>CAWUFW010005056.1:987882-1415605 GCA_963921515.1 Calotriton arnoldi | reverse complement strand
GTGGTGTACTGTTCATGACCCCTCCCAACACGGCGTGCTCCAACTTGGCATGTGCGCATCTACCCGTCGCACCCACCCACCTGAGCACTGCGTCCATACGACTTCACACGACACATGTGTGTCTTCCACAGTAGTGCTACTCATTTGCGTTGACATCCAATACCAGTGGACTACATGGTCATGTCACGACTGCCGTGTACTTCACATACTCTCATCCTCTCTCATTCGTACTTGTGAAATGAGTCAGCGGAGACAGTTTTGGTTTCAAACATTATATTGAGTCTTCTGTCCTCTGTGATGCAGTATAGTGGACACTACTGGCAGCGGAATACATGTTGAGGATATACTGAGCATGATTGCAAATGGGATAGGGTGTGGGGTTACATGTGATTGGCTGTTGCATGTGGGATGTGGGCTTCAGAGTGACATCTGCTTGGCCAAGGCTGTGCTAATGTACATTTACGTATAGCTGCGGAGCTGCGGACTTTGACACAGACGGTATACATGTAGCCTACCAGACCGCTTGGCATCATGGGCACAGTCCATCTCAGTTCCATGTGACAGGTTTGCTGCGGTTGTTCCTCATGCACGCGTGCATGTGAGATGACATCAGGGCATGTGCTTGCGTGCATGCAGCGGCGTGCCACTTGTTGTTGCACTGTGGTGGTTACTGGACATGTCACAGTCACTGGGGTCGTGTTGTTGTTGTATGCACTTGTCGTCCATGCAAAGGTCCTGGTATGGGATTCCCGGGGCGGGGGTGGGAGGGGTGCAGCACCCACAGACTCCAGGCGACCTATTCATGTCCACTGAGCGGTGTGTGTGTCCATGGGCGCTGGATCCATGTCGTGTCCTGGTTGTTCGTGCAGTTCCGTCCATGTGGGTGCGATACACAGAGCCCATGCCACTGCCTCCCACGATGCATGCGGTGTTCCTGGATGTGATGGGGAACAGTGTGCATGTCCCGGTCATATCCGATGTCATGGCGATGTCGTTGATGGTGTGGTTACAGTTGCCGGTCGTTTGGTATGGCTGTTGTGGTGGTGACTGGCCAGTCCGTGCGGAAGCTAAGCATGGGTGCGGGGTTGGACATCATAGGTCACTCGGGGAACCTGCGTTGTGGTCCGACGAATTGACAGGTTGTCAGGTATGCGATGCCGTCCAGCAGGGCTTCCATGTCATTGGTGGTGTACATGTTTGCCAGCCAATGTAGCGGATGGTGGCTGTCAAGGTGTTGTTCGTAAGTTGTCCCTTGGAGGACCATGATGGGGCATGCTGGGTGACATTCGATGTAGCTGTTCTCGATGATCCGTCGTGTGGAGGCACAGTGGTCCCATTTCAGTGCGGGTGCGATGTTGGCCACATACGCCATGCCCCCATAGGCAGAGCAGGCCCTGTCGTGTGCGTCCAGAGGGAGGAGTAGTGGTAGCAGGTCCGCCTTCAGACATGCCGGGTTGGAGAGGCATATCTCGACGGGATGCTGGTATGGACACCTCCGACAGTAGAAGACGGGCATGACGCAGCTGAACAATGTGATGCGGTAAGTCAGTCGGTAACTTACGTTCAGCAGGGACAGGAGATCGCATCCCAATGTATGGAACAGGTTGGTTTTGTACAGCTTGAGCTGTTCGGCGTAGTTGGGTAGGTGTGTTGCGGTTGCCATTTCCCAGCGGTGCGTTGTGGTGGCGTGCTCCGGCTGTGTGTGCAGTCTGCAATGTGCACGCTCCGAGGTTGCTGTGAGCTCTGTGTAGTCGTAGGGAGACAGGACTTGTGTTCTGTTTGCTTGTTTGGAGGACACGGGCCCTCTTCCCACATGCTTCTCAGACAGTTCAAGGTCAGTGATGTGTGACTCCTTCCAATTAACTTGCATGTGGCCGACATGGGGGAGTGTTTTCTTCTTTCTTCCCCGTCCGTTGTGTGCTTCTGTGATATGCGCTATCTGCCCTGTGGTCGGTCTCCTCGGCATGCCTGTGTTGGTCTATTCTTGGACAATGGCTGTATTCACCGGCTTCTGTCGTAGGGCTGTGGTTTCGGAGTTGGAATGGAAGGTCATTCAGTGCTGTCTGCTCTCCCTTGTGTGGGCGGCAGGCTGCCTTTCCGCTCTGCGTTGGGCCTTGTGTGTGAATGTTATTCTTGGGCCACCTGTTGTCGGTCCCCGGGCTCTTTGGTGTTCCGTTTTATATGTCTTGTTCATATGTGCAGGGTGGTATGGGTGTTTCAGTGTGGTACTGGCGTTCCTCTTCCCGAAGGGGCCCTGCTTCTCCTAGTTGGTGTTGCCGCCGCTGTGTGCTTCGCCATGTTTGTTACACTGGGGTGTGTCCTGCTGTTGCGTGACTTCACTGACATGTGTGCGTCGGTTGTGTGGCGTTAGGTGTTGTCCGTGAATTGGGCGTTGGGGACATGTCTGTGGCAGGCCTGTCACGTGTCATGTGCGTTCGGGGTGGGGCTGATGTGTGTGCTGCTTGGTTGTGTCCCTGTGTCTGTGTGCGACGCATGCATGGCGCTGCGGTTGGCCTCTGCGTTGTGCGCATGTGTGGCGGCGTCATCGGCGCTTTGGGGCCGTGACGGGGTGGTTGGTTCCTAGTCCCAGGTGGTGTGTACACATGTGTTCCGCGATGTTACGATTTGGCCTGTGTGTCATATGTGGATGCAATGGTGGATGTGTTGTGTACACGCGCTGGTGGGGGGTTGTCCGCTTTTCCGCCCTTGCACTGTGTGCGCTGTTTGCGTGCACTTGTTGTGTGTGTGCCTACCTGCGTCTCCGCGGTACGTTGCGTCCTTGGTGGTGCATCAGCAGAAGCATGGGGAGGGCCTGCAGTGCTGGATTCATGCTCGGGGAGCCGATTCTTCGTTGTCCGTGCTCGGCATCCGTGTTACCGCTTCGGTTTGTCGTACGGTATCTCTTGGCCGTGGGAGCCGTTTGTTTGCGGCATCGTAATTTATGCGCCGGGCGGGACATGTTTCGTCGGACGGTGTGTGTCAGTTGGGCTGCGCCGCTACATGTACGGGCGCACTTTGATGGCGGACGGTGTTGCTGGCTTGCCGGCGGTGTTTGGCCTACTTTTCGCATCGTAATTGGGCGGGCGTGTGGACTGCTGCGTGCCGGCGGTAACTGGTGCTTTTTGCATCCGCCAGCACGGCGGTGGTGCTTCCGCCCGCCATCGTAATGTGCCCCTAAGTATTTGTTTTTGGACATAAAATTTATTTTTTTCTTGTGGATTATGGATCACGTGGCGATTTGAGCCATAGTTAGATTATAAATATTATGGTCATGCATTGGAGACTCGCCGATACTGCACCAGCTCCCAGTCATATGCCCAGCAAACTACAACCAGGACTTGCTTCTCAGAGTTCCATAGATGCAAATAAGTACATGTTGCTATTATATATAATTTTCAAGAGAACTATGAAAGCTCATTGTTGGAAAATTGTTCTAATTGTATTATAGGTGCATTCATTTCTTCTTTCTTTCTTTCAAATATTAAGGCGTAATAAACCCACTTCAATTATAAGAATGATAGAGACACTAGTGATGATTAATGCAAACGAACAGGAGGTGGGTGCCAGACAAAAAGAGATATGCAAACCATGTTTAAGGTTCTCTTTTTCGTCCATTCGTTCACCACAAGGGTTCATCTCATGGCCCAGCATTTTTGTCAGGCCTTATTTGCCTTCATACTGTCTGGCATCCATCTTGCTCTCACCCTTAAGCTTCCTTGCTTTAAGAAAGCAAGCTGTGGAGGGAGAAAATTCGGGGTCTTTGGCCCTCAACTATGGAATGCTCTCCCACTTCAGTTCTTCTTGATTGATGATTACTTTCTCTCTAGTTTGTTCTTCTCCGTTGAAAACATTTCTATTTTTCTAGGATATTTTCTTTTTTTTCTGTCTGCTTGTTGTGTAGGGTGATAGTCTAATGCTAGTTCCTGAACAAGTCAAATCCTACCTCCAACTGTACACAAACAGCCCTCATAGAAGATTCTATTTGAAATATTTGAAGTGTGTTTCCACAGAGTATTATTACACACTGAAAACTTTTATTGCAGTAGATGGAATATCTTTTCACCTATGTCATCCAGGTTGCATTATAGGATGGGCCGGGCTAACACTAATGTGTTAGGGGTAGTCTAACTTCTCAACAGGAGAAATGGACAGGTGGGGAGAGAATCCTCAGCATTCAACGTGAAGAGAAATAGGATGGGCACAGCAAGAATTACTGTCTGTTACTGAAATGAAATGTGGACGTATACTTTAAAAAAAAATTAAAAGGCCGCTTCCCTCTGTAACTATTTAACTTCAAAGCAACTAACCAAACAACTGATCTTTCCAACTGCCTTTGGTTTAACATTATTATGGAGATTGATGTTCTTCAGGTGTTTTGCATTAAGCTGTTCTTCATTTTGAGATATAAAACTACAGTATCACACTGTTTTTAAATTAAACTAATCTTATCAATGTTTGGACCACTATATGAATTTCCAGGCACATATAAAAATCAGTCATATTTTGTATAGTATTATTGTACTTTCTAATGCTTAGGATGACCCATAAATGACGTGGGCTGCCTGTACAACATTAAAAAGAAACTTTGATTTTCTCTAAACGTTATATATTTCGAAGACTATTTGCACACGTTTTCAATCTCGTTTCTCTCTGTACCAACAGATACATAGGCCATTCAATAACTCTTACTATCGTCTTGTTTTAAGGCTAGAGAAAGTCCTGCAGACATCACGGGTAACAACCCAGAATAGTAACGTCCAAAAAACCCGTTCTAGCTCAAAGGCAACCTTGAAAAAAGGATTCCACTGTCTCTTGCTTCCAAAGTCTGCTGCTTTATCTTGTTACACTCCTAATGCAAGTTAATGCTCACCGCCACCCGAGCCAACCTTGGAATCCCAGCTGGTCATGTCATGGAAAACGTGATATTCAAGCGGGGAGAATTCCAGCAGCAGGAGGCTCTCTTCTCGGAGGGTGAACAGTACATGCAGTACATGCATCAGCTTTGTGAGCACCCTGTGAAATCACAACTTCCCTCAGACCTTATTACAGAACGCAGAGGGTAGAGACCAAATCAGGTTATCATCTGCATCACAATTCTAACGGTGCCATAAAGAAAAAATATATCTAACTGCATAATTTGATGAGTAGCCCTTAAAATTTCATTTAGGCTTGACCGCGCACATGTTTAGGAAGGCCTATGACTGAGCGTGTTCCCCCTTCTGAATGATGGGGCAATCCTTAATTTCTACCAGTATCTGCAAGTGGGGGACTCTGGTACATATTTTTGGGGGATGGGCCTTTCAACATTAGATTTTGACCTGAGCAAGACAATGAAAGTTAGAAAAGGGAGGAAGAAGGGAAAGACAGGACAACATTGACAAAGGGAGAAAACATGGATAAACAAGCACTGGCAAAACCAAAATGTCTAGCGTTGGCCATGGGAAACAGCCATTACAACGCGTCCGTTACCACACATTGACATTTCAACGCGCCCATTGCCACGCATTACCAACAGGATTTTATCAAGCAGGATTTTATAACGCATATGCCTTTACCACGCATGCCTTTACAAAGAATTTCATTGTAAAGTAATGAACGGTAAAGGCATATGCGTTTTACACGTAAGTATGAGGTAAATAAGTTTTTTTATAAAGGGTTTTATATATATATATATATATATGTATCTATCAAGATGGGACTTTTTTTAAATCATTTAGGTTTTAGGGGTTTAGGGGGGCAATTTTAGGGTTTAGGGTGGATATGGGTTTTAGTAAGGGTAGTTTTACAGTTTAGGGTGGGTATGGGTTTTTGGGTGACAAGAGTAATTTAAGGGTTTAGGGTGGGTATGGGTTTTTCGATGGCAAGGGTAATTTTAGTGTTTAAGGTGAGTATGGGTTTTTGGGCGGCAAGGGTACTTTTAGGGTTTAGGGTGGGTATGGGTTTTTGGGTGGAAAGAATAATTTTAGGGTGGGTCTGGGTTTTTTGCTGGCAAGGGAAATTTTTGGGTTTAGGGTGGGTATGTGTTTTTTGGTGACAAGGGTAATTTAAGGGTTTAGGGTGGGTATGGGTTTTTCGATGGCATGGGTAATTTTAGTGTTTAAGGTGAATATGGGTTCTTGGGCGGCAAGGGTACTTTTAGGGCTTAGGGTGGGCATGGGTTAAGGGATTGTGGGGTTTTAAGGATATATATATATATTTTAGTAAGGGTAGTTTTACGGTTTAGGGTGAGTAGGGGTTTTTGGGTGGTAAGGGTAATCTTAGGGTTTAGGGTGGGTATGGGTTTTTGGTGGTAAGAGTTATTTTAGGGTTTAGGGTGAGTATGGGTTTTTGGGTGACAAGGGTAATTTAAGGCTTTAGGGTGGGTATGGGTTTTTTGACGGCAAGGGTAATTTTAGTGTTTAAGGTGAGTATGGGTTTTTTGGTGGCAAGGGTATTTTTAGGGTTTAGGGTGGGTATGGGTTTTTGGGTGGAAAGAATAATTTTAGGGTTTAGGGCGAGTCTGGGTTTTTTGCCGGCAAGGAAAATTTTGGGGTTTAGGGTGGGTATGGGTTTTTGGGTGACAAGGGTATTTTAAGGGTTTAGGGTGGGTATGGGTTTTTCGATGGCAAGGGTAATTTTAGTGTTTAAGGTGAATATGGGTTCTTGGGCGGCAAGGGTACTTTTAGGGCTTAGGGTGGGCATGGGTTAAGGGGTTGTGGGGTTTTAAGGTATATATATATATATATATATATATATATATATATATATATATATATATATATATATATATATATATATATATATGTGTGACTCAGTTCGTCTCCACATCAGAACATGAAAGGGGCACTCCAAATGAAGTTTTTCAGGTAACAAATGTATTCAAGGCATGAGGAAAATCAATACGTTTCAGTAGTCTGCCGCTACCTTGGTCACGATTACTCACGCTATTTTGTTTACAAAACATAAATGAAGTAAATCAATCCCATAATGTATTGTGTTGTTACAAAACATTTCCGCAATTCATTGGAAACAGTGTGCGCCATCTTGTAACATCAAAATACTTATGCCAAGATTTTAAGACTCAATTGTCTTTCCCTTCCGTGAAATCTTATGTGTTACTATTAGTAGATAAAAAATGCTTTCAATCGAATATACGAGTTTTGGGCAGTTGCTATATCATGACAATTACTCGGAAGCGTAAATAAATACATAAATATTTAAATGTATTCTTGCGACACCACTGTATCTCGGGATGTTGACCCTTTATCATTCCCAATTTTTGCATATGCCATTGGGTCACTCCAAAGTTGTTACATAATTTCTTAGTATACTTTTATATACTAATTCTTATGGAGGGAAAGCAAAGAAGACATATAGTCTGGCTTCTCATGTCTTACAATATTCGATTGTTCCTAATAATAATACCTCATTGGGCCTACAAGAAATACAACAATCTTGCCTAAATGGGCTAATAATATATCCAAGATAGTTACAATCATACATATTGTTAAAGACAGAGTCACCAGATAATATGTAGTGTATACATTATTTCCCTTGGCCCTGTCATTACTGGGAATGGCATAAGATAAGGTCATATCTCTGCTCTTACCTAATATACATCGCATAGGATATTATTTGATACACTTGTGTCACATGGCACAATACTTCGTCAAATTATTACTGCCTCATTGGTCTGTTTGAAGTGTATGTGGGGGAGACAGGGTATCACTTCCCATATCATGCCGAAATCAAGTGAGAATTTAAGGTCTCTCTAATAAAGGAACTCACCCAATCCAATCATATTTCAAATATAATTAATTGATCTCCCTACACTTTAACCTACTCTATGCTTCTCTTGTGGCACAAAAAATGGTGTTAAATGAAATCAAATTATATCTAATACAAAATTAAATAACAATCTAGTGCTATTTCTAAAATTTCTTTCTTGTGACATTATTACAAAACAGACGTGCAATGTAATTAGAGAGAATAAACAGGAATAGTATTCATCTCAGGCAGCTATGTAAACTCTTCATCTATATTCAAGCCACAAGGTTCCCTACTGTCCATATCCAATATGTATCGAGTCTCCAGTTGCTTAAGTTTCACTTCACGATTCCCCCCTCTCTGGTTCTTGGGAATCTGTGCAATGCAGCTATATTTAATTAAAGTTGCATTGCTGTCATGATACTTTTCGATATGACTTGCGACTGGATACGATCTATCCTTGTTTGTTATAGCCCTCATATGTTGAAGAATTCGTTTGTGGGCGGGAAATGTGGTACTGCCCACATAGATCTTTGAACAGGGACATTTCAAAAGGTAAACTACAAACTCACTTGTACATGTAAGCCTGCCCTTTACTTTAATGGTGGAGTTAAAAGGTGTTTTCACCTGGGTTATGTTCTCTCCTTGCTGGCATACTTTGCAGCGAGTACACTTTACAAAGCCTTCTTTCGGTGTCAGCCATGTCCCCCTAGGTGTTATGGGGGTTAGCTCACTTTTGACCAATTGGTCCCTCAAGGATCTGGCATGTGTAAAGCTTATCTGTGGCCTACTGGGGATACCTCGACCTATGACGGTGTCATTCTTAAGTATATGCCAATGTCTCTGTAGTGCCAAGCGCATTTTTATATGTTCTACAATATATGTAGTAACAAATTTCTGCTTCCTGGTCTTTCTGAGTTGTTTCTTAGATGGGGCAAATAGTGCTACCTCTCTCTTATGTGCTCTTGCCCTTCCAGCAGCGGCTTTAATTGGAGTGTTTGAATACCCCTCTCATGAAACCGGGCAATCATAGCTGTCTCAGTTTTAGTATATTCCTCTTCTGTGCTACATAGCTGGCGAGCCCTATAAAATTCCCCAAAGGGGATACTCTTAATCTAAGGCTATGGGTGGCAGCTATGTGCATGCAGGATTGTATTGCCCTGCTGTTGGTTTTCAATACACTGTTGTCACCAATTATTCGCCTTTCACTTTCACTGAGACATCTAAGAATTCGATTTCTTTTTTGCTGTTTTTGCTAGTAACTTTTAAAGTTAAATGATTCTGATTGATTTTTCTTACAAAATTCTCAGCCTGGGACTCTGTTCCCTTCCAAAGTAGAAATAGATCATCAATATATCTCAGTTTTAGGGCAATGTGCTCTACCCATTCTTCCATACTGCCTAGCACCTGCAATGTTTTTATAGCTGTCCTTTAAAAGCACACACTTCACAGCATAGCTTGCCATACCAATCAAAAAGAATACATGTGTCATCAGTAAGCTTCAAGTGATTCCATCAATTAAAGCCAATACCGGCTTCCAAGCACCCTTTACATTTGCAGATTGACCAGTTGTGCACATTCACATTTCTTTCAGGGAGTCTGGCAAGAAGGCTTGTTTAGCTATCTGCCCCTATCTCAGTTTCACAGCACAGGAGACACCCGGCCTTACACTTCAGCTAAAGCATTTCAAGTGTCACAGAATTAACCGTCCCAGGAGGGTTATCTATTCACAAAATGTAGGGGGAACTGTTTTCCTTAAAATAAAGAAGTATGGTCATGGAGCACCCCTCAGATCCCACCCACTTTGACCACTGCTCCTGAGCCTTACTGCCCCTAGGTGACTTCAGAGCACTCATTAACTCCCTAAACCAGGGCTTTAAGTGAAATGAAAAAACTGGGGGGGGGGGAGGGGGACTCTCAAAGGGGCGTGGTTGATGTAATTAGGGCATGGCTGAAAACATGTAAGCTAAAAATCTGTGGTTAGCATAGTGTGGCACCTCACTGGTAATTTGTTGCTTCTGTTATTGCATCCAGATATATAATATAGTAACATTACACCTACAACAAGCCAGGAGTATTGGCTTTGCCAATGGTTGTTAGTTGCATAAGCTAAATAAGCAACAACTATGGCTTCGTTGTATACAATATTGAAAATACTTCAGTTCTGAAATGATGAGACTGTGAAAGAACTACAATGAGTCTCTTTGAAGTTAGCTCAAAGGCAGTACAGGGTGGTACAGTTGCAGAGTTATGATTTTTTCTCACCCTGAGGGTCAGGGCAAACATGGAGAGCCCGATAGGGACCCGTTTCAGCACCTGCTTTTTAGAACTGCCGGTGCTGAGCACAGGCGGCCCACTTAAATCCCTGCCCTAAACACTGTACTCAATTTACGTTTATTTTGAGTGACTCATTAACACAACACTGCAACACAATATCCGTAGTTGTTAAACTGAATAAAAATCATCAGAAACTAGAAGTACATATGAAAATAAAAATCTAGACAAGAGTATAGTTATGATTTTAAACCAGAATGTGACAGAAAATAAGCCCAGGTACCAAAATGCAAGATAGCTAAAAAAAAATGGGCCACATTTGCAAGTAGGGAAAGTATTGAACATGTAAATACATTACGTATAGGTGTTTTGCAAGGTATGGGAGGCTGCATGAATTTGTGCTTGCTGCTGGCAATGTTTATGGTAATAGCAGGGAAACAACAGTAAAACCAGGCCCACCCGACCATTAAAAAGGCCCACAAACAGCCGAAGAATAGGCCCACAAACTGAACTGTCAGATCAGCCCTTCGGGCACAACCAAATTGCTCGATAGAGCAGCCCGGTCCTGCCGAGCACACAGGGACAAGGAGCAGTCGTGTACATGTTCTCCAGTCAGACTTCCCGACCGCAGTACAGTCATCCAGCCTGCTCTCTGCAGTTTGGTTGCTTTGAGCTGCAAACCACAGAATGTTACACAGCGCGGTTCCTCACCATCAAAGTGCCGACTGCTTTCCACGCTCAGAAATATCTTTCAAGCCAATCTTTCTGGTTTGTGGCGGCTGCTCCTGAATTTCGTGTGTAACTTCACTGATGAGACGAACATCACACATACCATCATATTTTTAGCATAAGCCTGCATTGTTCTTTAAGGTTAAAACTGTGTTTCGAGTTTATATTCCAAAGTTAATTTTTTTAGTTCAGTAAATCGGACAATGCAGCAAACAGCTGGCATCTGTGTAAAAAAATGATAATATGCAGTATAAATATGCATGTGCTTGTGCTTATAAAGCACTTCTCCTACCAATCTGCACATCTAGAAAACAAGTATATGCATGTTCCATCATTGTCTAATTTAGAAATAAGTTCATATATTTCTCGGATGTTAAAACAGACAAGTGTATTTGTGCCTTTGTGCGTCAAGTGTAAATTACAATTTTGTAAATTACACCTTTGCTTCAGAAAAAAGAGTCAGGCTTAGACCACAGTCTACATTCTCTAGAAAAAAATCAGCTTAAGCATCCTTTTAAGCCCAGTGACTGATTCACAAAGCATCTACGAGTTGATCTATCCATGCTTGTGAGGAGCTATAGCTTACTCAAGTCCTACTTAAGACGTAGGGCCTGATTTAGATCTTGGTGGATGGGTTACTCCGCCACAATGGTGTCAGATATCCTGTCTGCCAAAATATAAATACCATAGGATATAATGAAATTTATATTTCGGCAGACGAGATATCCGTCACCGTTGTGACGGAGTAACATGTCTGGCAAGGTCTAAATCAGGCCCTAACTTCTGAATTTCCATGAACAAGACATCCTTAGTCATGCACAGAAAGCTTTCTGAACAAGGAGACAAGTCACACCAAAGTTTGCAGTAAGAGACAACTATTTACAGATAATGCTTTGCGAATCCAGGTAGAAAAATTAGGTGCAATGTGTACCTAAGACATAACTAAGCAAAATACAGCCACTCAGGATAAAGTCTTTGTTAATTAGGCCACCAGAGCTTACGTTTAGCGACATGAAAACCTGATGTGTTTGCAGATGATTGAAACCATAGCTGTGCATCCTAGATTGAACGCTATATGCAGCAGATGGCAGGGATCTGTCTCAGAAAAGCCTGTCATGGAAGGTTTAAAGCACATTGAGGTGACTTTACTTTCTGAGGAGCTGTGACAGAATACTAGGATAATTAAAAGACAAGAGAAAATTGGCTATGTCATTATGGGGTGGAGGGCCACTGTAGTAGGAAATACATTAGATTGGTGTAGGACCATGTGAAGGAAGCCCTTGTTGGGAGCATTGCAACGCCAACGGTGGAGGTAAAGGTAATTTGGGGGGATAGCACAGTGGGCTGGAATTGCCTGTATGTCTCGTTTTGCTTTTTCATGGCTTTTGTATGAAGTGCTTTTATTGCCTCTATATGCACTTCCGGCTCCCTGTCCAGACCCTGCCATGATGTGAGGAGGACTTGGTTAGGGATGGAGTTTCCGCACAGACAGGGGTTTTATGTCCCTTCTTCGTGGCTCTCCCCACAGTTTATTCTATCCCCCTGTAATCATTTGTTTTATTACACCTTTCAAATAATAGAGGACTTGAAGATACGAAGCTGCAAACCAAAGTTGCATTGTAAAAAAGAGTTTCTTTAAAATCACCAAGCCAACGAACTGCATGTTTCAGTGTAGGAGGCAAAGAAGACGCATTTATTAATTAAATGCAAATCAAGGTATTTAAACTATTGTGGTGAAAAAAGACATTGATACATAGTGAAATACAAAAAATAGCTACACTACTTGAGGGGTTAAACAGGGCAACTGGCATTAGAACAACAGAACAAGTGACAAGAGAAATATAAAGACAATTTGCCTGGTACAAAACAGCAGCGACCAGTTTTAAAGAAAAGTAGTCCAATTGTTTGAGTGTGAATTTTGTAGGATTAGGTTGCAATAATAAAAGTCCTCAATGTAAACCCTTCAAATGATACTTTGCCAAGTGTAGCTAGCTTTGCATCACTGACTAGCTCTAGAGAGATTTAATATCTGGAGAAACGTATTTCCTGATCAAGTGAAGGTATCAAATCTCAATGGAGCACCACTCTCTGGAGGATGTATCAGGTAAACCTTCTTATTGAATCTGGTTGCAGATGACCTTAGTTTTCAGAAGCACATGAAGTAATTGGGGGTTATGATATCTTGGTGGAGTCCTGCTCTCAGTTTGTCCAGATAAAGGATGTGTTTCTTCCCAGAAGACGTGCTGCAGAGAACTTGTGTGATAGGAACATCTGATTTAACCCACTTGCAGAATCCCCTAGATAGAACGTAGATGATGGCTCTTCTTTCTGGTCTCAGGTTTTTATGGTTTTAGTTTCCTCGCTACATCTTTATTCTGGATATATATATAAGATATTTTTATGTGTATTTTACCATGCACCTCTATTTATGTTCGTGTCTACTTCAAAATCACAATGTGTGTGAAGAACATTAACCTGATGTGGTCAACCTTCCACACATATTCTTCAGAGCTCTTGAAAATAGATACACGAATGGACTTTTGTGCTGCAATTGCTTCCGTACTGCTAACTTTCAATGCTGCCCTTTCTTGGATACATCTGAGTAGCAGCTCCAATCTCTATGCACATAACCAGCGGAACTTGCACAACACGATGCTGTCGCATGTTCCACAACTCAGAGATGTGGGCATGGGATTCTACATTTCTCTTCCAGTCTCAGGATCTCCAAGTTGGAGCTGTGACCCTGAGTTTCATGCAGGCAGAGAATTCTGTATACAGAACTTTCCTTAAGTGCAAATAATGCCTTTGTGCTCCTGTTGCTAGGATGAAGATAAGAGAATGTCTGCCTTAACCTGCCATACTTAATTTGGAAATAGGAAAGAAACCGTAACTTTTTCCTCAGTTAGGATTGTTTGGAGTCTAATTTTGGACATAACAAACCCCAAAGAAAGTGCATTTTGATGGTGAAAGTGTGCAGGATCTCCATCTAAGTTAACTCAGCAAGAACAGAAATTGACCCTCCACGTTTTAAAACTCTCCTCCTGAAGCTTGTATATATAAACTGAAACGGGAAGGAGAGATTAGATACCCTCTGGCCATGGGCTTTCTGAACAACTCCAAGGAATGTTAAAAATGTTAAAATACTGCCTGTTCGTAGATCTCCCTTTCCTTAGTCATATTGCTCCGTGCATAAGCATGGAGTCTCCTGCCCCCAGGACACTGACACAGGATGCTACTTGCAAAACACTCATCCCTCAGTACCAGATCACAGTAAGTAAAATTGGTCTCTATAGTAACTGACTGCTCAATAAAATAAAAATAGAAATTCCCTGGAGTAGGCTGCCACCACTTCTACTGGATGGCATAATTCCCCAGGAAAGCCTTAACAAAAAAAGTGAGGGTGCTGGCACCCCTTTATAGGAAGAGAGAGCTCACAGAAATACTAGAAACATTTTGGGTAACTGCTGGGGACATGGATTTTTCAACAAAATCCTTGCTGTTTGTCCTTCCTCACTCGAGGGGATGCATCAATTTGTCAGCAATAAGCTGACTTTGGGTTAACCTAGTACAGTTTATGCTACCAGCAGAATCCTTATTTCTTCTAGAGTTCATGAACTCAGCAACCACTACTGTAAGTCACAACTCTGCTACCCAGGGCATTTGGCTTCAGCTGGAGAAGGCTCTCCCATAGCTGACATTTTGCCAGTGTTCTAGGGCTGAACAAGGTCCTACATACTGGTAATGCAAAAACCAAAACCTATCAATATTCCTTCAAATAAAGTTTTACTAAAACCACCGGAATGAGGGTTCATCTGAGTATCATGTTATGTTAGTTAGGTAAACTTGTAGAACGCGCAGCTGCCCCAGCAAAGGGGCGTCCCGGCGCTGATAGCAGTGTCGGTAGAGAACAGGGGCTAGACTGTAGGAAACAAGTACGTTTTGATGGCCTTACGGAAGGGTAACAGGCAGTCTAAGCGGCGAATCTGAACAGGGAGAGAGTTCCACAATTTAGCGACAAGACAGCGAAAGGACCGGCCCCCCGCTCTGATGCGCTTCACCCGGGGGACCGTGACCAGAAATTGTCCAGCGGAGCGCAGCTGGCGTGCGGGAACATAGGGGACCAACAAATTAGATAAAATCTCAGGGGATGAGAGTTTTAGTATTTTGAAGGCCAGACAAAGTGCCTTGAATTCGATCCTCTTGGGAACGGGTAGCCAGTGAAGGCGCCGCAAAGCACCCGACGTAGAGCAGGTTCTTGAGAGCCTGAGCAGGACTCGAGCGGCTGCATTCTGGACTCGTTGAAGGCGATTCACTTCCGCCTTATTGGCGCCTAACATCAATGAGTTGGCATAGTCCAGTCTGGACAAAATAGTTGCCTGTACTATCTTTCTTTGGCGTGTGGCTGGGTCAAAGAAACCCAATATAGGCCTCAGACCCCGTAAGAGTCCAAAGCAGGTACCAGCGATCTTTTTGGTGTGCTCCTGAAACCCAAGAGTGGAGTCGAACCAGATCCCTAGGTTCTTTACCACCGGCTTAGGGGTGGGGGCTCTGCCCAAGGACGCCGGCCACCACTGCGTACTCCAGAGCCCCTTGTCGTTCCCCACCAACAGCACTTCTGACTTGTTGGCGTTAAGTTATCACTATCGCTATCACATGATGACTATTGTGCGTGGAGCCAGTTGTGACAGCTATCATGAGGCATGGGTTGAATAAATCCCCTCTTGTGCTAGTTCGAGTGGTTTCTTTCTCCCAATTTGGCTAGGTGTGGTTTTATATTTAACTTGTAACCAAGCAGCATATGCTGTGGCTCATGTGCCTGTTCCTCAAAGAACCCTCTCTAACAAACTATTAGTCCTGGGGCACAGCGAAGGATAACCGTGGGAAGAACCAGGGCTATGGATGAGAACTCTATCTTTATGGTATTTTGGGGATTTGATATAGCGCCCGCGAACCTTCAAGGAGCACTAGAGCTCTTTCCAGTTACACTTTAAAGACCTATTGTGTGCGTGGGATCGAGTTTGAACCAAGACATAATGAGCATGTGATTGGAGCAGTATGAAGTAGCACTAAGTGCAAACCATGCATATGTTTAAAATTATACATATTCATAATTTGACGCACAGGAAGTAATTTGGTCAGAATCACGTGCTGTTTGGGCAAGTAGATTAAATGCGTGCCTATAAGGCTTTGCTCTTAAGTTATCCTGTTATTTTACAAGCTAGCATACCTTCAGGTAAGCAGCGGTCTGCGTGACGAACTTGCCTAGTGAAACAATATGATACGTTTTATTGCTTAAACAAGACAGACATAGATAGATAGATAGATAGATAGATAGATAGATAGATAGATAGATAAATTGATTTTAGGTGATGGACGGGGTAATCAGTGAGGCGAAAACACACATGTAAACATTTTAGGGAAGAAAACATGTTTACGGGTGCAACCAGTGCTAAAGTGCGCTTAACCTTGAGGTCAATGAAAACTACATTCCCCGCTGGGCACTGGTCAGGAAGCACATTTGTCTCCGTTTCCTGACAAAACAGGAAGTGTGTAACTTCTTCCTCTGCAGTTCTGCCTCCCACCTCCAGCTCTTTCTCCCCCGGGGCCGTCCAAATCACTCCTTTCAAGAGACAGAGCGGCAGCACGTTTATTTTCAACACAGCTACACAATTTCTGAGTCGCTGCTAAGTTTTCGATTCAGCTTTTGTAAAGACGTACCGTTACTGGCTTCTTGGCCAACAGACAGCGACACCGTCAGTAACAAAAAGCTAACAGAGCTCCTTCCGCATTGAGCGACGCAGACGGCCGCGCTGCGTCACAGGTAGCGTTTTTTCACTTGGAATTTTCGGCTTAAACCAAACTGGTCAGGGTGCACTGTGTGTCTAAGAGCTTCAACGGACACAGTGATCACATTTACTTATCAATCTCCCTGTGCAGGAAACTAAAAGCAGCGTGACCGCTTCGAATGTTTTAAAATGACAAAATGCTGTGCTTTTTTATAATTAAGCGTAAATGACTACGCAAAGACAACAATTAACGTCGGCTCGGGCGATATATGAAGAAAAGCCTTTTGATAAAATCTTTAGCAAGACAACGCTTTAAAAGAGCACAAACAAACAACTATAGCATATGTAGGCTTCCTTCGTAGTTACAACTGTTTAATTCTCCACATTTTTGGATGCTCAAAATAATTCTAGTTTTATGTTTTATTTTGGTTTGTTTTCGTTAGATACAGCCATGCTGGTGCTACGTGAGGGAATGGCATTTCTTTTAAGCATAAGTGTGGCCGAAAGTCGGCGAAGCGACTGAAACGTCTGAAAAAACGCACAGGAAATGAAGGAAAGGATGTAACAATTTACTAAAAGTATTTCATTTTAAAAGCTGGACCGTGTGGTAACAACATCCACTGTGTGCTCTTTCCTGTGGAATTAGCAGCTCTCCTGCGAACATCCTGCTTCAAAGTTGCAGCCAGACTCGGTGGCCTTTTTATCAGGCCAAATATTATGCAATGGTCATATTTCCATTTACCTGATTAATGCATGTTATGGCTGTGATGCCCGGGTTTGTTTATTTCTGTATACTGAGACAAAAAAAGCCAAGATAAAATTAGCGGCACGTGCCTAAAGTTAGCTCTCAACCCATGAGCAGGTGATGTGGGGGTCATGAGAAAACCCTATTGTCTTTCTGCCTCCGAAGATAGCGTTCTTTTTACAGCTCACTCCCTTCCCACCACACAACACACGACAGTTAGAAGTTGGACAAAAAGAAAATACATCTATCAGCGCATTTACACCATGCAACAACATTACACCATGCACTTCTAACGGTTGCACATAAACCTGATACAAATAGGAGCGCTTTAAGGCCCTGTTAGAGGTATAAAGCACTATAAAAATTCAGCAAGACAATAAATGTAGTACAATCCTTTTATCAGATTGCGAGGCTCATACAGAGCTGAAATGAAAACCCAAAAAGATATATAGCATCAAAGAATGCATGTAAAACAAAACCAAATGTTTCTATCGTGATCGGTAGTCTATACGGTTAGTAATTTTGAGGATTTTAGAGAGCCGATTCCAAAAAGAAAACAGCACTTATGAGAAAGCCCTTGGTCCACGTTCTCTAGAAAGCTGTGACATTACAGCTTCTCGTTGCCTGTACGAAGGCGTGCTTGCCACACACATTTCAACACGTTAGCATAGGCTGATCAGTCGTCTGAAAGCAAATGCCGATCCTTCCGAGCAGCGCTTACATGCAGCACAGGCCAAAGAAATTGCTCTTTCATTCTCTTTTCAGATACAACCAAAGGAAGGTGCTTGGTTTTAAAACGAGTGCAGAGCTCTGGCAGTAAGGGAATGAGTGTAGTCGCGATTTCAGGGAGAAACAAAGGCAAATTATGCACTGAACCCCCTTTCCCCAATGTGAGAGATTGACCAGGTTTGCACTTTAAGTGGGTGAGAGCGAGGATACCTCTCTGTCTTGAGTCTTTTTAGCTTGTTTCCATTCTCTCCGACAAATAATAGTTGTGAAAACTGCTGTTTTTTTCCACCCGTGTCTGTTTGAATTTGTGTCCTAGTTTCCCCTGTACTGTGCTTAGGCTTGCAGAGGCAAGCCCCCAGCCTATACCACCCCCCCCCATTTTTGATTTTTATAGTTCAAAAGGCAAAGTACACCCTCAGAGGCTAAGCAGAGTGTGTTTAAAAGACTACTTCATCTGCTTTATGGTTTAAACTGTGCTTGGAAAGTGTATGTAGCACTCGTTTTTGGCTAGAAAAAAGTGATTTGTTTAAGAGCGTGAAAATCAGTTTATTAAGTGGTTTAGATTTGGGCCTTACTTGCAGGATTAAAACCTGGACCGGCATAGTGTGAATTGAGCCTGTCTGTCTCCAAAGAGATTCTGGTCTTCAGGAGCAGCTTCCCTGCTCTCTGGCCATCAGCCTGTGCTTAAGGTCATGTGCCCCTTCTATAAGTTTCCTATTGGTATTACATCTGTGCACTGATTGGTTCCTATATCTATGGTTTCTATTCAACTCAGGGCTTAGGGTTATGGTTTGGATTGGCTGATAGGTTTGGGATTCTGATTGGTTCCTGAGGCTAGGTTTTCTATTAGACTTAGGGTTCTGATTGGCTGATAGTTTTGGGATTCTGATTGTTTCCTGAGGCTAGGTTTTCTATTGGACTTAGGGTTAGGGTTCTGATTGAATGCTAGGACTAGGGCTGTGATTGGCTGTATGATCCTCATCTCCTATTGGTCATAGGGCTTAGGGTTAGTGTTCTGATTGGTTAGAGTGGGCTAGGCTTCCCATTGGCCGAAGGTGTCACCTGATCACTAGGGTTATTTAAGCTTAGGGCTCAGGGCATCTCAGCCCAGGCGTTGAGGTTAAGGGCGGAGAGGGCAAGAGCAGTTGCATGTTTGGGCCTCTTTAGGGCCAGAAGTGCTGCCCTTTTTTTCCATTCAGCAGCACCAACCTTAACCTATCCACAAACATATTAACACACTCACAGCAAATGCACTGGACTCATGTACTACAAACAAACCCTAAACACATTTCATTGTCTCTAAAACCACTACAAAACCCCACAACCCACACATACACATCCTTCTGCCCCACCTGCCACACAGTGGCACCTTCATTCTCCCACAAAACACAACTCTGTCCTATAACAGTAGCAAATCCACAAATCAAGAACACAACACAAAGCCACATTATACATAATTTTAATCCACCCAGACACACACTCCCTGTTCATACAGAGCACCAGCTCTACCCTCTTCTTGCTCCTAACAGGCAGGCCCCTTTCTGTCACCACCAAACCTATACTCCGCCGTACACCATTTCATCCACCAACACCATACTCCTCTTTTCACCCAAAACACAGCGAAACAATCCTCACATTCCACTCCAACTCACATATTACCTCTTCCAGCCATCAAATCTAACACACTCATAACACACTCTTCCAAAACACACCACCCCCTCACCATTCAACTTCCACTCACCAACAATGCTTCACATGTAAATCCTTCTCAGAAACCAACTACATCATCTTCTCTCACTACTCCATAAAAACAAAACACATAACACACACTCCAGCACAACATAATACTTCCCATCACAAACTAGAAACTTACACCCAGTCCTACCCTCCTGACTACACAAATAATACACATCCTAAACCATCTTTACTGCCAACCTTTCTCTCTTCCCCATACCGAACACAAATACACCCACACAATTCTCATTCAAACGCCTCTCATCCATTGCACAATTCAGAGCCTTACAACGTGACCCACATGATGTACCACCACCCCTAACCCATACACCTTCTCCATAAACAGATGCAAACAAAATAAAAATCATGCCACTCTTCAAAACTCTGCATCTCCATGTCTGTTGCACAACAAGGCTACTCTACAAAAACAACACAGCTCACCAACTCACTCTCAAACACCATCTCCACCGCCTACACACTCAGACTCGTCAAAATGCCTTCTAAGCCTGCTGCACAAGTAATACGACATAGAAAAGCAACACAATTGCTATCCTTATACAGCACATACCAGCACTAACGACACACCTGCTACAAGTTCAAAAAAACTGCTCACTTTTCTACAAGACAAAGTCACACCATCACCAAAACACAATCTCTAAACTGCCTATGAATAAATGCTCAATCACTCGCTAAAAACAAGCATCACATCTACCACCTACTCACTGACACACAACCTGACTTACTCTTTATAACTGAATCATGGTTGGGAGATGACATGGCTCTGTTGTTGCATGAAGCAGCCCCTCCAGGCCATCAGAATATCACACAAAATCATATAGGCAAAAGAGGAGATAAACTAGCTGTTATATTCAAGCAAACAAAACACCTCACTAAAGCGGACAATGTTTCTATACTAATTTGTAAGGCCCTCTTCACTGTATGCAACCCTACATCAGTTTCCTCCTGTAACTTCCTTCTCCTTTACAGATCTCCACCTAGCAATGCAACATTCCCGAACACATTTCTAGATGCAGTTTCAAACCTAATAACACTACACTCCAACCTATGCATTCTGGGTGGCCTCAACATTTGGTTTGACAAACCCAATATGCCCCATCCAAAAACCATCATCGCTAGCTTTGACACACTGAACCTACATCAGATCGTCCACAAACCAACACACATCACTGGACACATCCTAGATGTCATTTTTGCTAATCCATAACTTGTTACCTTTCAAATGATTACTCCAGTCACATGGTCAGACCACCATTTGCTAGCTTTCCAACATAAAATACCACAAAGCAACATACCTAAAACCACCTTAAATGCAGCCACTTATCGACTGTGGAACAAACTCAATTTTGAATACTTAGAAACACAATAAACATCCAACACAGATCTAGACACAATAAATTGCATTCAAAAACTATATGAGTGGCTACAGGAAGCTTTTGTTATCCTAATACCACTCAGAACAACAAAACAGCACAAAAGAAAGCAAGCACCTTGGAGAAATACAGAACTAAAAGAGATAAAACAACAAATTAGAAAGCTGCAATGCGCCTGGCTCAAAACAAAGAGCAATCAAGACAAACTTCACCTACAGAAACTTACCAGATTATACAAGTCAGCTATCAAAAAGGTACTATTCAGACAGAATTCAAAATGCTAAATGTGCAAATAAGAATTTTACAAAATTCTCACAGAATTGCGCAAACCTAAATGCATGGAAAAAACTCATCCCATTACTCAAGATTTCACGGACAAACTGGCAAATCATTAAATAGCCAAAGCAGACAAGTTGGACTCCTATTTAAAACAAAGGAAAACCATCAGCACCAACCCATTTCCAAAAATACCCTCCAAGAGTAGGCTAACCCAGCCTCCATTCCTTCAAACAAATATCACAAAGTGAATTTATGGATCTGGTCAAAGCAAGCAGGCCTGCCGGCAGCCCTTCTGACCCTTGTCCACCACAAATTTTCAAGAACATTGTTCTAACTACCTCTGCTGCCACACCAGTAAGAAGAATCATCAATAATTCCTTAACTACGGGAATCTTTCCAGAAGACCTAAAAAAGGCATACATACACCTTTTATTAAAGAAAAATAATCTGGATCCTCTTGACCCTGTCAACCACAGACCGATTACAAATGGACCTTTTCTGAAAAGAGCAGCATTCACCCAGATGTCACAATTCATTGAAAATAACTCCATACTTCTGACTTCCAAACGGAATTTCGTTTGGGAAGAGGCACAGAATCTGCCCTCATTACCATCTGGGATGACCCTAAAAATACAGTAGACCACAACGGGGTTGCTGCAGTACTTCTCTTTGACCTCTCAGCTGCCTTCGACACAGTTGACCATAACACTCCAATCCAAAGCCGGCATAGAGGGGACAGCCTTCGACTGGATCACATCTTACCTTCAAAACAGAACAAATGTCATCCATTCTCCACCCTTCTCATCCAAACCGTACTTCACAAAAGCAGGGGTCCCTCCAAATGTCATCCATTCTCCACCTTTCTCATCCAAACCGTATTTCACAAAAGCAGGGGTCCCTCAAAGCTCTATCATCTCACTCATGCTTTTCAACATCTACATTAAGTCATTACCGGCAATCATCAATGAATTTCGGCTCACGTGCTATAACTATGCAGATGACACACAAATACTCCTTAAACTGGAAAGCCCCACAGACATTGGAAACTCACAAACCTTCAGTTGCCTCAGAGCCCTTGATCAGTGGATGACATGGAGCCATCTCAAAATGAATGCTTCCAAAATGGAAATACTCACATGTGGCGATTGGAAAATTTATGACCCACTTTGCGCCTGGCCTGACGATCTGGGACAACCTCCTAAAATATTTAAGGAAGTAGGAAACCTTGGAATTACTATGGACTCCAAGTTATCAGTGAATGCCCAAGTGGAAAAATAAGCAAGATCAAGCTTCATTACTATGAAAACTCTGTGACGCATCTTCCCCCACCAGGTATTTCTACACAAGGTCCAAGCCACTATCTCTCTTGTACTGTCTAAACTTGATTACTCCAATGGCCTCTACCATGGATCATCTTTATCAACTATGAAAAGACTTCCAACAGATTCAGAAGTCTGCTGCCAGACTACTTCTACTTTTAAAGCCACAAGCCCACATTGCCCCTGCCTTGAGGGCCCTACATTAGTTACTAGTTGCCAGAAGATCCACATTCAAGCTGCTTTGTATCACCCACAAAGCAATACATGGAACAGGACCACTTTTCACCAGGAATAAAATCACCAAATACATTCAACAGAGGAACCTCCACTCCAGATTGGGACCTCGCCTCAGAATCCTACCATACAAGAAAAAAAACATAGGTGGCACATCTTTCTCTGTTCAAGCAGCCAAACTATGGCAAACATTACCCCGAAACATAAGATCCACATATAACTATCTCATCTTCAAAAGACTACTGGAGAGTTGGCTCTTTCCTACATATCCACCATACTCGAACACAAATGTAAAGCATATCCCTGCGTATATAAACATTTAATTATATGTATGTATCTAGAGATGTGTATTTCTTGATATAAATATGTATAATAATATGTGCTTATGCATCTATATTTTTATTACTTTACTCCTACTGTAAAAAAAACTTTGACTCTCTTTAATGCACTACCCTATATTTCACCCTGTGCCTCTCTCAATATATCCTCACCCTCCACTCTCTGACTCATCCCATACCTCATTCTACTACTATGATCTCCAAAATAACACTATCTAGGATCTTCCCTTTTCTATCCCACATTGGATCACCCCAAACTTAATTTTAATACTATGATCTCCCAAACAACCTGTCTAAATTCTTCCCTCACCTATCGATCCTTTGACTCAACCCAAAACTCATTTTACTACTATGATCTCCCTAATCCATTACTAGAGACTTTTCCTCCCCATCTCTCCTTATACTCATCCCAAACCTCCTCTTACTACTATGATCTCCCAATAAACACTTTCTAGACTCTTCCCTCTTCTATCCCCCCATTATCCTTTTCAATCCAACTAACAGACTCACGTGTCCATCACTCAAATTAACTCAAATTTCACTATACTAATCCACCACTAATCCTTTTTGTGTTCGGGAGAAGCGTGCTACTCACCGAAAAGCGCTTCAACGCCTCATCAGGGGTAGTAAGCGCTATATAAATACAATTACAATACAATTTGCCTCGAGTGGCTAGCGGCCATCTTAGATACTGTCTAGGCAGCTTTAACTTTTGTATACTGTGCAAAGGTATCCTATGAAAGTGAGACCATATAGTACACTGGTGATAACTGGAAAATGTACTTACATTATCAATACGTGGTAAAAAGTGGTATCTGCAAGTTGACGAGCACGGGTTTTCACTGATGGTTTGCACACTATGACAACTCGTATTCAAAAGGTTAACAATCCCTGAAGATGCATTAAAAGACTCAATCACAAAGGTAAACTTACACTTTTGTGTAAGTTTACTACTTTTAGATTTTCACAAACTTCAGGCAGCGTTTTACAGCTCTACACTCACTATACTTATGTGTGCATTGTCATTCGCCCCGATTGTTGAGTCTGCAGGTGCAGAGACCGCTGCACACTTAAATATTGGGAGTGCCGGGTCGTAAAACTGCACGCATCGCGAATACCTAAAGGTAGTAAACTTACAAAAAAGTGTAATTTTACCTTTCTAAATCAGGCCTATGTTGGGAATAATCCCAAATAACCCTGTTAAAAAAAATGGAGAAATGTATTATCAAGGCTTTCAAAGAAAATCTCAACATTCTTCTTATTTTGTTTTACAAAATATATGATGCTAAAATGTTGATCAATTTCAGACTGCAATAAATTTTTTGTGCCATTCATGGAAAAGAACAAAGGAGACCTTTGATGGCCTTGCTGCCTGGAAATATTCTGGACTCTTGTGGTGTACTGCAGGTGGAAAAATGGGGAAACCTGTCTTTGCACTGGAATCAATCCAAAGCTTTTACAGGACATCTCAAGAGTAATGAACAGTTGTCCTAGGAGATCTTGTGGTTAACCAAGTCAAGTACATACATCACATTCAACAAAACACTAGAGCCAGCTGTCCCCTAGGTAGCTATTTCAGGATTCCATTACACAATGACGATATACTCTTTCATTGTTTACCATAAGGTAAACCATGCCTAAAATGCACACAAAGTTGTGAGTTTCACAGCGATAACTGTTAACTACACACACCATTTGCAATTCTCACAGTACACTATTTTGTTAATGTTTTACTTTTTAATGCCATGGTACATGGACGCAGATTGAAGGTAAAAAGCAAAATTGTTCCTTGATTCACATCTACTTACCGTAGAGTAAAAAACATAGCCCACCCCTTTTGACCACTAAAAATAACTGACCCGAAAGCTGGGTGTTTGACTTTTTGCAGCAGTTATGTGGCATTTTGCAGCAGTTATGTTAATGGTACATCACAGAGTATATGGCTGCATACCAAACCACAAGTATTTTATACCCACAGCCAATGTTGAGTTAGGTAAAAGGTCCACGAGTAATGTAATGCATCATATTTATTATTTTATTACAATCCTAGATGTGATGTACATCATGAGGTGTGTGCTTGCCACTTTGCTATAGCTTATCAATACGAATGGCCACTGAAAAAATGTCCAGGAGCATACGATTGTCTGTGAGGCTAATAAAGAAAAATATACAAAGAAAAATATAGAGACTTAGGGCATGATTACAACTTTGGCGCAGCGGTGACGGCGCAATGCAGCCTCCGCTGTGCCAAAGCCGCGCAAGCACCGCCTATCTTATTACGAGTTAAAAATGTGTAACTCGTAATATGGCGGGCGGTCCTTTGCTATGCCCATGGCGGTGCCTGGAAAACAGGCACCGCAATGAGAACAGCAAAAAAGTTCCAGGACAGGCGTGGACGTCCATGCCATGCTGGAACTTTGTGGGGGTACAGACAGGGGGACACATGTTGTGCCCCCCTGAATGTATTCCAATGGCGGGGGGCTATGGGGGCAAAGTTGGACTCCCTTTGTTCCTGCACCGCCAGCTTTTTCATGGCGGGGCTCCCCCATGAAAAGGCTGGCAGTACAGGAACTTGTAATATGCTGAGCGGGACTGCACCAGTCCCCGCTCAGCATATTGCGTGGTGGCACTCCTACGCTGCGGCAACGGCGCAATGTCGCCTCTGCTGCGCCAAAGCCGCCCAAGCACTGACGACTGTATTATGAGTTAAAATTGTATAACTCGTAATACAGCGGGCAGTCCTTTGCTGTTCCCATGGTGGTGCCTGGAAAACAGGCACCGCAATGGGACCAGCAAAAACGTTCCAGCACGGCATAGATGTGGTCGTCCATGCTGTTCTGGAACTTTGTGGGGATACAGACGGGGGCACATGTTGTGCCCCCCCTTAATGTATCTCCATGGTGGGGGGCCTTGTAGGGCCCCCTTTGTTCCTGCACCACCAGCTTTTTCATGGTGGGGCTCCGCCATGAAAAGGCTGGCGGTCCAGGAACTCGTAATATGCTGAGCGGGACTGCGCCAGTTGCCGCTCAGCATATTGCATTGTGGGGCTCCTGTGCAAGCACGGCATGGACGTCCATGCTGTGCTGGAACTTTGTGGGGGTACAGACAGGGGGGCACATGTTGTGCCCCCCTGAAAGCATCCCCATGGCAGGGGCGCCATGGGGGCCTTATAGGGCCCCCTTTGTTAATGCACCACCAGCTTTTTCATGGCGGGGCTCCGCCATGAAAAGGCTGGCGGGCCAGGAACTCGTAATATGCTGAGTGGGACTGCGCCAGTCCCCACTCAGCATATTGCATTGTGGTGCTCCTGTGCCACCACCAAGGAACGACTGTACCGTCAGGGAACAACTGTTCCTTGGCGCAGCCGCTGGTCCACCGCTGCAATGACTTTAGAAGTCGTAATAAGGCAGACGGTGAACCGTCACTGCTGCGTCACTGCGAGTCTGCCGGTCGGGAGACCGCCAGACTCGTCTTCAGGCCCCAAATAAATCAGATAAAAACATGATAAGGGCTGGCAGGAGAGAGAAGAGGCCTGGCGGAAAAAAAATATTTAAAAAAATTGTAAAAAGCCCAACTGCTAAAACTGGATTTCAACAGTCATTTGTTTTGACATAGCTTGTTATTAATTTCCATCCAACGTCGTGTGGATCTTTTCTTGAATAATCTGTATGCAATTAAAAAAAATTAATTGTGATACCTGAGTAACTAATTGCATGAAAGCATATATGTGATAGCATCATTGCCTTAGTATCCTGATCAGATCAGGTATGTAATTAGTGTTTTAGAATTTTTCAATGTTAGGGTCTCGAGGAGCAAGGTATTATGGCTGTATGTTTTTATAATGAGTTAATTCGTTTCTGTTTTTTACTGAACTGTTAGTTCACTAAGGGTACCAATATGGTAATTGACTGACTCGGGGAAGTCCTCCCAATATGTTTATTCCAGCCCCATATTCGGTAACCATGAAGTAGATTTATGGTGAAGGTGCTTGCTGGGGATTTTGATCTGTTAAGAGTGACATAAATAAAGCAGTGGGGATCTAGAGATGTGCACAGTTAGTTTGGGAGGAGTCTTGCAGCCATATCACTTTGCATGCTAATGTTAACAAGACTGGAGACTTTCAAAGCACATTGCTGTGAAACAACTACATAAATTACCTTAGGGAAATAGACTATGGGTCTAATTTATTATCATCTTGGTACGCATCTTACAGAGCAGAAAGAAAATTAGAGAAGCCTACTTTTGTAAATTCCCTGCACAGTTAATATAGAGCAAAATCCATGCGCCACACATGACAATCTTCGTGACTGCTTATATATTTTTTTAATGAAATACTGTGTTTATAGTTCACAAAGATGAGCAATACAGTAATGTCAATGAGGCTTTTTCTTAATGATTTGAGTTATTAAACTTCATTTCTATGGGGTGTCTTACAAAATATTTTTAATTTCGTAAGTTTAAAAGTATTCAGCATAGGTCAACTGCACTTGGAAAAGAAGAGTGTATGTCTTTATACAAAAAAATTGCAATTTGTGTCCGAATGCCCCATTAGGTGTCTATTCCAAAGGCACAAGCTCGTGCCTGAAAATAATCCATCACCCCTTAAGTTTATGCTGGTATGTTCTGTTCCCAAAATGTCAGCGATTGGTAAGTTAACTGTATCATTAGAGTAGTCTTAAATGCACATGGGTGGACCAGTGAAGAATAAAAGAAGATATTTAATTTTTTGCTCTAATTTCATTTATTCAGCATTTCAAATCATTAATATTTTATGAACTTCTTCATTCACAACAATTCTCTACATGAGCAGTGCTCTCCATAAGCAAACAATCACAAATTAAGCTAAAGCCTGGGACTAATTAAAAGGGGTTTGCCATGAGGCAAAGTGACATCGGTGATGTACAGGACCTCGCGACACGAGACCTATATCATCAAGCTGACGTCAGTTTGTGACTTTCAAACCATCAAGCAAGAAAGAACAGTGTTAAAACTGAAAGAGACGGTGGATGGCCATTAACCCGTTAAGTGCGCCCGTCGGCCAACGGCCGTCGCGAGCACTACCTCCCTGGTGCTGCGCACGACCGTTGGGCGACGCAGCCCCGCCCACCCTTTAGAACGCCCGCACCGCGGCGGAATGTTCACCGCGGTAAACGGGTTCAAATCCGTGGATCTCAATACTCAGCAGAAGATTAGATATGAATCTTCACAGGCATTCCTGTACTCCGTGGAGCATTAACTTTTCACATCTCCAAGGTCGTATGTATGTATGTATATATATATATATATATATATATATATATATGTGTTATTTGTATAGTGCAATACTACCCTAAAGGCAGAGGAGTACACCGCAGGGTTGAAACGATGCAATGTTAAAAGCAGCAGGCGTAATCACAGCCCACCGTGTGTTACCCACAATGTATGTCTCCAGAGTTAATATGACAATTAGGCACTGTCTAAAGCTGGGCTGAAAGAAACTAAGTGCTTATGTTTAGAGTCAAATTCACATAATCTGAAATTGAAAAATCCGGAGTAAGGAGGTTCTTCTTAGGTGTCTCACTTTGGATTTGCCTTTAATATTTCAGCCCTGACCTGCAAGGAAGAAACAAGAGGATAAACAACTGTGAGAAGTGCAGCCATCTTGGCATCTGCCAAGCATCATGCAGTCCTCCATATGCAATAATTGTAGATTTTCATTATAAAAAGAAAGAACCAATTCTTACCATGGCGTGACTGGGAACCAAAGCAGCCCTGGCAAAAATGCTGAAACCAACCCGCTCCTATCATTTCCTCAGACAATCTCTCTTTCCGTCCAACCATTCTCTCTATCTCCTTCTCTCCTCGCTCTCTTCTTCCTCTCTGATGCTTTCTATCATGCCTTTTCCTCCCTTCCTCTCTTTCTGTCTCTTGAAGCCTCCCATGCATGCTGCAGTTAACCTCGGGGGGCTGGGGAGAGGGACAGATGCACCAAAAGAGCCCTCCCCAGCTTTAAAAACCGGCCTCCTGGGGCTCCAGCCCACCGGGGAAATGCATGGGGGAATAAAAGGGTTGCCTGGCCCTGTTTCTTACCAACAACATATAAGAGTACTCATGGGTGTGTCAAGCCTGAAATGGTTGGTGGAGACTGGACTGGCCATTTTTGAGCTGAACATGAGTAAAGCTTTAATGTACTTTAATCCATCCAACCATTTCTTGGAGGCTGCAATCAATATTCATCCGGTTTGCTCTGTTTGTGAATTTCAGATTACATGGGAACTCAAAATGGTGGCCAAGAGCCTAGCAAAGAAATCAGTAGTTTTAACATAGACACTGAGAGTTCAATTATGTTAATGTCTATGTACAAAATAGGAAAATTCATAATGTAATGTGTCAATAATAAGCTAATTGTATTCTTCAAGCTAAATGCTTCAAAACCCTTTGACATTTTTAATTCCCAAGTTTTTACAGATTTTGTGTTCTGGCCTTTGGCACACCCAGGATGCAGATGATTTCATTTGGCAATTTCTCTTTTTGAAATATGCAAGTAAAATACAATTTTTCCTCAGAAAAAATGTGTCATGTTGCGCCTACATTTTGAAGTGCCAGTGAATGACATGAAGGTTGAACTGTTCTAAACCAAAATATTTCCAGTAATAAGTAAGAATACCAAATTGAATTAAGTTTAGAGGTGACACTGAACCAATAAGGCCCTCATTACACTTGGGCTCTTAATACTGGAATTTCATATTCAAATTATAAAGGTTCCTAACACTAGCAGTTCTCTCAGTGTTGCTACTCTGAAACATATTGTTTGTTTCAGTGTCTGATCACCAAGACTAAGCCCCACTAAGAGGGTCATTACGCTCCAGTACATTTTTGTTGCACCCTCATCTAAACAATTGACTCTCTCAGGTCATTTATAGACGAAGGTAATGCAGATATGGCAGTGGCTTCACATTTCATGTGCAATTAGTGTCTCATGTTAGACCTTTGCAGGTCTCTGGTGGTTACTCCACGACTTCAACATTATTGACACGCTCATGTCACATATCTCCAAATGGGCCTTATTGTTGGTGACCCTTCAGTGGACTACTACAAGTGAGGGTCAATCTTCAGCCAGATTATGGCTGCAATTGTTGGTTGCCATGGTTTGTTAACCATTCTCTGAACACACGTTCTTTTGGGTCCATTAGCAGGCAGGGATTGTTTTACTGGAGGTCAGCATTCATTGTAAAAGTGTCATCAACAGTACAGGACAGTTTTCTGTCTCTGAAATGGCTGTACCTTCAATATTAGGACCCATAGGAAAAATATGGTTTGTCATTATGGTGATAAGGGTGTGGATGAATTGTGGAAAGGGGTCCAACTGTTAGCAGCACTTATGGTTAGCTAGTCACCTGTCAACCAAATATATAGGAGTGCATGACAGGTTCTGCACTATTGTTCTTCCCTGCTCATGCCGCAGTTGTTTGCTGGAGGTTTGGCATCTATAGCTCTGTAGCTATATAGTGGCCTAGGAAATTAAAATTCCTGGCGTATCCAGGTTATGGGGTAATGGGAATACCCCATACTGGTAGTTCCATGAATTTGGCACTTCTGGGCCATCAAAAGCCCTTTTATCGGCTTGCTCAGGACATAAGAGGTAGTGTTGGTAAAAGGATTGGGAGACTGTGGTTGGGAAACAGCCTTTACAATGCGGCATTTACCACACAATGCTTTATCACGCATATGTAATATGCCTTTACCACGCAAGCTTTTACAATGAAATGGTAATTATATATCAGGTAAGTGTATAAGTGTGTATATACATTATATATATATCACAAAAACTTCTCCCTGCATTTCTTCCGACCTCTTCCACCTCGTGGGGTTGGTGCAGGGCAAGACGGGAGCAGGACCCGTTTATTGCTGCACAGTTGAATCGCGCTGCCGTGCAAGAAGGCACCCGCACTCCAGGAGATTTTTCAAAAAAGTTTATTTGGCAGACGCGTTTTGACCTGCCTGGTCTTTGTCAAAGCCACAGTACCAGTAGTGAAAGTGCCCTATTTTCTGTAAACACAAGTCAGTGACATGGATAAACATGGAAAACAGACTCGTGGGAACTCAATCAATGAAAGAGCTTTACAGAATGGAAAAAAGACTGGTTTGGGTATATTCATAAAAACAGTTTGATTTGCAATATACAAATTATATTTAAAGACATTGTGTAATTTAGACGTTTTATCATTTCATTTATGTACCAATCGTGTTTGTATGTTTAAAAAACACAAGTGTGTATTATTCACATCACGTCACATACCCCCCTGCTCCGTGCAGTGTGGAAATCGTATTCACACATCTCTGAGGACATAACCACATTCGCAGTTATGAGGCAGTGCCCAATCCATATTCGTGCCTTTCTAATTCCTATGATTATCAAAAACAATGGCTCCTGTGGACTAATGGCAAGAAAATCTCAATAAAATAACGCACTATGGCAATGTAATGGGTTATTGTGATGTCAAAAAGAGAAGGAGTCGAACACACCTTAGATTAGTATTTCATTCATAATTCTTGTTTATATAGTTCTTTGAAGCAAAATTACATTCATGACATTTAACAATCAATTGATTGTAGTGAGTGGTGTCCCAGTGAAAAATAGGAACCTAAACAAATAAACCTAAATAATTTGTGACATATTCGTGACATATATACAAGGTTTTCTATATTTCATGAAAGCGACCATTGAAAGATATATATTATATAAACCACGCTTTTATACAATGATAAGTGCTGGCTTGTAATGATTCGCTTTGAAAAAACTGTCGACGGCGTTTCGACCCTGTGTGCAATGTAGGGTCTCTTCAGGACCTAAGATAGTAGGGACACCTGAAGGAATTGAACCAAGGCAGACAGACAGATGCTGTTCTGCTCCACAGATATCCTTGATGCAGGCACGAACATACTGATTCTTGAGTAAGACCCCCCATTACTTATCAACTGGCGACACAAAGAGGCGCATAGCCGTCTTAAATAATTATCAAGAGCCATAACACATGGAAGAAGCCTGCTACTTCTACTTAAAAATCCTATCGGCTCGTGCTTGATCTGCACACTCACCGTGCCCTTCTATTCCATACCTGCGGAATCCTCCTATTGTGCTAACCAAATTTTGCCAGCCGACAGCTACCCTCACATGGGTGCCCGGCCGGGTCCCATGTGAGTATTCTTCCTTTTCACTTTACTCACGGTGCCACAAATTCCACACGAGGCTGCGCAAACCCTTCCTTCAGGTGTCCCTACTATCTTAGGTCCTGAAGAGACCCTACATTGCACACAGGGTCGAAACGCCGTCGACAGTTTTTTCAAAGCGAATCATTACAAGCCAGCACTTATCATTGTATAAAAGCGTGGTTTATATAATATATATCTTTCAATGGTCGCTTTCATGAAATATAGGAAACCTTGTATATATGTCACGAATATGTCACAAATTATTTAGGTTTATTTGTTTAGGTTCCTTTTTTTCACTGGGACACCACTCACTACAATCAATTGATTGTTAAATGTCATGAATGTAATTTTGCTTCAAAGAACTATATAAACAAGAATTATGAATGAAATACTAATCTAAGGTGTGTTCGACTCCTTCTCTTTTTGACATCACAATAACCCATTACATTGCCATAGTGCGTTATTTTATTGAGATTTTCTTGCCATTAGTCCACAGGAGCCATTGTTTTTGATAATCATTTCAGTACCCTGGTTCCAAGTGAGTAGGGTTCCCTTGTTGTTTTTCTCGTTTCTAATTCCTATGGCACTTGAAATATGCATCCAAACACGACCATTTCCTGTATTTCTTAAATGTCAAAATTAGATACGCTCAGGTTGTAATCAAACTTATCACTGCATGTGCATTTAAATGTCAATACCCCAAGAGGATGTAAAGTGGCGTGACCCAAATGGTAACACCACCACGCCTATGGCTGCTACCTAATCTAGTGCTTTCCAAAAGGTATTTTCATCCCACGATATTGTTCCAAGAACACACATTAAGAAAACACCCCTAAATAAAAGTGAAAAACTGAAATAGTAATGTACATTTAGGATAGCCCTCCATTGTCTCACATGGGATTCCAGGTGTTTTCGGTATTTTTGACGTTGTAACTCATGGAATAGACCTGTATAATGGCCAGGAATTACGAATTTTGAAGGCAAGCTGTATCCTGAAAATGGCACATGTAGAGTAGTGCTTTGTTTTTTTCTCTCATTCTTTACTGTTTTAGTTTTTCACTAACTTAGGGGTGTTTTCTTAATGTGTGCTCTTGGGACAATATTGTGGGATCCTGTGGACCCACCCGCTGAGGGTCTGTGGGTCCACATGCCACAGCATGGTCCTGATTGGCTGGACGCAACCCGAGAGAAAAGTTGCAGCTGCCATTCTATGTGCCGGGAAATGGTCCCCGGGCTGAAAATAAGCATGTAAAGCACATGAAGGGGTCAGGGTAGAGGTGCCCTGACCTTATGGGTGTGTTAAAAATGAAGTGAAAGCATGTTTAATAGGCAGTAAAATGCCCCCAAACTGTTTTTTTCATCTCTTGCGAAATCTGCTGACCCGTCGCAGGGCTCAGCACAGCCCCGTCTATACAGGAGGCCACATTGAGCATCACGGAGGATTCACGGATTCGCAGAAAAACCCAACCAAATTGAGCTTCTTCAGAGGAAGCATGGAATGGCTTAAAGAAATACTGACCATTTAGAGGTGGTATAGCAAAAAACAAAGATGAAAGGAAGACTGTGATTTGTTAACTAGAGCAGCATAAGTAAGAGCACATTGTGAGGGGTAGCCATTTTACCTGCTTGCCTACTGAGATAGGAGGTGGCTTTCAGGAGTTCTGACTGGAGATTTGGATTGAAAACAGATGTTAACAGCCATAGAAATAATACTGGGAGGTCAGCAAAGAACTTGTAGAGGTATGGTAATTAGGTTGTAGTATATAAAAGTATATTTAGAGACAGTGTATGTAAACTGAAAGAAAATGTGTACCTTCTAGACATTATGGTAGATGGGGAATATCAGGGATCTTAGATGAGAATATTAACTAAAAATAAAGTGAGCAGGAAAGGAGAAAGAGAAATTGGTATACTGAAAGAATAGTCATTTTATTAAGCTAATATGAATGAATGTGTTTAAAATTAGATTTGGGTGTGTGATTATTGTATGTATTTTGCACATGTTCAAAAAGTCAAGCAGGCACTTACATATCCAGTTACGCTTCCACAAAAACACTTATGTAACCACCTTTCATACAGCTTGTCAGTGACTGCAACACTCAGTCAGATAATCATAAAAGCATTCACACACCCATTTACTCACATATACTTCCAAATTTGAGTACTAGCTCACCCTTAGAGCCTGGGAGGACATGAGCAGAATGCAATCTGCACCACAAGAAGAGATTGAAGAGGACTACTTCAGCACTCTTAAAAAGGCAGAACCCTGATTGTAGTTGAGCCCAGAATCAGGGGGTAGTGGGTTTCAAAAGGAGGGAGAAGAGAGGTGAAATGAATGGGTAAAGTCTCCAGAGGAAAGAGGGGATCCCCCTAAGAGATACTTCTCTATTGAATACGGTTCAGGAAGTACTGTCTCATCTTAAACTCAGTCCCCTGAGGCCCTCAAGGACAGACAGTCTGAGTGGGAGCTGAGGCCCCAGCAGGCCCAGGTGGGTGCAGAGGAGAGAAAAGGTGAGCCTTGGAGGATAAAAGGTCTTGCTAGCTGTAGTGTTAAGGAGGTGCATTTGAAGGCCAAATTGCTCTTAGAGTCTAGCAAAGAAGGCGTGAGAACCAATAGTGTGTCCAGTGCAAGCCCAGACATACAGCAATGCAGACACTGACACACCCAGCTAAACAGTAATTCATGCACAATGCAAAAACAAAGACAGGTAGGCAAACATTAATGCATCGAATAACAACCCCAGGCATACACTCATGCATACAGTGACACACCCATGGACATAGCAAAGCAGACAGTGACACACCAAACCATACAGCAATGCAGGCGATGACACAGCCAGCCAAACATTACTGCACCCAATAAAACACACCGGCATACACTTACACATATACTGACAAACTCAGGGACATACCAGTGCAAACACTGACAAGCCCAGACATACAGCAATGCAGACACTGACACACCCAGATAAACATTAATGCATGTACTAACACACCCAGGCACACACTGACACACCCAGGAAGTTTTCAGTGCACACACTAACAAACAACTCAGGTATACTGTAATGCAGACACTGATACAGCCAGCCAAACATGAATGCATCCAATAACAAACCCAGGCCTACACTGATGCATAAACTGACACACAGGGTCGGATTGGTAAGACAGGCAAAGGCCGATGGGCTGGTATCTGAGTTACAGCTGTGGGCTGCTTTTCTGGGCAGGATGGAGGCCAATTTAGGCTGTGTCTGTGCTGTTTAGTTGCCACCAGCAGCCCAGTGGGGGCCTGTGCAGCCTTAATTGAGGCATAGGAGCTTATATTACCTTCCTTTTACCAAGGGGGGCACTGATGACCTTTCCAGTCTCTCGCTGGGCCGGCCCATTAATGTATGCAGATTGAGCAGGGGGACTGAGCAGAAGTGTTCTCACTTATAATTTAGTGAACTAGTCCATGCAGTAAGAGCCCTGGCAGCATCTGCATTTTTTAAAAAATCTCAGTGAAGTTGAGAAAACATGCCTCTTTTAGACAAACCTCCCCCTTCTTTTCATAATATTTAAAACACCAAAGCAGTGTTTTGCGAAAATGCACAATCTGCAAATGTGGGCCACTTTTTTTTTCTATAGTGCCCAGGACCTATTTTGCATCCCAATCCAACCCAGCTGACACACCTACGGACAGAGCAATATAGACATTGACACAACCAGGCATACAGCAATTCAGACACTGACATAGCCAGACAAACATTAATTCATCCAATAACACACCCAGGGACATGCCTATAGATACACTGACAAACCCAGGCATACAGCACTACAGACACTGACTCACCCAGCCAAACTGTAACACTCAGGCACACACTGATGCATATGCTAACACACCAACACTGCACACTAACACACCCAGGGACACACTAATGCATACACTAACAAAGCTAGGCACACACTCATGAACATACTGATACACCCACTGTCACTCCCATACACTCACTGACACATTAAAATCACAAAGTCAGGTCTTTCTTTGAGTAAGGTTATTTAACAGTTTTAAAAAAAAAAAATCTTGCTTTTTTTGTTGAACAAAATGTAAAGAAGGTGGTGAAAAGGGTAAGGATGGGGAAATTCAAAGAAGCATCTGGCTTCACTCTTAAGCAAACATTTTGCAGTCTTTGAATTAAAAAAATAAAAATAACAGTGATGCTTCTTCAATGTATCCAAGAATGCACCCACAGAAGACATTTTTACAGTGACAAGCATGTGGCATTTCGTGCAGTGAGTAACCATGACAGTTAATTCCTCACAGGCAGCTGGTATTGTAAGGAGTGCAGCTGAAGATAGTTCTCCCAAGGTTGCTATAGAGGTCGGCTGTCATGTTCTCCATGCTTTCTCTTGCATCAGCTGGTTGTACACCCTCTCAGGAATTGTTTTTAGGTGCTTCAACATAGAACTTGTCCCATGCGCATATTTCTTTGCAGTGCCTCTGGATAACTGCTTTCCACAAATTGTGCACTTGACATATTTTGCTGATACCGTCTGTTCCCCAGAGGGCATAGTAAAGTGCTTCTACACATCACTTTTTTATCTGCGAGGTGCTGTGTCTTCTTCATCCTCAAGCAGTTGTGGATCCTCATCTTGGACAGACGATGTAGCTTCAGCCATTGTCTAAAAGCACAGAACTGCTGCTTCTCAATGCTCCTTCTAGACACTTCACAGGAGAAGTAACTGTCTTTGGGTGTGGTTTTCCATGTGGAAGGGTGGGGTCCTAATGCATTCAATCAGAAGGCAAAGTTTGGATGTTTTATCGCGTGAATTTGCGGTTCCGCTGGGTGAATTTGCAAATCCACGAAACTTTGTATAATCAGTAAATTTTTGGAAAAGCAGATATAAGATGGTTTATAAATACCTGTACATGTGTTCCCACTGATGTTATTAATGACAATGAAGGGGTGTACATATGTTCAGTAACTCTGAAATCGTGGATTCGTTCCGATCACATGATTGGGAGTAAAAACCATAGAGTAGCAGACAGTAAATGTTTTGGGACCTTCGAAGGTACCACGGTACCCCAAAAATAGTTTTAAAGAAAAAAATGTATTTAAATACATTAAAAAAACTTCTTTTACTTTACATTAAGTACATATATGGTTTTTATATATTTCAACGGATAAAAAGTTTATTTGAAAAATAAGAATATAGTATTTTAAAAAAAGTATTAAATAAAAAAATTATAATAATATGTAATACACTTAGTATTAAAAAGAAACCTTACAAATTAACTAAAAGAGAAAACATTAGAAGGAGATATTTTACAAATGCAACTTGAGAAACCTTACAAATTCACTGAAAAAGCTAAAGGTTACAGGGACGTTATAGTTAGGAAAGAACGTTAAAAAACTTTAGAAATTCACTAAAAAAAACAAAGGTTAGAGGGATGTTATAGTTAGGCTCACATTTCACTCGTACAAAACCATAGAAGTTCAGCAGTTATAGTTACCTGAGCTAACTATAACTTACGCCCCCACAATACACTGCTTATAACCTCACATATTACACCACTGATGACCACTGATAACATCTCAAATTATATCACTTTTTACATCACTGATGACATCATCCACAGAACCACTTCCACACTCATTGTTTCCGTCTTAACAAGCAAGGTTTTGAGATATCATAAGTCAAAGGGTTCCTTAAGTATTTAGTTTTTAAAAGCTGCAAAACCATGCTAAGAGTTCTTTATTTTCCCCCTGTTTAGGCCAAGACTTATCATGTCCTGATTTGCAAGGGATTGTGAAAATCATTTTGCTGGGTCACCCCTCAAAAATTTGAAAGCGTCATTTATGGCTGATGTCTTCTCCACCCACCATAAGTATAAGTGTAAAAGCAGCTTTGTCATTGTCCAGTGAGGAAGCAAAATGTTCCTTGACTAGGACAGATCAAGGTAGTCACCAAAGAAATATGGCTACTTTTTTAGTGAGGGCTAAAAGACCATTCTTGACTCTTGGTTCATAACCATTGTATGGGCAATGCCCTTATCTTTCAACTGCTATTACAGAGGGAATTAATAGGGGGAACCTCTGTTTCATTGTAATATGTCCTATCACCCATGATAGCTTCTCGTGGTTGGAGTTTCAAAAGTGCAAGAATAGCATGAGTTACCACATTTAGGGCTTTGAAGTGCATTCTTTCAATCTGTGGAATTAAGTGAAACATACACCCATTGCAATATCCTCAAAGCTTAAGAACTGAGATGAGCAAGTGGATGAACTAGCATTGCATGGATTTCTTATGGCTACTCTTTATTACTCTGATTCTTCCCTTCCTGACCTGGGACTTATGCCACACACTCCTGGGTGTTTCTACCTAGGTGGCTAGTCTCCAGGGTATTTTTGCATGCAGGGGAAAAATTGGTGGTGGGTTTTAGTGGAGCATTTTATTTAGGTTAAAAGGGCAACAGAGTGCTTGCCTTACGAAGTGGACTTACCTTAAAGAGTATGCGTACAACCGGTGGATATGCTTTCAGATCTGCACATCTATAAGTCAATTATTCGTGTTTCAACACTCATTTTATATCCTATTAATTACAAAGGGTGCTCCCATGGTGCTGCAATACCCACCCACCTTGGGTATAAGTCCACTAGAGCTGCAACTGTAGTCTAGAACAAAATGTCCAACATATGCACCAAAGCACACCAAAACACTGTCACTTTTATCCCCAATCAGTAGTTCAGTGAAGAAAAGACCAGTTTTTGAAGTCCCGTTGACAAACTTCCATAAATGATCCACAGAAGTCGATGTATCAGGTCATTCTATTTTATTCCAATGATAGACACAAACACGGCAGCCGACGCGCGTTTCGTCCTCCTGGACTTTCTCAAGGCTTCTCCCAATATTTGAAAGGCAGTCCTTCTAGATGTCTAACATGAAAAGTTCATAAGAAAATATCTTGCTGAGTGAGTTCAATATAAAACTCTCTTGATTCTTAGGGGGAGGACTCCCGTCAAATTATCGTGTAGGGTGTAGGGTTTTTTGACGACCGCCCCCATCGACAGAGTTACACTTTTCCGACATGAGTACTCTTTCAGACATGCTGGAGACGTGAGTTCTTTTTCAGACATGCTGGATATTGTTTGTATCTCTCTTCCACCTACATTACCTTGACTTCCCCTGAATGGTTTGCTTTCCGTTTTTCTCCTACAATGGTGTCCTTTCATCAATAAATTCTCCAAAATGGATGACATCTCTTCAAACTCTACAAAATGGAGATGCCTCTGACCCCACACTATGTTGTCCCTCAACATTGCTTATGTATCTGTTTTGTGAATCTTATGTGACCCAATGCACTATCGCTGACTCGATCTGCCTACTATCATGGTTTTTTATACATACGTTGCTCTCACTCTTTCTGTATTAATCTTTTCTTTGTATTACTCAATCTTCCTGCATTCCCTTTCCAATTCTGACCTTCCTCGCCCTCGCAAGTATTGTTGTTGTTTCTACTGATTGTTGACTCTATCTTCTTACTCTAACTTTTTACCACTTATTATTTTCTTGGCTCATTGATTTATCCATATGTCTCTCTAACTCTTTCTATATTTATGCTCTTGTATTACTCTCTCTTCCAGTATTCCCTCTCTAATTAAGACATTCCACGCCCTCGCAAGCATTGTTGTTGTCTTCTACTGATCTGCTCTTATTGGCCGATTGTTTAACTATTTGATTGCAAGCTTTGCTGCTGGTATATTGATCTGCTCCATTTTTGCCGATTGTTCATCTATTTGATTTGCTCCATGTTGTCAATATAATTTGTTTATCTACTTGATCTGCTCCATTTTGCTGATTATTATTCCTCGTTTGACTACCCTATTCCTTGTCTAGCCCCCATATTTCTACCCCCACTCTCCCAGTGCCCCCCCTTGGTTCCCAATCCTCCTCTCCTGCTCTACCCCATTTCCTAAATTTCCCTCTCTCCACTCTCTCCACTCTCTCCACTCTCTCTTCATCTCACGTTTACCCAACATGCCCCCTCACAGCATTGACCACCACCCCCAGGACCCTACTCTCTCCAAACATGGCCCCAACTCATGGACCATTCTCTACCCCCCCAATCTCTCCAAACATGCGAAGAAAAACTTCAAACATAAACTCCTTATCAGTAACCCTGAAACACTCATTGTTGATAACTACATCAGCCTCACTTCCCCCATTATAACCAAGTACATCTTTTACTCCAAACGTCCTTCCAAATGGAAAAGCATCTTCCTACAACACCTCCCAATCTCTAAATCAACTAAAATACCATATGGATTCAAAATATCCACCGCTCCCTCCCCAGCCTTTCATGGTGATATTGATATCTCCATCTTCAAAACAGGTAACATCCTCATTCAAGCCACGGTATCCCACCTTTCCATCTTCGAACACCACTTCAGCATTATGTCTCTCCTCCTTGACCACTCTGCGCCTAACACTCCTTCTCCCCAACTGAATAACGCCCCTCCAACCTCTCCCTCCCCCTTCCCCCTCACTCCACCTCCACTCTCAACCATCCAGCTAACACCATCCTCCAACAATTGACTTCACCATCACCCTCCCTGGACCTCTCTACTGCAAACGACATCCCCCAACCACCGTTACCTATTTCTCATCCCCCTCTAATTTCCCTCTCTCCCCCTAACTTCCGGAACTCACACTCCTCGGACCCCTCCACTAAAAACGGTAGCCCCCAATCCCTGCCATCTACTTATCATTCCCCTCCCATGACCCCCCTCCTCCTGACCCCCCAACCTCTCTCCCCCCTTCCCAAACACTCACGTACTCCACCGTCCTTTCCCTTCAATCCCCTAACACAACTCCTCACCCCCCTCCTCTTACCCATCCCGAACACCCTCTTCTCCTCCCCATCCCCCCTATCCTGCCCCTTCAGGCCCTCCTAACTCCGCCTCCCAATCCTTTATCCCAACCCCCGATAAATACACAACCCCTCCACCCCAATATATCCGCTCTCCACTCGCGCTATGCCCTTTTATCCTCTCTGACCACATCTCCTGAAGTTCTTAACCTCCTGTCTAACCTAGCCCAACCCCTCACACCTAACAGCCCGTCACCCCTCACTGAACTCCCACTATCCTATCTCCCCCCTCACACATCAGTCCACCCTCCGCAACTAACACAGACCATTCCCTACCCCCAGACCATTCCCTTCCCCCCGCCCACGCCCCTTCAGTTACCTCCCTTTACCCTAATTGCCCCGAGCCTACACAACATTGAACTCAACCTATCTAATCTGATTACTGAACCCCTCTCACCTAACAGCCCCGTCACCCCTCACTCCACACCCACTACCCTATCTCCCCCTCACACATCAGTCCACCCTCCGCAACTAACCCAGACCACGCCCCTCGGTACCTCCCTTCACCATAATTGCCCAGAGCCTACACAACATTGAACTTGACCTATCTAATTTGATTACTGAACTTTCTCAATTCAGGAAAGATTTTATCTTCCTCAGCTCCAGAACCCTCCCTCACCATAAAATCCCCCCACACCCCCCCAAAATTCCCTAACACCAAACACAATCATTGGAGATCGACTCCTCTCCGCTGCCGTATACATAGACCTCGCCGCACCTCGAACCATCTCTCCCCGTCCGACCTCTCCGACCTATGCAACTCTTACCTTCCTAGTTTACCAACCACCAATCCTCCACTCCCCTACTCCCACATCCCTGTTATCCTAGGGACAAATAGAATCCCCTCCTCCCCCGCTTCCCCCAGACCACCGCCCCAACTCACGTCGATCCACTCTTGCCCACCCACCATTTGCAACCCCACACCACTTACATGTATGCTTGTCAACTGTCGCTCCGCAGTCCAGCATGCCACGGAAATTTCGGAAACTATCCTGAGTGAATCCATTGAATTGCATTCCTCACAGAAACCTGGCTCAATGACCACTCAACAAGCATACTTGACCTACTCTCTCCCCCGGGATACTCTATTCTTAGAAAAGATAGACCTGACAGAGTTGGGGGTGGTCTAGCCATTATCTTTAAAAATGAACTTCAGCTATCCCTTGTCAATAATTCTGGCTACTCCTCCTGCGAATACCTGGAAGCTGAACTGACAACTCAAAATTCCCACCCAATTCATCTACACAACATCTATCGCCCCCTGGAGCCCCCAGCCTTTCATCGAGGACTTATCTGAGCTCCTGACTCAATCCTCATTATCCAACTCAATAAATCTCTTTCTTGGGGATCTTAACCTCCATTGGAACGATACCGATGATCCCACTATCTCCCTCCTCAATAATCTACTTGAGATCAATGAACTCAAACAACTATGCCTGTCCCCAACACACACCAAAGGAGCCATCCTTGACGCCATTCTTTCCAACAAAGATCTGGCCTCCGTGACCAATATCGTCCCCATTGACCGGTCTGACCATCACCTTATACTGTTCACCATTGCTACCACTGCAAATCTCCCCACCTCCAAAATTAACAGACCTAAGAAATTGACCAGAAATCTAAAACGTATCCCCCCGGGTGTTCTTGAGTCTAAACTCCAAGCTCAAGTTCTTCTCATTCCCCCTCACAAAATGCTAATGAGCTCACTGAACACTTTAACAATACTGTCACCAGTATCCTTGACCAATTGGCCCCGCCTAAACTCAAAAACCAAAGAAACACCCCTCCAACTCTTGGTTTAATACCGAGCTTAATAACGAAAGACGGTCACTCAGACTGTCGGAAAGAACCTGGAGACACCATCCCTCTCCCTCCCATCTTGCACTCCTCAGACGTGCTAGATCCACGTACAAAAAACACATCTTCAAGGAAAAGGCATCCTTCTTCCGCACTCAACTTGATCGTGCCAAAAACAGACCTAGGGAACTCTTCAAAATCATTCGAAACCAAACTTCCCCCGCACCTCCAAATCTGATCGCCTCCTCCGCCAGATGTGAAGAAATTTCCCACTTCTTCTCGGAAAAAATAGCCAAAATTGATCAATCCTTCCTTTCCACACAGCTCCCCTCCAACTCCCAATGCAAACCTGTCCTCACCTCTACTTCCTACTCCACATCCCCTCGACCAGTTGACCCCTTCTCTCTTCTGCCCACTACTCTACCGCTCCCCAGCAACTCTCCTCACCTGCCTACTTCCTCACCCCCCCCTAACCACTCCTCACACCTATCCCCTACCACATCTCCGGAAACCAACTCCCATAACTCACAATTAAAGAATAATGCCTCCTTGCTCAGCTTCCTCCCCGTGACTGAGCTAGAAGTCCTTAAAATAATTGGTAATCTTAAACCGTCCTCCCACACAAAAGACCCCTTACCCTCTAACCTTGTCCCTGCCCTTAGGCACATCATTACCCCATACTTGACCACAATCATCAACACCTCTCTCTCCACTGGCTGTGTCCCCACCTCCCTTCAACTTGGACAAATCTCTCCCATGATCTAGAACCCCAATGCTGACCCCAATGACCTAAACAATCTCCGCCCCATCACTAACCTCCCCCTTCTCTCAAAGGTCCTTGAAAAATGTGTCCTACTACAACTAGACAAACACATCGAAAACTTCAACCTACTCGACCCCTTTCAATCAGGCTTCAGGAAAGGCTGCAGCACCGAAACGGCAATGCTCAATGTCATCGATGACATCCACCACTCACTTGATAATGGCGAGACTTGCCTTCTTATCCTCCTTGATCTCTCCGCAGCGTTCGATACAGTCAACCATTCAACCCTACTTAATGTGCTTAGGACCCGTTTCGGCCTAAATGGTACTGCCTACAAATGGTTCATCTCCTACCTACAACACCGAACCCAGCAAATCAAAATTCAAAACTGTCTTTCTAACCCCACTCCTGTCTCCCTTGGAGTCCCCCAAGGATCTATTCTCTCTCCCTCCCTCTTTAACCTCTTTATGGAACCCCTCACCCTCATTCTTAAGCAAGCAGGCATCAACTACCACCTCTACGCCGATGACACCCAAATCTATTACAAGATTAAAACTCATGATGACATCTTACACCTGAACAACACCCTCACCAAGATCCAAACCTGGTTCCATTCCAATCATCTCAAACTTAACCCTAATAAAACTGAAATCATTCTCTTCTCCCCTAAAAATAACCCTCTCCCCGTTCAATCCGGGATCTCTGACCTTATCGCACTCAACTGCTCACTCACCCTGTCCAACTCCGTCAAATCTCTTGGTATTTCTATCGGCAACACCCTAACCCTTAACGTCCACATCAAAAACTCTGCTAAAGGAGCCCGCTTCACTCTCCGTCACCTCAAGAAAATCAAACCCTTTATACCTACCGATGACTTTAAACTTGTAGTTCAGTCACTTGTTCTTTCACGTATTGACTATGGTAACGCCATCCTCAACGGAATCCCCAAGGTCCACCTTGCTCCAATCAAAGCTGTGCTCAAACTTGCAGCCAGGCTCATCACAGACTGCAAACGCTTCGATCATATATCCCCGGCTCTCAAATCTCTTAAATGGCTCCCTATTGAAGGCAGATCTGCCTACAAAACTGGCTGCATTACTCATAAAGTCCTCCACCAAAACACTCTGCAGTACCTCTCCAAGAAACTCCTCATTGCGGGCACCCCACGACCTCTGAGAAGCCCCTCCTCCTAATCCCACCACTTCATAAAAAGAAATCCACACAATCACGCTCCTTCTCTGGTAATGCCCCTATCATCTGGAATGCCCTCCCAAAAACCTGCGCTGTAACCCCTCCTATTTCAGCTTCAAAAAAGACCTCAAAATCCACCTCCTCAATTATTATTGGGGATCCTAACCTGTGACCTACACTTGATCTCCAATCACCATGTTATATTTGTCCAGTAATATTTGTCCATTTCCTGAACATCATCTACCTAATTACTTGAAATGTATAGCTCTTGCCCCAGTTTATCTATTTGATTTGTATATTTCGCATGTTGTTTTCATTATCTTTTATCTACTTGTATGCCATGTTTGGCCCAATTATTATTGGGGGTCCTAACCTGTGACCTGCACTTGATCTCCAATCACCATGTTATATTTGTCCAGTAATATTTGTTCATTTCCCGAACATCATCTACCTAATTACTTGAAGTGTATAGCTCTTGCACCTGTTTATCTATTTTGATTTGTATATTTCACATGTTGTTTCATTATCTTTTATCTACTTGTATGCCATGTTTGCTTTATATTATCTTACGCATGTAAAGCGCTCTGATACCTCTGGGTCTAGCCAGCGCTATATAAAACTATTAAAATAAAAAATAAATAAAATAAAATAGGGTGTATAGTGTTCTGTCTCAAAGAGTAAGTTCTGGGTCAAAGAAGAAAGAATATGAGTAATGAAGGTTATTGCTGAGTAATACAAGTATTCCCTCTCCACTTCCTGCTCACAATTACTGCTTCTATGTCATATTATGACAATTTCATGTCAATGTGTTTTTACATCAAAGTACTTGAACAATAATATTTACATTAACATTGTATGAAAATAGTAATGCGACTATCAAATGCATTAAATGTCCACGTGATGCTTTCATAAAGAACTGCACGTCTTTACATAATTTCTTCTGTAGAAACATCTATATAATAAGAATTTGCTGTAACATTCAATGGCGCCAATGGAATGACAATGTAAAAAACGCTTTGGAGGCTTCCTTACCACTGACCCAAACAGCCCTACAAATCAAAACTAACTCATCCAAGCACAAACTAAACAAATTAAGTGATTGTGACTTTTGGGAAGGCTAAAACATTTGTATCACAATATCTAGCCCCCAAAGCAAACATTTTCTGTGTATGAGATTTGTATTTTGTCCATAACCTGTTGTATTCTTCTGTACAAGTAACATGTTTCATGCCACTTGGTATTGACATTCCCACCTTTAAATGTCACAGATCTGCTCATCCAACAGTCCCATTGCCATGCATAGCTTATTTGCAACAGTGACATCTTGTGCTACAATGTGAAAAAATACTAATTGTCACCCAAACCTGCGAGATTTAGCAAAGCACTGGTAGTTCTCCTCACCCTCTAGCAATTCATTCTCTTTATATAATGTTCTACATTACTTTTCATACATCTTCATACATATATTTTCACTGAAAAAAACTTGATATAGCATGTAGAGTGACATTAAAAATGTTATAATTGTTTAGGGTAACATACCACAAATATATGTTTGCTTCTTTTATGGCATGCCTGTACATGTAATGTGTTTTCAGTGGCGTCAGAAATCACGATTTGACACTTTTAGTGGATTTAGCTTTCACAAGTCAACCATAATGTCCCTCAAGATAGTGTTTTCAGTGATGTTTTCTGGTTTATATCTGCACGTTGACGTCCATCCCTGTTCTGACAGAAAGATGGCTCAAGTGGGAAAGGAGAGTGATGTTTATAAATTTGAAGGCGACTACTAAACTATGTGCACTCTGTAAACTATGTACAACATCACAAGACAGTTGGGCCATCACTCTGCAGCCAAAAATACGGCCCTATGAACAGTAAAAGAAGCCCACCATACTCTGCTACAATTCATTTTATTTATCAGTATTAGAGACCAGCAGTGTGCCCTCATGGTGTTAATTCTATTATTTGCTTTGTTTATTTCTAATTCTCTACCTTTAAATGTTTTCACCTTCAGGTATTCCTTAACAGTATCAATAAACACTGGCACGTAATCCTGTAAAGAATGACTCAGAATAACAAGTACTGTGAAGCCTGCTAAACGGAAAAGGCTTCCGACATGTTGTTATGGAAAGTGCTAAAATGATGTATAGGGTGTCATTTCAATGCAGTCTTTGGCTGTGAAGAGATGGGCACCCAACAAAGTGTTGCTTAGATTAGGTACCCCAGAGATAAGTAAGGAACCAAAGGATCAAATGCAGGTGTCACCATGCAAAAGGGTACTTTTGGAAAAAAAATCCTTAAAAATGTAGCATAATAACAAAAAGGCATTCACGCTAATTGTATAATAAATAATCAAGCCATACTTGTCACTTGATGCATAACAATAAAAAAGTTAGATTTAACTGCAGTGCATTGCATAGCCAATTAGATCAAATGTACACTGATAACCCGGCAGATGCGGCAGTCCTTTGGCAGTCCAACTGCCACACTCCGAATACTGTGGGCAGGCCTGCAGTGGTGGTGGTGTTCAGACCACCACCGCGAGTACGGCGTTCCTGTGGACCGCCATACTCATAATTAGGCCCTAAGGGTGTTCCATAAGAAATTTCGACTCATTATCATTGCATCATATTAACTAGCCTCAAAGTAGAGTTTTTTTTACTCTTTCTCCTAGCATTAATCAATGCTTAGAGGCAGCTTGGTCTTTAAATATGCACTTCATATCTGTCCTCCCTTATCGAAAGATGGGCACTTAAACAATACACTCACTCACTCACTCACCTCACCTCATCTAAATGGTGACAATGTTGTGCTCAGGGAACTGTCATACGCCACTCTGGTATCCCTCAGAGGCACCCTGTACGCCACAGCATGTCTCATCAAATGGCTGAAGAAATTACACCACATCACCCTACCAATGATGGAAGTCTAGCTACATCACCTAAAAAGCTAACAGAAATTGTTACCCAACACAACTGGCCAAAAACGAGCCCGCTTGGGTGGAAAGTGTCACCCCAGGAGCCAAACTACTTCTAGACTGGAGATGAAACTGTACATGAAATTGCTAGTCTTTCCCATCTATTGACCTACAACATCAGAACTACCCCAACCCTCTGCAACTCAAAAAGATGCTGAAGAATCATCTCTTCAAAGACACTACCCTTCTCCCAAAAGGACTTACTTCTGTTTTCCAGTTAACATTCTACAATTGTACACCTTGGTATCGGCAGTAGTTCAGAGCTCCCTAGCGTCCTATCTAAATTTGCCATACACAAATACTACTATATACTCACATGCATTCACATAAAAGCTGTAATGGCTGCTACTCAACCATCCACGTATAATATCTAGGTCACTTATATAGGTATATTAAAAAATCATTTATAAAATAATAGGATCAGTGTTTAAATGTCATAACTGTTGAAAAATATATCGTAACTTGACTTTAATCATGATCTCAAAGAACATATCTAAAATCTATGGGGAGTTAATCAATAAAGAAAAATATAATATGGATAACTAATTTTGTCTATATTGTTTCCTAAGAATGTGTTAAGTAGTTGCATATCCACGACTCAAGACACCAAGCCAGCAATACATGAATGCAGTGATGAAGCGTCTCCGAATCAGCAGCTGGCAGGATGTGAAATATTATTCTAGCAAATCTAACCAGGACTGCAAAACAGTACATCCTGTTGAGAATGTGAAAGAAGTATCGGGTTTGCAGAGTGGAAACACAATCATGTTAGGTCACTAGAAAAATAAATGCACTTAAAATGGACAAACAAAAATAACATAATTAGGCGCATGCATATATCTGTACTGAACAAGTCAGAACCAGACACCTGGGCCTACGAGATTGAATCCGAAGGGCTTTAGAAGCATACCAAATAATGTTGTAAATGATTAATTTCTATAATTAAAAAAAGTTGCAAGAATACGTCATTTTGAGTTATTTCTCCTCGTATGTATAAAAAATAAGGATATGCAACTATATTTAAATGTGTTATGGTACAGAAAGGGTAAGCCCTGCAGCATGGGGATTTTAAGCTAAATGTGGAGGTGCTCCACCTTGTTAATGGGAGCACCAGGCCCGGTTCATTTTAAAGAGCCCCACCCCTTGTACATGTAATTGACAAGACCCGCACCTGTCTGTTTTTACAAGGCCCTACCCTTGTTCATGTTGCTGAGAGCACCCACCTCTGTCCATTTTAAAGAGCCCCTGCCCTCGTTCGTATTAATGGGAGCACCCGCCTTGTCTATCTATGCACAGTGGCGTAACAATAGCCCCCGCGATGCGGGGGCCCCCAAGCTCCAGGGGCCCCCTCCGGCACTGTGCACAGGTACCTGGCCTGAGAGTCCCTGACTGGGTCCGGAGCGTGGAGGGGCCCCCTCCATGTACATTGCAGGGGTTTGGGGGGCTCAAGTTTCATTATGCCACTGGTATGCACAGTGGCTGTGCCATAATAGAGTAGTATGCTGCTATGTCTCTCTATTCTCTATTCTTCATTTTTCATATTTTATTTCTTTCAGAAGACTTTCCCATGGCAAGTGTTGTGAGGTTGGTATTTCAACTGTGTGCCCCTATTCAAGCTCCAGCTCTTTAGTTTCAGGCTGGAGGGAACTGGAGGTTACCCCGACTCTAGAACACAAAGAATGCGAAGAGTTTATTCTGAGAAGGAATATCAAATGGGGATCGCCATGCACACCTATAAAAATGTTCACTTGTCCTGTACTTTGGTTTGGATGTCTGCTCTCTCACCTATCCAAATTTTGCAATGACCACCTTGAGATTATTTACATACAGTCTGTGCTCTTTTTCTCAAAGCATTCATACAAATTCACATGTTTCCTTCAATCCTTTTTAGACTGATGCCTCATAGAGCAAACAGTATTGAGCTATTCATAGTTTTTAGCAGGCACGTATGTCGTTTTCGATGGCTTCGTTTGTGGCAGACAGAGTGTGGTGGTGGTCTCTAGGCTCATGAAGGCAGCACCCTGGTCAATTTCTGCAGTTGTGTGCCTTTCTCCTGGTCCCTTAGGTGCAAATAGAAGACTATTGAGGGACAAATGGGTGAGAGGTCATCTCAATGAGGTTTTTCGGGGTCAAAAGGTACAATATATTTGTTGTGTTCTCCGCAAGTAAATACCAGGAGCCAGGATGTATATTCACGTTGTCTTTATTTCATCCATCAGTCCATGTTACATCAGTCTTGTAACCAGCCAGCACTGGTGTGGTACCAGCCCCACCAGGAGCAGCCTGCCTAGCTGCTCAGCCCATCTCTAACTGCCAACACTCATCCACTCAGACACCCAGGCATTCCACGCATCACAGGCACACCAACATTCCATAACCAACTCACACTCTGGCTGAGCAGCTAGAGGCAGCAGGGCTGGAGAACATGTTATACAACAAAGTAGGGTATAACATTATCCCTTTTTCTTCAAAGAAAACGAAAAATGAATACAATATAACATCAAGCAAGAACTATAAACAAGAAAAAATGAATAATGGTACAAGTCTCTCGGATGCAGCAATAAGGACAAAACATCGCAGGAGAAAGAACCATTAAAGCAAGAAAGGATGGTAAAGATACAGCAAATAAACAATTGACCAACAATATCCCCCCATCCTCCCTAATAAGAGATTATAAAACATTTTGAAGCGTAAGCAAAAGTGTAGCATTACAAGAAATACAGTTCAAGCATTTTGTATAATACACTGTAACTTAATGTACTATAACGCAAAGGGTAAAAGACCCCGCAACACAAATGCCAAAAAGCAAAACGTAGAGTAGCGACAAATATAGAAAACCCTACATTCTCAATCCCAAGAGTAAGGGAATAAACAAGTATATGGGTCGTCACCCATAGAAACGCCCGTGAAGGGATGTATAATTGTACTGCGCGCAACTGTGAAAGAGGTAAATACCCACATCCAAACCCCGCGTAGGGGTTAACCTAGGTACTGTGTATGTATATGAACTAACCCATGTCCAAACCCCCTTGTAGAGGTTACATACGCCCATGTGGGAGTAACAAACAGTGAAACGTAATGGGAAAGTTAGCCCACAACCATCCCTCGTGTATGGGAACAATGTGATGACCACCCACAAGAAATCAAGGAAAACCCATACCCAGAACCAAAAAGGGACAACCTGTGATTTGTACAAAGGCACTTGCACCCAATGTCCAGTCCCCACAAACTACAAGAGACAACTCTGCCAAAACCCTGCAACAAAACTTGTGCAGCGCAAGGGGACCACCCGTGCAAAATAAACTTGTGCGGCGCAAGGCGTCTTAAGCACGCAGGAACCCACCCCTGCACCCAAAACAAAAAGACCACCCTCGTGTAAGGGTACAAATGTAAATAAGGCATTTCAATTGGACGTAAAATCCCAAAACTTACCCCGACGTAGGGCCAACCCTCATGTTAGGGAACACTCACCCCGTGTAAGGGTTCACCCCTGTGTAGGGGCACGTGTAACATTTTTTTTAAATGGCCATCCCTCATGTAAGGGATAATGAAGTGCAGCTAACCACAACAGAAATGGATGAAAAGAAGATTTCACAAATTAGAGCAATCCTACGCTGCACTCTAGAAATGCATGGTGCTACCACGTAGAAAAATGTGATACAGTACATGGTTAGATAGAACAAAGCACCAACAAACCTCTCTGCCATCGTTCTGTCGAACTCAAAACTGCAATAAACTGTATAAACAAAATGATAATGTGAAATCAGCTCTGACATACAGAGACAGAGGATTCCACTACGAGGATGTCCTGAAGAAAAATGATGACATGTCCAAACCCCAAAGTTCTGCGTAATCCACGGACACCATGAGGCCACCATTAAGAGTTACTTCACCCAGACAAATAAATGTACCTTTGTTACTCTTCTGACGTGAATTTAACAAACACTTCAGCGAAGATCGATAGCGAGGTTCCCATGAAGAGGTCTTGAAGCTTGCCACGCCGTACAGGACCACCCTGAATGCTGCTAGACATCCAAAATCGTGAGCAAAGACGCACACCTCTGTGCGTGAAAAGACATTGAACGTTGTTCAAACTTTATTGAAGAGGCCCAAGCAGCGTGATTGGCAGACACAGAACGTGGTTGGCAAATTCGGAAGCAAACACGGAGGGCCAATCGGCCCGCCAACCACAAGATGGCGGCACGTAAGCAGACGTGCTGCCGGATGGCTCACAGCACGACTGTGTATCCTGGTTCCGGAGACAGCAAGACAGCGCGAACAAGAAGGGACGTCACCCGGAATCCATGGAGACATGAAAGAGCACAGAGAGGAGGTAATGCTGCGCGCGGACAGAGGACGGCGCGCGCCTACATTTTCAAACCGCAAAGCAGCAGTTGAACTGACACATGTACAGCGCTGCCAGAGATGATCAAAAACAGCTGAAATAAACAAAATAAACAAGGCTCACCACACAAGTTCTCCATTCACCGCATACCATCCGGCCGCACAACATGTAGAAACGGCACGTCCCATGTCAAGTACTCCCAGGCATCATGTAAATTGCGCACCATCGTGCTGCCAGTAGAGCAAAGTCCAATGAAAACACCTACAACAGTGCTTCTCATGTGGCGGAAAAACGCCATTCTCGGCAGAGCCACACTGCTCCTGTGCAGCGCAAGTGCACACCCACGTTGGTTCAGGGACAAACACGACAAAGTGCACGCAATGTTGTGACAGCTTCACTCATGTTGGAACAGGTTAAAGTATGAGGTTTCCCAAATTGTGCCTTATTCTTCAAGACACTGTAGACTGTGTAGATCGATGTGGCTGGAACACCAACAACTGGTTGTAGAGATGCTACCCATCCAACTCACCAATCCCATCCTCGTCGCCAAAAATATGTTGTGTTCTCCGCAAGTAAATACCAGGAGCCAGGATGTATATTCACGTCGTCTTTATTTCATCCATCAGTCCATGTTACATCAGTCTTGTAACCAGCCAGCACTGGTGTGGTACCAGCCCCACCAGGAGCAGCCTGCCTAGCTGCTCAGCCCATCTCTAACTGCCAACACTCATCCACTCAGACACCCAGGCATTCCACGCATCACAGGCACACCAACATTCCATAACCAACTCACACTCTGGCTGAGCAGCTAGAGGCAGCAGGGCTGGAGAACATGTTATACAACAAAGTAGGGTATAACAATATTACTTCTGCTACCCAGTGTAATTTGGTGAATCAAGGTTCATGTCTCACTCCTACAAAGACTGGTCATGTGTAATTGCTAGATATATTGACATGGAAGATTGGCTATTTGCTAAGCCTCCCCCGCTTGTGTTCCTCTGCATGCATTTAGGGTTTTGCCAACACACTGTTTTCCTTTTTCAGTCACAACATGGAACTCAAACAGCATACCATTTGTATAACTGCATGTTGGATATCAGAGCACCCAACAAGTCCCTTTGTTGCTACTGAGCTTTGATCTCTTCAATGAACATCTTGGAATCGCCACAGACTTTATAGAAGATTTGGGAAGGACCTTTGAATAGTCTATTTCTAACCCTATATTTCTCAGTGCAGAGGAAGACATTGGAACAAAGTTGTTTATTTCATCTTGTAATGTTATGTAATTTATTTGTTATTTATTTAGAAAGTTTTATAAAGCGCAAGCATGACCCGTGCGCATCAGAGAGCTGTACATAAACATCAGAACTTGGTTCATGTTATTCAATATCAAGTTTTGCAGTTGCGTCCAGTCAAAGACATTCAAAGTACTCTACATTGGAAATCAACATCTAAATAAAGTCTTAACTCAAAGCCAAGCTATGATTTTCTTAACCAACATATATTACAAAAGGTGGCAGGATTTTGTCAAATTGATGTATTAACATCACCACAGCAATGTTATTACCCAAAATGCACATAGATTTCAAATAACAGGTAATTTATCACATTCACGACCTCTTAAGCCTGTTACCCTGCTCTATATAACCAGCCCTTATTTCAGACTGTAGTTGGTACCGGGCACTCGGTTTTCTGGCCTCATACTGCGATAAGCAGTATGAGGCCAGCGTTTTCTCCTAACAGCATGGATCATTTGCAAAAACATCACAAGAGCCAGGGATGATCTTGCTAGTGCACACTAGTATAAATGGGAAAGATACTTCTATCTGGCTATAATTTGCTTGCAAATATCTTTACTATTTTGAGGATCAGTGACCTGCGGGGTCCAAATCCACACTGTGATGTCATAAAACTCTGGTTGGGTCACCTGATCAGGACCACAAAGTACATGGAGCCAGGGAACTGCCCAGCCTAACTCTAGCAGGTAGAACCTATCTTGGTTTCAAGCATTCCAATTCCCTTTCACTGGTATTTGCGCTGTTGTGTTTCTCAAAAGCCTTGCCCCAGTCAAATAAAATAGGTTAGCAAAGGGCAGTCAATAAATCTTCGCTTATTATCTCTCTTAATTTTAATCATGAGGCCTCCTTTCTTCAAAGTCATATATTTTGAGACAGTTGAGTTTGTGATTTGACTGAATAGGCTACTGCTTTTTACATTTCTTAGAAGCAAATAACGGAATATGCCATCTCGTGCACTTCCAGAGCATTTCCAATAAAAAAGGTCAGACCCACTGCCCCCGAGTCGTCCCTCCTTTGCTTAAGACTTAGTTGCGTATTTACACTTGATTTACCGTTAATCTCATCCGTCTTCAATCAATCAATCAATCAATCAATCAATCAATTGGGTCTAATCCAAGCTACAGTGTGTGCGATCTTGTGATTCTGGTTAATCAACTGTATTTTCCTGTGCTTTCAATTGTAAATATGTCTAATGTAATGTAAATTTGTTTAAATTTGTAATTTGTAAATATATGTGATGTAAAAATAATTGCACTGTCACACAGCCCGGTTTCAGTGGGCTGGTTGTACCTGAACAGACACACACATACACATACTCATACATTCAATACTGCTCATGTATGTGTGAGATGCTCCCGCTGTCATAAGCATGTTCTCCTTAAAACACTCTGCTGTGTCTTCAATCAATCAATCAGGGGTTTGTTAAAGCGCGACTACTCACCCGTAAGGGTCTCAAGGCGCTAGGGGGGGGGTGCAGGTTCCATCCATCAAGGAGAGGGTCTGTCGAAGAGCCAGGTTTTGAGGTTTCTTGCAAAGATGGGGAGCGATGTTGTCTGTCTGAGGTGGAGCGGAAGGGCGTTCCATGCTTTGGCCGCGAGGAAGGAGAAGGAGCGGCCTCCCGATCTGATCTTTCTGGTGCGGGGGACCACGGCGTAGGAGAGCTGGGCTGATCGTAGGGTCCTTTGGGGTGCGTGGAATTTGAGTCGGCTGTTCAGGTATGCTGGTCCGGTGCCGTGGAGGGCCTTTTGTGCGTGGGTGAGCATCTTGAAGGTGATTCTCGCCTCAACAGGGAGCCAGTGGAGTGTGCGCAGGTGCTGGGAGATGTGGCAGTGTTTTGGCAGGTTGAGGACCAGTCTTGCGGCGGCGTTCTGGATGTTCTGTAGCTTGCGGGTGAGGTTTTTGCTTATTCCGGCGTAGAGTGCGTTGCCGTAGTCGAGTCTGCTGGTGACCAGGGCGTGAGTGACGGTCTTTCGGTGTTCGAGGGGGATCCATTTGAAGGTCTTACGAAGGAGGCGGAGGGTGTGGAAGCAGGAAGACGAGACAGAGTTGATCTGGCGGTCCATTTTGAGCTCTGAGTCCAGGATGATTCCCAGGTTGCGTGCGTGGTGTGTGGGGGTTGGCGGGTTTCCGAGGGCGGGGGGCCACCAGGTGTCGCTCCAGGCATCGGGGTTTGGGCCCATGATGAGTACGTCTGTTTTGTTGGTGTTTAGTTGTAGGCAGCTGTTTTTCATCCATTTGGCGACGGCTTCCATGCCTTCTCGAAAGTTGCGTCTGGCGGTGTAGGGCTCGTTGGATTGGGAGAGGATGAGCTGGGTGTCGTCTGCGTATGACACGATGTTGAGTCCGTAGGTTCTGACGATGGGGGCGAGTGGAGCCATGTAGACGTTGAAGAGCGTCGGGCTGAGGGAGGAGCCCTGGGGGACTCCGCAGGTGGTAGGTGTGGGGTCCGAGAGGAAAGGGGGAGTCTGACCCGCTGCGTCCTGCCGGAGAGGAAGGAGCGGATCCAGTCGAGGGCCTTGTCCTGGATTCCTGCGTCGTAGAGTCTGCGTATTAGGGGTGCGGTGGGAGACTGTGTCGAACGCCGCTGATAGGTCGAGGAGGATGAGGGCTACTGTTTCTCCTTTGTCCAGTAGGGTGCGGATGGCGTCTGTTGCGGCGAGGAGGGCGGTTTCCGTACTGTGGTTTTTTCTGAAGCCGGATTGGGAGGAGTCGAGGATGTTGTGTTCTTCAATGAATGTGGCGAGTTGGATGTTGATGGCTTTCTCGATGACTTTCGCTGGAAACGGGAGCAGGGAGATGGGTCTGTAGTTTTTGAGGTCGGTGGGGTCCGCTGAGGGTTTCTTTAGGAGGGGTTGACCTCGGCGTGTTTCCAGTCGTCGGGGAACGCAGGCGGTCGCCAGGGAGCGGTTGATGGTGTGGCGGAGCATGGGTGCGATGGTGTCGGCGGCTCTGTTGAAGATGTGGTGGGGGCAGGGGTCCGTGGGGGCCCCTGAGTGGATTGACTTCATTGTCTTCAGTGTGTCTTCAGTGGTGAGGGCTGGCAAGTCGTCAATCGCTGGTTTCCGGGTGTCGGGGGTGGTTGGTGAGGGTTCAGTGTGTTGGTTGTCTTCGTCGAAGTTGTCGTAGATGCTCTTGATTTTGTGGTGGAAAAAGGTGCTGAGTTTGTCGCAGAGGTCTTGTGAGGGAGGGATGTCGGTAGACTCGCTAGTGGGTTGGGCGAACTCCTTGATGATGCTGAAGAGTTCCTTGCTGTTGTGCGCGTGGGTGGAGATTCTGTCTTCAATCGCTTTTTTCCTCGTTTCTCTGATGAGTTGATGTTGGGCGTTGGTGGCGGCTCTGAAGTTGTCGTGGGCTTCTGTGTCTTAGCACTGATATTCCACTAAGTCACAAACGTAAAATAAAATACAATTAAATAAGGTAAAAAAAGCAGAACACTCAAGTGAGGAGCATAAAATAGCCTACATTTTTCAATTTTGCATATTACAGAGAGGTTCTTTGAGGAGCATACTACACGCCCACTGGAGGCCTTTCGATGGTGTGCAATCATTGAATTCACCATAGCATGCAAGGAGGCCCTGGCCTTTGCCAAAGGCAGGGTGGGCTTCTAGGGTACCACAGAGTCCAACCCTTCAGAGTAGACCACAAACAAGACTTGATGCTGACAAGGACAATAGCTATCCACAGCTCCCTGGGCCTACCACACATCAATGCATAGTGGACTGTAATAGAAGGCAAAAAGTTCTGTGTTATCTCAAAACGAGCCTGAGATACAAAGCATTATTGTAGTTGCAAAGCCTACGATTCTCACAATCAAAGGCTTTGAGAGCGCAAAAGTCTTTTGACATCAACAAATGTTACTCTGAAGGTTGAAAAAACCTTCCTGACTTGTAATGTACCTTTATTAATGCTTCTGAAGTGCAAGTTGGAGGTATACATACCTTTGTGAGTCGCAAAGGGATGCAACAATCCTTTAAAACCACAGCTGCAGTTGATAACCATTCACCTGTTACCAACCCCCGAGTTGTGGTGATAACTAATTCGCAAAGGCAAAGCTATGCCCCTAGGATAGCTTCCCATTTGGGAACTGTAGTGGCGAGCCCCGGGGAAGCAGAAAGGTCCCCGGGGACCAGTGCATGTTCCTCCTAATGTCTCTCCTAGATGAAAACATTTTTGAAGCAGCACTTGTCCCTTTGATAAACACATTCTGTTCTTTAAAAATATAATGTTTTCATCCAGTGGATGCGAATTCAGGGACGGAGGTCTGTTGTCCCTCTCAAGCTTCCGTTCGTGTGTTCGTAGGCATTCACTTGGGGTTGTAGAGTTGCTCCTGCCTGATTAATATTCATAAGGTGGGAGCTTTTGAGTCCTCCAATGAATCCACATTTTGAAATGCGACTGATTAGTACATCAATGTTATCACAAAATAAAGGCGTGGTTGCAGTCCAGTTGATGTGCAAAAATCACGAATACTTACAACGTAGCCTCTTGTACACTAGGCCCATAGAGACTATGCAGGGCAGCTCCACAAGGCATGTATCTAACTTATGCATGCTGCAGCCGGATAAAAGCTGAATGCCATGAAGACATCTTTACCTGCGTGTAATATTGTCTCAGCGAGAGGACTTGAAAAGAACAGCATGTAATTTAGCAGCCACTCTTGAATGTTCTGGAAGTGTATGGGACTGTCTGTGCCTAATTGCGCCAGAGACAACTGATTTATGTCTGCTCTTATCTCCTAGAGGCTAAATCAACTGCATGCATAATTAGTAGGCTAACCATAAAATACCTATTTACCACTTACATCAGAGTTGAAGGCCTTTGTCTGATGATGCATGTAATGGGCCAATGCTGTTAGTTGTCAGGCCTTAATTATCTAGAAATATGTGCGCTGTGTTAGATACCTAGCAAGCAAGACCCTTGCTACGCTTCACAGGCTTCACCTTAAAAAGTATCTGTTTCTGAAAAACTGACAATCCCCTTCCTTCCTTCCCCAAATCCGCTCCTTCAATCTCACTATTTCACATTCAGGCTACTGCATGCCACTTTATAAACATTAAGTACTCTGTGCGGCAGGACTAGGGTGAAATGCTTTGTAGTAACAAATGCACAAAGAGAAGAAAAATCTTTACCATATACAGTATCAGCCACTTCTGGGGAAACACAACTACACCATTAGGAAAACGCTGCCTTATGCACTTGCCAGGGTAACAACAGCCCTGAATATGTGCATGAAACGGATCGTAGAGCTACATTAAAAAATCTTTCGCCATAATTTCAAACAGCACACTGATCCACGTACATATCTCTAATCCTGCCTTAAAATTTCCAATCTCAATTCCTTATCTGTAGATCCCAAAAGTACCCAGACGTGTGCACATCACTTTATTACTTCCTTATTGTGACAATGAGTACAGAGGTATATAAATACATGTTAATTTCATAACATAAGACATATATGTGTGTGTATGTGTGTGTATTTATAAACACACACACACACACACCTGCATATAACATTCTGCAGGTACACAGACAGATATAATAATATTAATTTAAAAGGACACAGATACATCTCCAGTCCTTCATTCTAATTGCCGAGGGTACACAGATACAAATACAGCTCGGCATATTTTGTAATTACTAGAGATGCACAGACATATATATTTTCTTTCCATTCTTATAATTTTCAAATGGACACACATAAATCTCTTTTCCCTTCTCGCATTTCCACAGATATGAACCGCCATTCAGTGGCGTAACGAAACTCGAGGGGGCCCCCTGCAAGGTACATACAGCGGCCTCCTCTGGACTTGATCAAAAGCTCTCTGGCCAGGGTACTGTGCTGAGGGGGCCTCCTGAAGCTTGCACCCCCCGCACCACAGGGCTTGCGGGGGGCCTGTGTTACACCACTGCCGCCATTCCTTCTTTATAAATTCCAAAGCTACAGGGATGCATATGTAAATCTCACTTTCTGACAAATTTCCAATATGCAGACAAGTGTGTATGTATGTATATATATATATATATATATATATATATATATATATATATATATATATATATATATATATATATATATACGAAAATAGTATGGTTCTCACCGACGCGCTGCTGCAGCGGGTGCCGACGCGAGGCCGAACCAATGGCCTGGATTAATTCTCTTTGAAACAAATTTGCGCTTATGCGCCGCATTCAGAATTCCTTTTGTTGACTTGTTTATTAAGTCAGAGCTGATCTGTTTCACCTACGCGTTTTGGCCACACAGGGCCTTGCTCACAACTGTGAGCAAGGCCCTGTGAGGCCGAAACGCGCAGGTGAAACAGATCAGCTCTGACTTAATAAACTAGTCAACAAAAGGAATTCTGAGTGCGGCGCAAATTTGTTTCAAAGAATAATTCTTCGAGAGGCATCGTGATTCGAGCGGAGTGGTGCAAATATATATATATATATATATATATATATATATATCTATATATATATATATATATTTTGTGCAGTTTTATATAGGCGAACTCGACCAAAGGTATCAGAGCTGCTTTCCATGAGCACCAGTTGCACTAAAGAGGGACACATTCCTTTTTTTTATGCACAGTGAGATTTAGTGATTTGCCCAGAATCACAGGATGTTTGAGCCTCCCTGATAGACTCGAACCTGGCTCCTAGTTTCAAAGTCAGCCGTTATAGCCGTTAAGCCACATCTCTGTTGTCTATGAAACAAGTAATTTTTATCAGTACTCACCTGTCTGTTACGTTCATCCATAATTCTTGTGATCTGTATCTTTTTTCTCCCCATAGTCCCCGTTTTTCTTCTCTCTCTCGTCCCTGAAATTATGTGTTTTCCGTTATCCTTCCTCTCGTTCCCGTTTCCTCAAAACAAGTCTTTCTTTTCTGTACTTTCAGTATTCAGCTCACAGATCCCTGCATCCGTTCCTGCTAGGTACACAAAACAACCACATTTTACCAGGAATTCAAACAAAAATGACCAAACTAACATCTAGAAAAATTATTATTTTTAGCAAAAACAAATAGTAAGAAAATCTGAGTGCATTGACTTTTCTTAAAATGCAACAGCGGGACTTGATTATAAATCATTACACGGGCATTTTACTTCATTATATCTGAACTTTGCAAATATAATCAGATATGTTTTTAGATACAATCATGTAAGTTGTAGTCACACAATATCATAAAAGCAAAACAAGAATTCTAAGTTATAGTCCTGAATGAAAGACCCAAGCAAAGGACTATACCGTTCTGATTTTTACTATACGCAGTAATTAACAAAAAATACATAGTTGTTCTTGTTGATCAAGGCTTGAAATATCCAACATGCTAAGTGGAAATCAGTGCCGAGTGTGAGGGAAATGCAGGGTGCCGGCACATACACAGAGCTGGAGAGCTGCTGCTTGTTTTTGTCTGCAGTTACTGTTTCCATGCATGTTGTGCTTGCTCTTTCTGCTTCTATAGGCTGTGCTTGTCCTTCCCGTCCCATTGCCTCTGGAGATCTCAGAGAGAAATAGGAAAGACACAGATGTACCTCACAATTGTTAAGGGGCTCCTACCTTCCTCACTCTTGCAAGATATCCCTAACTATCTTGTGTGGGAGGAAGCCAAGAGAAGCTTCTGCTGGAAGCCAATTTCATCACAGAAACATCCTCCTGCTTCCCCCATCCTGCTCAGGAACCCTCCTATTCCCCTAACTCAGGTTTGAAAACATTTCCTCCACAGTCTCCTGTAGGACAGTGTGGATCCCTTCCTTTGCCACGTTCGAGCATTCTCACTCTTAATCTCTTCCCCCATAATAGTTCTATCACCATGCGTGATAAGTTGTGTACCTGATGTCAGCCTAGTCCATTTCTTCCCGAACCGGTGAGAATTTATCTCCACCTGACCCCTTACAACTATTTTCAAACAACGATTTGTCCTTAGTGTTAGAGCTAGGGATGGCCATGGATTTATGGGGGAGGGTGTTTTTCTGTTGTTCTCACCTTCAACTCCTCTTCGCTATTCCTAAAGAACTGATCAATTAGAACAATCACTAGCTGGCTGACTGAAGGAGAAAAGGCGCCCTGGCACAGATGTGTTGGGTACAGCAGTAAAACTGGCATGTGTGGTCCATATAATCACCATGCAGAGATGGTGATGACAGGAATTGGATGGTCTGCTCTCACACTCTGGTGAGCAAGGCAGCAATCTGTGGTTCATGAGGGCCCACCGCTCTGAACAGACAACCCATGTGGGGACTGTATTGGTCAATGACAGCACATAGGGATATCACAGTCGTATACGGCTTAGAGACACATAGGAGTCTCCCCATTGAACTCTGGCCTATAAAGAGCTCTCAACTGGTCTTCAACTTAACTTGCATTGTACGGAAGCCATCTTTCTATTATCAATACCCGCACTTTATGTTTTCCTGCACTTCGTTGCTGATCTCCACTGATGATTGGGTCCTAGAATTTTGGCATAGCTCTCACGTGCGTCTATATCAATAGACTAATACCTGCAATACTCATGGCGAATATCTTGGGGCCATTGTCAGGGTATGTATATTGATATTACATTCTTATTAAAAGGGTAAATTGATGTGCGTGTGAGCAGAAGCAATTGCAAATCATCATAACTTTGACAACAGGCCTGCCAAAGATGTTTTCCTTTTCCTTCAATTGGCTTGACCGACTTTATTCTGGGGTTGCCATTACATGACACATGAATCCTAGAGCTTTGTGTCTCTTAATCTCTAAAAGGAAATTAAAGTACATTTTACAAAATCTGTGTTGGCAACAAACTGCACACCTTAAAAAGTGGATTAATACAGGGACTATTTTCTGATGACAACGGTTTATTTTTCTTCTAAATCAAATTTTTTTTTAACCTTGAAACATACTGGCCACTATACCTTTTTCAAACACACCTTTAGTTTATCATTTAGTTCCATATTTCACACATAATAGCAGACCTCAGAAGGCATGCAGTGGTGGCCAAAGTAAAATAAAATGATGTCTACGCTCACACTGATGTGCAATGTCTAATAGAATTTGTATTGAGAAGGACAGTACTGCTTTTTAATTGAATCCAAAAGGCAATCTGGGGCACTTGTTTGCAATGCTTTAAAAACACAATGACAATGCACACAAATGTTCACTTTTTTCCCCAGCAGGTTTCAGAGTTATGTCATCCATACGAACCCTGGCCCTTAGATACATAAATTGCAACACACCTAATAATGCAAAATATAGACCTTGCATAATGCGCACTAACATTTATGGAGAATTAATTATCTCTTTGATATCATGCATGAGACGTCAATGAAAAATTACCTGAATCAGAGAGTTAATGAACCTCTCGCTACCTGTATATGCTAAGTAGGTCAGCTATCTCATTTCTGAAGGGAAAACAATCTTGTGTTTTGACAGCAGAGGTGATAACGTCCTCGTTATGCAAATAGAGTGGGCCATTACTAAAGAGGTTTTTGATGTAGGAGATTTCTAAGTAAGTTTTAAATCTAAATCTTATTCTAAAAATCACACTCTCCGTGAAAGTGCTTCAAAAATATGCAAAGAAGGAAAAAGTTATTGATAACCATGCTCATGTTTCCTTTGCATATTTATAACTGTCTCACTGCTACTTGTTCCTACTTATCATAATGCAAATTCTCACAATTAAGAGCCCGTGTACAATGTGTCTTACTCATGCAAAATAGATGACACGGAACGGTTGTCATAAAACATGTTTTCAACACCCTTGGGAACAGGCATTTTTTCCGTACGGGTTCTCAATTATAAAGCACTGGGATATAATGCGTGTATACTACAATTGGTCACATGATCACTTCTAACACCCAGCAAACACGGAAGGACTAAGAGTATGCCACCACTTTAGCTTGCTGCTCGTGCACCATGTGGTTAGTTCCATACATCTGCCTCAGTATGCTGAACATATATCAGCCATAATGTGCAAAAATGAACACAAAGAATTACTATAAACATTAGCAACATTTTTAATGGCATCCGCAACCCTGTTCTATGCTTATGTAGTCCAGTATTAAGCTATATGCATAATAGCTGTCGGTAAGACCTAACTTTTAATGCAGCTTTTTGCCTATTTTAGTTATATACATTTGACAGTGACGGATGCAGGCCGCGCGCCACTGGTTGGCCAGTGGACAGGACATATTCAAGGAGCTTCGGACCTCTGCATTTAAGGCATAAAGAGCACAGCGATTGCACGAGGATATCTACCACTTTCAGCGCGTGGGCTTGAGTTTCCTTTTTCTTTTCAGCTGGTACTCTAACAGCCAGCCTCATAAATTCCCACAATGCATTATGTAACACTAATCCCATGTCCTGTCATTAAATCCATCAGCTGGCGCGGAGTCAAAGCTGCTGGGGGGGGGGAAAGCTGTTGCATTCATTCTCTGCCTGCTCTTCACTTCTCATTTGTTGACCCTCCAAATAATGCAACCTAAGCATAATCAATAATCTTGTGTTTCAGCCTGAACAGAAAGCCTATATGACTAAAGGGAGCTCTGGGCTGCTAATGTACCGGCTCTCCTAACCTAAACATATGTCTACAAAGTGTCTTGGAACCAGCTGAGAGAGAGACGCACCCCAGCAGACAGCACAACATGAGCAGATAGGAAATACTGGAGTATTTGTTGATTTGAAGCCACTTCACTGCATCTTCCAGACATGTTCGCTGCTCTGCCTAGAGAACGCCACTACCACTCAGCTGAAGCACAGGCCACACAGTGGACGCCACATACATGTAGTTAACTGACGGCGCTGCCACACGTCTGTGAGCCGGCTGCAGCGCCTGCATCCATCGCCACCGTCTTACCTTGTGAGCAGCAAGTTAGAAAGGGCATCTCTCGGCCTGCTTGGAGCAGCCACAGGAGCCTAACAGGCTTTGCGGTAACCGTAAGCCAATCCACTAATCCGCGGCCATGCATATGGAACAATTTCCTTCCCGCGCGTTCAGCTGCGGCCGCCACTATCGGCTTACAGCCCAGCCCGCGCGGCCTGAGCTCCTGTTCTCCCGGAGGTGGAAGGTCAGGGGGGGACAGCTTAGAGGAGTGGTGACAAGGGTTAGCCGAGAGACGAGAGCCGCTTTGCAGATCACAATTCAGGAACCCTGTCAGCAGCGGAGGAGTCCTGCACAGAGAGGAGGCCAGCAAAGTGCGGGGAAACAAGCGACATGACATTCGTCACTTTCCGCGCTATTCTCAGTTCTGCATTTCAGACCAAGCTTTTTAACAACCTAAACGGCAGAAACCACCATTGCAGCTGCTGTGCTAACTGTTGACCCGAGCATCTCCATGCATTTATTATTTATTTTTAAATGAACACAACAGTCATATTTGCTATTGTACGTAACAGTTTCACTGCCTTAAATATTATGTGGAATATAAGTGCAAAATAAAATATAAATGTATTTCGATGATCGACTTTATATATACCGACTCCACTAGGTTTGAAACCACGTGGTATTAAAATCTTTGACTAACTGGAAGTACTGAAATTAAAACTGACTGTACTTTCAAAATATGCTTGGTGAAAAATACAACAGCATTATTTCCATGTACTCACATGCTGTCCCAACCTTTAGTTTCCTTGCTTCTTTTATTTTTCCCCATTCAGTAAACTATTAACAACCTTAGCTGAGTTTTCTAGCTGGTTTCCCTAAGACATTACCAGAACGAACAAAACAGAAAAGCTTACGAAAAGTCAGTTAAAATGAAGTTGGGTATACATTTCCGTACTACAGTGGGCATACATTTCCGTACTACAGTAGTTATCACGTAAGTGTTCAGATGAAATTGCCAGATACATTGATCTTCCTTAAAACATAATGCAAGATGGTGTCTCCTCACCTTTCCGTCCCCCGTTGACCTCGGTAAATGTTCAAGCTTGGTATTGTTTCCCCTCTGCCAGCATTTCCCATTTTAAGACATGCTGCTGCCACGTCCAGTAGGCATGGAATAATATTCAAGCTTTGTAACCAAACGGATCTGTTTTAAATATGCGGCAACAGTGTTTGGTGGTCTTCTAGTACTTGTGTGGTACATATTATCAGAAAACAAGGCCTGACTCTTGTACTCTCTACCAGTGTATTTGACAGTATGACTGCCCATTTACCAAGGCAGCGGACGCCATCTCATACAGCTGGGCTTTAATCAAATTTTGAAACCGATTTGCTGGTAAGCCAAATCCACAATATCAAAATAGAGCCTAACCCGTCTTACCAATTTGAGAGAATGCCAACAAGGGGTACATACATAAGCATTTGGTTGCAGTTCATTCGAGTGAATATCACGTCCTGTTTTATAACCAGTTTTTTCCTACTTCGGAGAAGGAGCTGTCTTGTAATGGGTTCTTGTCACTAACCAATCATTTGGCCGCCTGCTTATCCCCATTTCCTTCTAGGTTATATGGTCTGGGTTTCCTCCCGTCCCAAATAACGAGTATGATATGGTCATTTAGTGGGAATGACCACGTTCTCCTGAGATCTGTATGTAACCAGCAATTCAAAGGTTAGAATCATGATCCTGTTAAGTATTCATAAGGGCCATAAGAAAGAGACCCCTTTTGTCGGATAGAAGAACACTTTACTTGGGCGGCAAGACATAATTCTGTTTTTGCTGTGGGCTTTGTAAACAGCCAGTTCAAAAACATACAACGGTTTACAGGTCAGTCACACAGTCAATCTTTAAGCACCAAACAGGATCAGAATCAGATTATCTTCAAGCTGAGGCGTATTCAATGACTGGCCCTAAATCTTCAGATAACGATGATGTCCACTTCTCTTTCTCATTGTTAGTCGTGGGTAGATTCCTTTCAACTGTTAAGACCTCACATTGTTCTTCTCTTGTACATTTTCAGATGTTCTTCCTTTCTTCTGCTTCTCCCTATAAATTATTCCTTGACATCAGACATTGTGATTTACTCCAATCTTAGTTTTTCGCCTTTTCCCTGACTTCCCTGACTTCTTTCTTGTATGTACTGAGATGGAACAGCTGAAGTATGGTTGACGGGCTGACACAGCTTGTTAGCTCAAAGCTGCATGAGCCTTCCCACCTCATCAGGTTAGAAGCTGTTTTCACAATTCAACTGCCTGGTTGGATCACAATCATTATCCTGCCTTCAACAAATACTGTGCGCTCAAAGGCTTCATCCCCATTTGGAGGTGGCACGCCACATTTTTGGGGAGTACTAGAAATAAGGCTCCAGTGTGTTTGATCATGTAAGGAAAGTCTACGAAATAACATTAATATTGGTGGTTGTCTGTTCATCTTTGCGTTTCATGACGTATGGTAAATTTCAGAATATTTGCAAGCCTCCGCTGGTCTTACAGATATGTTTTCTTTGCAAATATCTGGCTTCCAAGAACAACATACAACTGTACACACCTCTCTGCTACATTTGGCTAGGTTTGAATAATACAAAACCCACATGCGTACATACAGTTGCATAGTGAGTACAGCTAGGAAAGTGCCAGAAAAAAATCGGTACCTGACACATTGCAGGGCGAGGTACCAATTAACTCTCTGTATAGCAATAAAGAAAAGTATATACATTTTCAATATACAAATAAAACAGCGTCATAGAACAACTATTGAGGGAAAATGAAAAAAGCATAATGTTTTACAACTGTCAAGCTTGGCATTTATGTCAAAATTACTACCATCAATTGAGGTATGTACAAACGTACTTGAATGCTTGACATAAATAAACTAAACTCACCATGTCTGTATGTCCTTAAATGCTGAAGAGGTTGTAGGTGGCAACAAAGAAATAATCTGGTGGCATCAAAGAAATAAGTCTCTCCAAAGATAACTGAAGACGATTTCCACTAATAAGATTTTGATTTTAGGCAACAATGTTTAATCTAGATGTTCCTGCACCTCAACATCTCGAGCACCTGCCTGAGAGCAGATAGCTGAAATGAGAGTTATCAATAAACAAGCAGTGCTTAATTTGAAAAATACATAAATAAATAAGTGCAGGGGCCCAAGACTTTGTTTTGTGCCCGAATGTCGAAGTTGCTGAATACCTATGCTGACTAGTCTTGATTCCACCTCCTGCCTGTGTCCTCCCCAACCCTACACTTCCTGTCTTTTTCCTGCAATCTTGCAGGTTCTTTTTAATCCCCATTTTCACCCTTTGTCACTGGACTCTTATCTTTCTCTTCCACCTTCTTCCACCCTTTTCTGTCACTCTCTCTCTCTTGCACTGGGTCACAGTAGGATGATGAAAAATATTTGTAGTGGCCAAATATAGGTGCAGGTGCAAACTACCTGCTGTCACTGACAAACATTAAGCACTACAAATGTATAAAGGTGTAAAAATTGAATTCTTGATAAACTGATTCTAGCCATCCAACAATGTCTACTGCCACAAGAGAAAATTAAATGTGTAGACTTCTACAGATAATTCTAAATGTCTAACTGCCCATAAATTTCACAAACTGGCAGTGACTAGCTGAGGCCGCCAAAGAATGAAAAGCATCAATAATTGGCAGCCAGCACCTGTTACAAGAACTTCAAACATAGGCCACTTGTTTGGCTCACAAATCCTTTCATGCATTATGAACAGAAGCACTTTTTCCATTCAAAGCTCACCGACTTTACCTACAGAAGAATTAAAATTCGTGCCCTTTTTCTGCAGCAATAAAACATTCTTATGAGTCACTCAAATACTAGTCAAAACTTCTCCAAGATTCACAAATGATGTAGCACCAAACACTGTGAATTTCTTTGAAAACCATGGAATCTCAGGCAGTAATCCCAGTGTGTTTTTGTAAAAATTCATAATGTCTATAGTTCAATAAGAAATTTAGAGAAGCCTGCAAAAAAAACAAAAAAATTGCGAAACAGCCAGATGTATGACAGCACACTTTACAATGATGTTTCTCAACAAAGAGTGGTTGACCGTGATTTGTTTTTGCACCATCAGACAAAAGCTGCTTTGTTGTGGTGACATCTTCTATGGTTAAAAGTTTGGCATATGAAAACTGATTAGCGAGGCAAAGGCATTAATGCCAGTTCAAGTAAAAGCTCATGTTAACAAAGGGTGCCAATCATACAATCATTCATAGAGACCCTCTCGCCACTACAAGTCGAAGGACCTTGACAGAATGGTAGGAAACATGCACAGAGTGGTCAAGGAAGGATGTGACGTAAGCAACCGCAAACAATAAAAGGTGTAAAGGTGCTTCCTTCTCTAAACTGTTCCAGAAACACAAAATGGGAACCAAAACTCTTCACTTCCTACTCTGGCACAACTGCCTGAATCAGTTCTTCTGCTGTGCAGCCCCGCTAGTAAAGATTTTTGAGATCGCTTTTTGAGATACAGACTCCCAATAACCGTCAATCCACACAATAAAGGGGCAGGATAATGAAAAGAGCACATTATTAGTAATATGATAAAAAAAACAACACATAATAGTAAGAACAAAAAAAGTTAGGGCAAGGATTGAAAAAATGGAAGGCGAAGGTGTCCGTTCATCTCAGTAATGCTTTTTAATCAAACATCTAACTTAATTACAAGAGCAGTTAGAGAAAAACTATGGCTCAAGTTGCTTAAAGTAACATTGAACTGCAAATTGCAGGTTTATAAAAAAAAAGAAATGCAAAAGGTGCATGCAATGCAGCCTGAAATGAAACTGGGTGCTTGGCCTCTTAAAACAGATAATAAAGCACTCTAGGATGAAGTGATAACGTACACATTTATTGAGCCTCTAATGAGTGAATAAAGAGTGCTTAATAGCAAGAAAGACTTCTAAGAGTATGCTTCAAGGCAAGGCAAGCTGAAAGGATTCAGAAACAAGAGAGAATGTGAGATCGGGATCGGATCTCCTCTTTGCATCTCGTTGCCAGTTACTGGGCAGCACACAAACAGTGCTCTCCACTGTAAGGTTTTTGTGAGCACACAACTGTACATCAGATGCGTCTGAGTCATCTGCAGGCTGCAGTCATGTGCCCACAAGACTTTGATGTACAAACGAGGCGTGCCCTTCATTTCCACACTACATCTGAATTGGGTTTTGAATTCATAGGCAGAGCGCGATATTACAGAGATGTGGCACGGAATTTACCCCAAGCGGTGGCATTTGAGCTAACCATCTCGCAGAAAAGACAGGAACCATAAATACCTATAGGATTATACGAATATGCAAACATGGTCTTTGGCTCTACTCAAGCGGAGGATTCTTTTTTTTACTTTCTCAGGAAAAGGGTTTCAGCAAGTGAAACTAAAGCAATCTTAGGAAACTGCGACAAATGTGTAGAATACGGTTTTGCAAACAAGCCCATGAACAGCCACACACCAGCAGCGTTTTGAAAAAAGGGGAACTTTAGTTCAGTAGAGCAGGAAAAAAGAGAGCTGGTATGATGAGCTAAAATGGCTGCAAGCTTCACGCTGCAAAGCAGCAAGTTTGAGGAATCAAAAAGTTATTGACAATGTATTCATAGAACAAATACATTCCTATAATTACGCTGCATACATTTGCATAATTCAATAAATTACAACACTAAAGACCTTCCTCTTCAAGTAGCTCCTAATCTATGCCAACCCCAGAGATGATGACACTAAATAGTAATCTATCTTGTCCCCTTGCCCCTCTTCTGTTCTCCTTTCGTCTACACCCATCTTTGTACAGAAATTCCATGGTTTCTAGCGGTCTTTGAAAGATAGAAATCCCATAAATACATACATACATGCTCCTTGTAAACGCAACAGCCTCCAAATTACTCCACGACCATTTCCACTTTTTTCAGAGAGCAGAGCTGAGGCCTATGCGTGCTTAAGTACAAAAGAGAATTTTAACCATTTAGCATTTCTCCCATAAATAATGAAATTTGCTTCTGTGTGACCTTGAGGAAGGTCACATTTTAGTCTTAGACACTATTATTGCTCTATGACCTTGTCATGTGTTTGCTTTCAATAAGAGTACTGTTTCTGAATGCACGATAAACTTTTTTTTATTGAAAAGCCAGGCCACCAAAAGTTGCAGCTATCAGACCAAGTAACACTGAATACATTTTCTAGTTGAAAAGAACATCACTGGTTGCAATCTTCAGCTCAATGTACAAAGGCATTCGTCTATGACAAAAAATAGTGGTTCACTGTGGAATCAATTAGATAAGTATTCATAAATTATAAATGTGCGAATCATCCAAAATGTACTTAACACCAAACAATAGCATCTTACTAACATCTGCATACTCAATAAATGCACTTTAATATGTCCCCCCAAAAATATTCAGCAAAAACAATGGAGTGCTCCAGAAGATGACCACAGAGTACAACAAATGGGAGGAAGTGACAAATGTGTATACTGGTGAACAAGTGAATGAAGACTCAGGCGACTGCATGCAGGAACATGGCCTATGAGCTGAAAATGTATATAAGTCGAGGTTGTTTTGACCATTTGGGTTGGTTAAAAGTCATGATCAGGACTAGGGCTAAATTTTAGCGCTCATAAAAGAAGGCCAATGGGTCGCGGAGAAGATAGTTCTGGTATAAATAGGGCACATTGTAGGGAGATATAAAACGCTAAGTGAAAAACATCTTAGTCTGTGAGTAAGGCCTTCACAGTTTCATGAGAGAACATGGTCTGCATGGCTGAGCAATGTGGAATCCTGGTTATCCCTTCTTCTCTCATAATGCTGCGAAGGTCTTGCTCACAGAGCTAGCTGTTTTTGTCTTTTGTTTTATTTCTCACTACTGCAGGCCCTGTTATACCAGAATTCTCCAGAATTGTTTGGCTTACTCCCATGAGTGCTCAAATTCAGTCCTAGTCCTGATGATAATCTTTAACTAATATAAGAGGTTGAAACGCTGTTGACTCGGATACATTTTGACTCACAGACATGTTCTTCTATCAATCATCTGAGTCTCGAGTCACTTGTTCCCAGTAAACACACTTGTCCCTTCCTCACATTTGTTGCACAGTGTGATCACTTTCCGGAGCACTCATTTGTTTTTAGCGAAGAAGCGTTTTTCAACATATTAAAGAGTATGCATTGAGTATATAGGTATGGTCAGATACTATTGTTTGACTTTTGACTATTGAGTACAATTTGGATGATTCACACATGCATTAACTTATTAATACTTATCTAAATGAGCCCACGGTAAACAACTGTTTTCTGTGATACTGTAATTTACCCTTGGTTCCCGACTGGCATACGGGGTAACACCAGTGTTGCCTTATTTTTCAAAGGCATTAATCAGCATGGCAAGTGGTACTTCTGTGGAACATGCCTTTGTGAATTGGACCCACAACATTGAAACAAGAATATTCTGTGAATATTAATAAACAGAACAAACATAAACAACTGTTCCCTCTCTACACTGTTGCTAATAGAGAGTCGGACAATACAGGGCATTTCACCTAGGCATTTATGAGTATGTGATACAGTACTCAATAGCACTACTTCACCTACTCGTAAATGCGTCTGTGAAAAGGCCCCACTGTGTGACAAGTCTCTGTTTGTCACAAATAGTGATTTAAATAGTGGATCTGGATATAACAGAAAAACAATTTCCAGGTCCATACTTGGTAAGGGGAAAGCAAGGGTTTTCAGAACTTTCTTTAGCCAGATCATGGAAAGATAAGACCCCTTTCTCTTGAAAGAGACTATCATGAAGATAAAGCTCTTTCTTTTGAATGTATGGTCAATGAACAAACAGTACTAAGCCCTTATATTTTCACACTCAGTCGCTGCCTTCATTGTTCTTTCGCTGTCCACAGTACAACACAGTGAGAGCAGACTCAAAGTCCTAGCTGAATGGCTATAAATGATGCCTGCATGATAGGCCTTGAAAGGAAATAGTATTTACAAAATCAAACCATTAGCCCCATACATATTCAGTCCCAAGCCCAGCTAATTGTGGCGTTGCGATCTCCATCCCATTGTTAAATATGGTCCCAGCCATTGCATGTTGCACAGAGCAGAAACGTCTCACTTATGGACCAGGCCTTATTTTAATATTCTTTCCATTATCAGAGCCACTTCCAGCTTCATACCTAGGCTTCCTATGGCAGTTAATTGTACCACAAGTCATAATAACTGTTGCTGACATGCTGCATGGTAACATGGGTCATGGCGCGAGAGATTTCAGGAAAGCTTACAGTTACTGCAAGAAAGAGTTCAAATAAAGCATGTTACAGAGGCAGACAAGATCAGAAGCTTATCTAACTTTACTGTGTGCTAGGAGGCAGCTGCAGAGTTAAAGTGCAAAAATGCCACAGCAGTGCTTCATCTTTACAGTGGCCTCGACAGCTGAAAACCACTTTCATGTTCCCATTGCCTCAAAGGGGGATGCAATGTATGCCAAGTATGCAGGCAGCATTCCAGAGGCAGGGATGCGAGGGGAGACCCTAACAATACATGCATGCACATTCATGAGATGGAGCTGCTTGCCTTCACATACCTGTGCTGGCCGTGCCTGATCCTAGTCAGGGTATGTCAGATGCACACCATAAATTAACCTGTGCTCACTCTCTGGTAGGTTGGCACAGAGCAGGCAGGCTTAACTTAAGAGGCAATGTGTCAAGGATTTGTGCAGTACAACAAACAGTAAAACAGTGAAAACACTACAAAAAGAATCCAGCTTAGACAAAAACATTATGATTTTATAAATAAAACAGGACTAAATGACAAACCAATAATCAGAGGTCAAGATATAGATTTTTAAAGATTAAATGCAAAAATAGCGCTAAAAGAGTTAATTGGTCGTGCTTGACCTGGACAAAGTCAAGAATTCAGGCCGACTGTGATGGAGTGCGGGCTGGATACAGGACCCACACAGCGGTTCTGATGGTGATGCACTGTTTCCAAGTGTGATCCACCAGTTATGTTCCCACAACAGCAGCAATGTGTTGGTTCTGCTCGTCATAGCAGATGCTTTGGTTCCACTCGAGCAAGCACCTGGGTTCACTTCCATTGAACCAGGCACAGGGGCAGGATTAAAGACTTTGATGTCCTTGAGTCTATGAAGAACAGGAGACTAGTCAGATAGCCCTTGCAGTTGCTCTGTGCCAGGTGTTGTGGGTCCAGTCAGAGGGAGAAGCAGGCAACAGAGAGCACAGCAAGGCAGCAGTCCCCAGCGCAGCAGTCCTTCTTCTTGGCACGTTGGCTTCAGGTCCAGAAGTATACTGAGTTGGTAGGGTCAGAGGTCCAGTACATATACCCAGTTGTGCCTTTGAAGAGAGGATGACTTCAAAGAATGGCCTTTGAAGTGCACAGAGGTCCTTTCTTCCTGCCCCAGCTCCACAATCACTACAGGGGGGGTATTCAGCCCTTTGTGTATGGGCAGGGCCCAGCCTATCCAAGTGTAAGTGTGAGGCTGTGCCTAACTCCTCCCTCCCTTCCTCAAAGGAATATACATGAAGTCACACCCAGTCTTCCTTTGTGTGGGACTATCTAGAGAGAATAAACAAAGTGAACTGTTATCCAGCCCAGCCAGTGATCAGAGACAAGCAGCATACACCAAATGGCTAAAAGCATGAAAATATTCAACTTCTAAAAGTGGCATTTTCAGAACAGTAACTTCAAATCCAACTTTGCCATTAAAGAGGATTTGTCATTTCAACTAATAGCTCACACATCAACCATTGCAAGTAGAGGCTAGCATCCTCTATCACAGGAGATGTCCACTACAAAGTAAAAAGAACGCTCTGTCTGCAAATAAGCCAAAAGAATATGCCATTCTCTGAAATTGCAAGGTGCCAAAACAAGACCCATCTCTGAAACATAATTAGCTGCTTCCTGCAGGTAAGATATAGTACACTCCAGTAAACAAAGGCACTGCGAATCTGTGATCACCACATCTGCTGAACAAAGCTGATTTTATACAGAAAACCTAGGTCGGACAGTTCAATATTACGTTTCTTCTGTTTTTGCAGGACTCTAAATGAGCCAGCAACGATCAGTGGCAGCTCCTCTGCTAAGGCGGAGGAGTTTCGCCCCACTACTTTTAAGCAGTGTAACAAAGGAAAAATAAAATGATAATAACTGAACGTTATTATCATTTTATTTGTTCCTGCCGCTGGGGCGGGCGTGCTGTTCCGATGAAAGAGCAGGGCAGAAGGGGAGTGGTTTGCCCACTCCTAAGTGCACATGGCTGTTTGGCCAGCCCTCTCGGTCCAGCCAAACAGTCATGTGCACTTTTCTCTGTTCTCCACACCGGCTGCATTGCAGCCTGTGTGGAGAACATGCCCAGGCTCCCTGTTCCTGGCTGAGCGTCGAACCACGACGCTCAGACCAACCACAACGCTGCATTGCAGCGTTGTGATTGGTCAGGGGAGCATGGGTGCTTCCTGGTTCCCGAGTCCTGACGGAGGAGAGACATGGCAGCGATAAGGTAAGTTTTTTTTCCTTTTATTTTTTTTGTACTCCCTACCACTCCCGATCCGTGCCGGCCGCCACTGAACTGGCAACGATGTAATGATTTGCGATGCAAAAAAGTTCATCAATGTGGCTGCAACAAGAACAGAGTCTTCAGGGACAGGGTTTTTCCACCATGATCAATACAGAGTTCTTGAGTCCATCAAATTAGTCTTTCACTCCCCATTCCTTTTGCCAAAAAATACCTTACTGTTATTCCAATCGCTTGGCAGGGTTTTAAGTGGGCCGGGTCTCACCGGTGCTTAGCATCGGCAGTTTTTTAAAGAGGGCCTCGAAACGGGTCTCTATCGGGCTCTGTTTTGTGCCCTGGCACAGGCCGTCCATTTTTTTCCCAACTGCAGTGACAGCATGCACATCGAGGTGCACATGCTCACACTGCTCACTTCTCACTAGTGGAGAAGTTACGGCATGACGTCATGCCAGGTGAGTGTTGTAGGGGGAAGGTAAATCCTTTAAAGAGAGTCATTTTCTCTCTGGGTTTCCCTTCTCTTTTTAAAATTCAGGAGCAGCAACATTGTCGAGGTGTCACCAGGGCTTTAAGTGGAAGCTTTTTCAATATTACTTAAAAGCCATAGTTGCTGCTTATTTATCTTATGCAACTAACAACCATTGACAAAGCCATTAGTCCTGACTTGTAGGTATGATGTTACTTGTTGTATCATATATCTGGATGCAATGACAGAAACAGCAAAATACAAGTTGGGCGGCACACTATGCTAAGCACAGGTTTTTAGCTTACGTGTTTTTAAGCTACGCCCTTAATTACATTGGCCACGCCCCTTTGAGAGACCCCCCAGTTTTTTCATCCCACTTAAAGCCCTGTCGCTAGGCCATTTCCGCCTGCAATGCAAGCCATGGGTCAAACTGGAGGCACGCAGACAGGGCATCCATTAACTCAAATCATGCGCCCGCCCTCCATCAACACTTACATTTTTCTTCAAGTAAGGAGGTGGGTGGCACCACAAAGTGGAAATAAGGAACACAAGGGACAATGGTTACCCCAAGAAATACACACAGACCTAAAAAAAAAAACAGCTAAAGGTCATCACGTACACACATAACTTACATGTACAGGTAAAAAAATACTTCGTTTTCAAAAAACGATTGTTTGGTTTCACTCCTCCTCTTAAGTACTGTTCATCTTGTGGCGTTTACATATCAGGTACTTATCAAGAAAGTTCTGGAAGCATTTCTGTGTGCAGCTAATACTCTACACATGCTCTGGCACATGCGTGCAGCATAGAGAGCAATGGTCGCGCTCCTGTGCACATGCCTATGTTTCAGGTGTGTTTAATAGAGAAATAAAGCATTATAGTAACTCTGGATGATATGCAGATATGCTTCGCATCAGATGTGCACTAATTGTCATACAGTACAAGGAAACGAGTGATATAACTGTATGCAGAAGTTCCATCTTATTTGCAGCATACCAAGCGACCAAATAAAACCTGGTTTTACTTCAAACGTCTGATGATAATTTGGTCTTTTTTTAAACAGAATTAAATGTGGTCTTCCGACTGCAATTATCGAATGATCCCTCCTGACCCCGCTGTCCTCACGGGCCTCTAAGGCCTCAACTCCAGGCCTGAGCGAAGTCTTGCCGCCTGTTTTTCCATCAGGTGTACCGCCTTATGCCAATTAGTAACTTCTTGTGAGTTTACATCATTTCTTTTCTGGATACCAGTTTATAATATTTGTTTTGATTTGCAACAACGATACATCGCAAAACTGGATAAAACTGGGAAAAATCTGCCCAACAAAGTCTCAATAATGGGCTGTTTGCTTTGAACATGACCTACATATGCTGCTCGAAATTTACTTTAGAATAAGTAATATATTCATAACAGTCTCCGTTTGATTCCGCGTGTTTCTTATCAGAATATTCATTAGGAGAAGGATACTGTAATGCTTTTTAACTATCGCAAATCAGATTTTCAAGCCACGCGGGTGCAGCACTCGAGGATGGCACACGAAATGTACCCCCCCTTTATTTTCTGCTTCAGTTTGTTCACGTATATTCGTGGCTGAACTCGAAAACAATGCCCTGGAGCCTCAGGATTCAGAACGTGCCACTCCAGGGAGGGGGCAGAATTACAGAGGCCCCCCAAGGGGCCACGTGAGCTCCCGTTCGCAGCTGGTATTAACACCTGCCTGGAAATCCAACCTCTTACACGCCTTAAAGAACAAATAGGAGGGGGCGTATTTGAAAAATTCTGATTTCACTCACGGGTGAGCCTCGCGATATTGTGCCAAGGTGAAAAAGGCAGAACAAATCATAATAGTGTGCTGCAATTGAGTAGCGCATAATCTGCCATGAATCTGGCATAGTAGAGCTTTCCAGTAGTTACGTTTGACATTTCAAACACGGTCAATTTATGCAGCCTTATTCTGAAACGCTGTAAAGCGGCCCAAGCCGTGGGTAGCGCTTTAAAATTCCCATCGATAAAAATGCATGAAAAAGTAACTGTTTGTTTCTTGGCATCTGAGGGACACCCTTTGGTAACTTCTAAGACTATTTAGTAAAAAGAAATAAAAAAACGAGACCTCTCTTTGTAGGAGTAAGCAATTAAATCAGCCAGGTGGTGAAAAAAATACAATGTGCATTAAATGGATTGAATAGTCTATAATTTTATGTACACCTTTTTAAGTTTACATGAACAGTACACAGTATAGCAAGAATGCCCTGAAACCTGGTGTGTTTAAGAAAAATAGCCCCTTTGATGGCATAGTAAAATACAGCAATTGTCAGAGTAAAGTGGCTCACGGTGCCACTGCACCTTCTGCACCAATGTTTACAACGCTTCTGACTTAGTACACATCTGTGTCTACATAGGCAATATGTGCACAGACTAATTTGAAGATAATGACATTGTTACATACCGGTAATCTTAATTACCCCGATTAGGGCACTTCCTCGTCCCAGTCCTTCAAAACTGAGGATTATGCCCTCGCGGCAGACATTGCACCCTAGTCCCTTTTCTATTACCATTATATATATATATATATATTTTTATTTTATTTATGCCCCCCCCCCCCCCCCCCACCTCCTGTTATGTTACCATGCAAGAATCAAGAACATCCAGGGAGGGAGGGAAATGGACTGGGACGAGGAGGCCCCAAATTGGGGTAATGAAGATTACCGGTAAGAAACAATGTCATTACCCCCTCGTGGTGTCCTCCTCGTCCCAGTCCTTACAAACTGAGGCTATAGCAAGCACAGAAAGACCACAGATGCAAATGCAGAACAGGTTTTTATACAAACCAAAACAACATAATTTTGCAGCAGTAGCCAAAACTTGTGATCCAAAACCGCCCTCCAAGTCAGCACCAACATAAAGACGGTAATGATGAAGAAAAGTATGACGGGAAGACCAAGTGGCTGCCCTGCAGATCTCCAAGAGGGACACACCCCCAGCCTCCGCCCAAGAGGCAGAAACCGCCCTAGTGGACCTGTCCTGGGTAGCAGAAGGAAGAGCCCCCTCAACAACTTCATAGGAACGGGCAATGGCCTGCAAATCCTTCCCTCTTGCCACGGACCCATAAGCAATGAACAAAGAGTTTGACACTCTAAACGGCTTTGTGTACTCCAAATAAATCAGAAGGGCCCTCCTGACATCTAGAGTGGAAGGGAGCATAGAGGAAGAATCCGCAAAAACTGGTAAAATGACCTCCTGAGCCAAATGAAAGGAAGAAGCCACTTTAGGAAAAAACTTAGGGTCCAGGCGAAGCACCACATGGTCAGGAAATAACTTCAGTTAAAGAAAAACTGCCTTGAGAGCCCCTATCTCACCAAGCCATCTCGCAGAAGTAATGGCCACCATGAAGACCACCTTAGTGGAAAGCCACACAAACTCTGCTTCTTATAAAGGTTCGAAAGCAGCACCCTGCAACCCTCTGAGAACAAGAGCCAAATCCCAAGAAGGAACCTCCTTCCCAACAGAGGGACTTTGCAGTCAGAAACTTCAAGCAGCCTGAAAATCAAAGGAGAAATAGTAGAGAGATCATCAGAAAAGGACCGGAATGCCTTAATTGCAGCCCACTGAGCGGAAAGGGTACTAGGAGTCAGACCCTTGAGAAAACCATCACGCAAAAAATCAAGAATTTGGAAAGAGTACATGAGCGTAGGTAGGAATCTCAGATGGGGCCAAACACCACTTGGAAAAAGAAGTCCAGTGTTTCTTATAAGTACTTAAGGGTAGACTGCCTACGAGATGACTGAATTTTCCAAAGCAGGATGCTCCAGCCCTAAGCGCTCAAGTGGCAATCCGTCAGATTCAACCTGAGGAGCATCTGAAGAGACAGACACGGAAACTGAAGAGGAGAGATGGAGTACCCGGCCCTGGGACAGAGCCAGCAGGAGGGGAAACCAATGTTGTCTGGGCCAATAAGGAACAGTGAGGATCACATGAACCTTCTCTCGTCTGATCTTCTGGAGGACCCGAGGCAGGAGGGGAATCAGAGGGAAGGCATACAGCAGCCCCTGAGGCCATGGGACTGACAGGGCATCCACCGCCCACGCCAGAGGAGATGGACTCTCCATGCAAAAAGCCAGACACAAAGCATTGTCTTGGGAGGCAAACAGGTCTAGCCAAGGCTCCCTGAACTTCTGACAGAGAAGGTAGAAGAGGGGAAGAGACAGATGGTACTTCACTGAGGAAGGGATGTTCCTGCTGAGGCTGTCAGCCCAAAACATCAACTCCCCCTGAAAGTAAACTGCAGCCAGAGCCAAAGCATACTCCTCTGCTCAAAGAAAGATCTGCGGACGCAATCTGATTCAGGGACCCGCACTTTGTACCACCCTGCCTGTTCAAATGTGCCCTTGCCAACAACATTGGTGCCCCATAGACGGTCTTAGAACCTCACCAATGCTTTCTGGACAGCCATCAATTCCCTCCAATTTGAAGACTGTTGACTCTCCCACAGGGGCCACGGGTCGCTCAGTTCCTGGGAACCCACATCGCCCCCGGCCCCACATGCTAGCATCTGTTGTCACCAGAACAGAAGTTGGTAACTGGAAAGGGACCCCTTTCATTATGTTGGCCTGATCATGCCACCACGACAGGCTCTGCACACCTTGATCTGTCATGGGAATCGACACATCGTAGTGCTGCGAGGCAGGATTCCAATGGCGGAGGATGTTGTTCACAATGGGCTTTAAATGGAAATGTGCCCACGGGACCACTGCTGTGGAGGCCGCCAAGAAACCCTGTGCTCACAACCAACACCTTGCAGAATTTTGTGAATAAAAATAAATAAAGTTTGTGAAAAATCCTGAAAACTGAAGGATGGAGAAAATATAAAAAAAATCGAGAAAAACCTAGTTTTTCCAGGAAATTTCAATAGTGAAAATGTTTTTGTTGGAAAAATATTGAAACTTGTATTCACAAGAGAACTTGTTTACCAATGGCAATTTTGTTTGTGAATTTAGCTCATAATTACAATTGACGTTCAAAAAATACAAAGATCATTAAAGGGAAACTCAAACAAAAAAAAAACATTCACCTACTCTGCAGATCCCTAAGGATTCTTATTTATATACCATTGTTACGGTGAACACATCTACCCTGGGTGCAAATTTCAACTCTCACTAAAGTAACATTGAAAGAAGGATGAGTTTGTGATGTCCTTTTATGTGGTTAACATGGGTTAGAGACGAACATTCCTTTAGACATTGTGAGCTTTATTAGGTCTAACAGAGACAGTGTTAAGTGTACTGTTTCAGATGTGTGGTTTTGTGATTTAGGGCCAGATGTACGACCATAGCATTTTGCGACTCGCAAATTGCGAGTCGCAATTTGCGAGTCACAAAATGCTTTGTAGAATAGTGTCTGAGACACTGTTTGTGATTCCCAATGGGGTCATAAATTGCATGCCTCATGAATATTAATGAGGCTGTCACAATTTGCGACCCCATTGGGAATGGCTAGCACTCCCAGGGATGGTGGCCTGCTGGGATCAGCAGACCACCATGTCTGGGACTGCTTTGTCAATAAAGCAGTAATTTTTTTAAATGCAGCCCGTTTTCCTTAACGGAAAACGGGCTGCATTTAAAAAATAAAAATGAAACTTTTCAGTTTCATTTTTTAAGGGCAGGCACTGCCTGCTCTTAAAAAATATTTGCGCATTCATTCCCAAAGGGGAAGGGGTCCCCCGGGGACCCCATCCCGTTTACGAGTGCCTTACCACCCTTCTGAGAAGGGTGGTAAACTGTGAGTGTTTGGCGACTGCAATTGCGGTCGCAAAACATTCATACATGGGTTCTGGACTCGCTATTAGGAAGGGACGCCCTTGGCACGCCCCTTCCTAATAGCGAGTCGTTAACCCTATTTTGTGAGTCGCTAATGATTAGCGACTCGCAAAATAGGGTTGGTACATTGGCCACACGTTTTTTGCTGTCACAAATGGGCCTAAAACCCCTTTGCAACCGCAAAAAATGGTCGTACATCTGGCCCAGAGTGTATATTTCTTGCTGTAAACTAAATGTGTAGCAAAAGTTGTCAAGTCAGGTTGAGAACACTATGTGGTAAAAAGAAGAAACCTTACATTAACACTTAAAACAGATAGTTGAAAATATCCAATGGAAATAAACATCTCCTGTGAAGATAATCCAACCCAGATTCTGCTATTAGTCAGCAGTGCAGTGACATACTGATGTTTCTAGTGATGAGGACACAGTAGGGGTTGAAACTTTTCATTTCCCTCTCAGACATTATCATACTTGAGCCTTACCATGGTAAAAGCTCAACATTTGTCAGAGGAAAATAACAAAATATTTTCAGAAAATATTCCATGAATGTAAAATATTATTGAAGTGAATGAGCAGCAGTCCAAAAGGCCTACTTTGCCCCTTAATGTGGCATGAATCCCAGCATAGGCCTTAAAAAGAATTAAGAGCTACTTCATTGTGGTGATTGCAAGGGCAGTTCTTTAGGCTACCACAGCCATGGAGCCATCGTCGGAGTGGCCCTGTGCCACACAGTCATGCTGTGAAGCCTTAAGGCTTTTGCCAAAGCAGTTAATATGATGCAGCTCAGAACTTTTATAGACTTTGATCGTACTTTGAGTGGCCTTCAGGGAAACACTTTGTTGTCAAGAAATTCCTCTCAATAGCACAGCTCGTCTTTATCTCTCCAGAATACAGTACTGCTGTGCTACATGTTCCTAATTCAGTCATGTTCCAACACTGGGCACGAGCACAGATAATCGAGACGAAATAAAACTATAAAACCCAAGATGCAAGGCAGACAGGACAGGGAAGTGTAAAAGGGGGTGATAGGGTGGGTAGAGTCTGTTTCTTGCAGGTTGTGGATAACTATTTTACCTGAAGAGTCTCTATTAGCCTTCTCTCTTTAAATTAGTGCCTAGGGAAAAAAATATTTTGATATCCCGTTTCCCTGCATTCCTAATTTTGAGCCAATGTTTTTCTTCCTCAAGTGACCGATGACTCTAAGTGGCCTACCAATATTTTGGATCACTGGGTTTGCCAGCCATCAGCCTAATGGGTCAAACCATGCCATGCTTCTTTAGAAGTTTCTGGAGACAGTTCCAAAAGGGTGGACTTTTATGCAAGTGAGTCATTGCCTTATCTTCAGTTTTCAAGGAGCATTAACACTAGCATTATAGACTACTTGCATGGTTCAAGTTGGCCTATTGGAGATACTAATTTCATGCATGACAAGGATATCAGAAATATTAATTCAGTACAAGTGTTCTTCTGTTCCTTGTCACAGCATGATTTGATAGGCATGCAATTGCAGATGGTAGAAAACGTGTCACAAAGCGGCAAAGTAAACAAGTACTAATGGGCGAGGTAACCCAGACACAAACGTTTTCCTACTGGAAACATTAAGGTATTTCATCCCGCCTTCCTCTACCTTATTTGTGTGGCAGAAACTATATGAGGGAATCAGGATCTTTAACTTATCTCTGTGAAGACTACCTCTGGGGAAAAAGAATATTTCAGTAAGAAGACCCACTGTAGGAAGCTGGCTCTCTATGTTGTGTACTAAATCAAAGTACACTGTGCAGAGAGTCCAGTGGGCTCCCAATTGGTGTACAGAGGCTAAATTAGATAATACCAACGCTCTCTTATGTGGTAGTGTTGGTGAGCAGGTAGGCTTATCAGAGAGTAGTGCTAAGCATTTGTTGTACTCACAGAGGCAATAAATGAGACACGTACGCAAAGAATAAATCTGTGATCAATTTAGAAAAATAAATATTTTTATATATATTTCAAACTCAAGAACTTTGTTTCAAGGTAATCACAGTTTTCGATAGAAAATAGGCACAGGTGGGTCTCAGTGATGATGACGTCCTTCGACAGCTGCTTGGTCCTGGTGTAGTGAGGGTCCAGACTGGACACTCGCTGTTGGTGCTTGGTGCAGGGTGTACATTACCCCGGGGGTTTGTACTGCACGGCTCTGGTTAGTCTTGGTGTTGTCATGATCAGTGGGGAGACAGTTCTAACCTTCCAGAGCACGAGCACCTTCTCCTGGTCGTCTGCGGCATCGGTCGGGCCAGGGAGCTGCAAGGTGGTGGACTGGACTCTGCTTGTCGGTGCCTGCAGACTGCAGGGGAGTAGCTCTTCTATTCCAAAGGAGACTTTCAGTGTTTGGTAAAGTGCTGGCAAGCTACCCAAGGCTTTGGTAGTTCTCCAGCTCGCAGGACAAGTCACTCTGTCGTGATTTTTGAGAGAGGGCTGATAACGGCAGGATTTTGCACCAAAGTCCAAGGTTCTGCTGCATTTCTCACCAGGCTGTGACTCTTCTTCATCCTTCTTGTGTTGATCCATTAAATCTGAAGTTCTGGATCGAGGGGTGCTATAAAAAACATCAATTTAGGGGCGCCAAGGGGAGGACCAGGTAGTAGCCAATGGGCTGCCAACCTGTAGGGAGCCTACACCCTCTATATGACTACTTCCTGTGAGAAGGGGCCATAAACCTGACCCTAATAGGCTAATTTCTCTCCAACACAAGATGAAGGATTCTGAAAAGTGGAGTCCACATCAGCTGGCCCGCCCTAGGATTGGTGCTATCTGAATGTGGGCATACCTCCTAATCAATTTTTCCCACCAGTCTTGCTGCCAAAAAGTGGGGTCAGGACAGGAGGGTGGGCACCTCTACTATTCGAAGAGGCCCGGGGTCACATATCAAAGACGGCAGGGCCTTTGAAGATTACCCCAGGAATGCTCATCCTGCCTGGACGAGGTGTTCACACCTCAGCCAAGAGCAGGCTTTGTTCCTGTCCTCTGAGAGCGAAGGCTTGTCACCTCAGGAGGTCAGAAACGTGTCTATGGTGGCTGGCTGGTAGAGACCAGTCAGAAAATACACTCACTAGTAGTCAGTAGGTTTTCAGTGTGCTTTTATTAATAAATCCAGGACTGGCATCAGTGTGGATTTATCAAGACGAGGTGCTTGGTACCAAACACCTTGGTGTACACTGAAGCCATCATGTAGCTTGGGAACTTGTAATGACGAGTGTCCAGCCCATGTACCCGTTATGGCTTCCTTGTGCACCGATAATATCTAAGGGTGAACTTAGATATCACCAGGACATATCCACTCTCAAAGATATGCCCTCACTTGGGTGTAGTGCACCCTACCACAGGACTGTAAGGCCTGCCGTAGGGGTGTCTTACCGAGGCCACATGTAGTGCTGGCAGGCATGGCACACAGGGATAGGTACCATGTCGACTCTGGTTTTCTTTGCACCAAGACACACAGGATGCAATGGCAGTTTGCATGAGCTCAGTGAGAGGTCCCTTAGGGTGGCACAATTCGTGATGCAGCTATTAGGGACCCTCTATAGGTCCAATGCCCTATGTACCAGGGGTACCACTTACTAGGAACTTACAAGGGATCCTAAAGGGGTGTCAATTGTGTAACAATCGTACAGTTTTGGGAAAGAACACTGGCGCTGGGGACCTGGTTAGCAGGAACCCAGCACACTCTCAGTCAAAATTGTATCAGATGCTAGGCAAAAAGTGTGGGGTATACTGCAACAAAAACCCAGTTTCCTACACCCACCATTTTAAAGTTTAAAATATAGCTCTTTAAATATACCGTCTACTTGTATTATCAAAAGCACTATGTAATAGGGTGAACCTTTGCATGGCACCATGTGTGACATCTATGCTTGAAGATTCCATGGTTCGCTACTCAATGGAGGCAGCTTCATCCAGTGCATCAGCCACTGTATGGAAGGAGTAACAAGAAACGTATACGTCCTCTATGTGGACAGGGCAACAAAGCAGTCTGCAGCAGCCCTAGAAAATGTAATTCTTTAGCTGGAAGCTCAGAGCTTTGAACAGTTGAGGATTTGCAAGAACGCAAAACTAACCAACTCAAAAGTAACAGATGAAAATATGGTGCAATCAGTGGCTTTAGACCATAACAATTCAGATGGAGGGTAGATTAATAACTTTGGCTTCAGAATATCATATTATTTCTAATGTCTAACTGTAAAAAGAATATTGTGTGAAATAGGATATGGTGAGAGCTGTGGCCTACGACAACGAGAAGATCTCTAAATCTTTGGGATTGTCAGAAATCCAAATGTATCCTGGATTCCAAGGAATTAACTTGTCAGGTATGTGGCAACCCAAGTTTGGCAATGTTTAAACGAGATGGGTTGAAGGTAAGTTTTATAGTGTTATTGTTTTTATTCATTTATGCAAGAGTCGGGATTGGCAATACATTTCTAGGTGTACTGCAGTTCATATTTTTTTTAATTCCTGGCAGTTTAACACTAACAACTTCCAGAAAAGTATATACAATCACCTTTATAAGTGGGGACATTTTACTACTCTGCTGAGATGATGTAAAGCCATTCTTAGTGTAGATGTATGATAAATAAATCATCATTTTTCATTTAATCCTCATCATATAGAAAATAGCAAAAGCGAAATGGCAAAAGCTTTATTTTCGAGAATGGCTGAAAGCTTTGGGCCCTCATTACAAGCAGCTAAGTGTGATATGTGTGTTAACTGCTATCAAAAATTGCAATTATTAGTTTTTTGATAAATATTGCCATGTCAAACATGCTGATATTTATTGGAGGAAAAATGCCCAGTATTGACCGGAACATGCAGATTTTGGTGTTTGCAGATTGGGTGGTATTTCTCGCTCCTAATAAATTTCAAATCAGCATAGTTAGATTTTGTCAGGTGGTATAAACATCACTTTATATTCCAGGGAGCCTTTTTTGTTATGTGAAGACTCTGTATCTAAGAATGTTGTGTTCATGACACATGCCATCTTCACAGAAGGTGGGTGTCTGAAACACCCCTGCTGAGAGGTTGTTTATTGCTCCAAGCACAAAGCATTTCTTTTGCTCACAATTTTGGGACAAACTAAATCTACTAATATAATTTTAACACAGCACGTTGTTGGGTAGGAATGGGTTATATATGCTCAGTAGCGGCTCCTCTGCAATGGCAGAGGAGCATCGCCCCACTGCCTGGCGCAGAGCCATCAAACGAAAAATAAAACGATGTTCTAGCATCGTTTTATTTTTCGTTTGCCAGCTTGTGCATGGAGGGGCGGGGCATGGGGGAGGAGGAGGAGTGCTTGTGCACTCCCTAAGGGCTCATGCGTGTTTGGCCGGCCATCTCAAGCCGACAAAACATACATGCGCACTTAGGTTTCTCCAGCCCGGCTGTATTCAGCAGCCGGGCTGGAAAAACGCCCACAGACTCCCTGGTCTAAGCAAGGCGTATTTTCCGCCCCCTCAGACCAATCCCCGCACTGCTCTGCAGCACAGGGATTGGCTGGGAGTCTGTCCCAGGGGCTGGTGAGACCCAGGAAGCAAAGCAACGTGGGAGGTGGCTGGCGGCGTCAGGTACGTTTTAAAAACTATTATTAACCTGTTGTCCCCCACGCACTCGCTCATCCCACCCGCTCCACCAGCCTTTGCGGCCGCCACTGCATCTGCTATAGTTTAGTGAAAACCGGTGAACTAGTAACGGAGTTACTGACAGTTTGCAAAAGTGAGCATAGCTGAACTTTCTAATAAGGAGAGTATTTTGCACGAATAACATTCTTTAGATCCCATTATTCTGCAACACCATCTATCATGGCTGATTTAGCACGAGTTTATGTATATAGGTCTCTATTATTACTATTAATGTAATACTACAGCCAAAAATGTTTTCTGGACATATATGTCTAAAATGATTAATATGCCAGTTGTTTAAGCTAAACTCCTTTGAAGTAAACACAAACATAAATGAACCTGAAAGCATGGGCTGGGAATCTGAATGGATACGCACCCATTTGACGTAAACTCCCCATTAGCATTTGTAGGGGAGAGCACAGAAACAATGGCGATGATTCTTAAAAGCATTTATAATTATGGGAAGTATTAGTATAGGAGTACTCTTTTACATTCTATTGCTTACCCCTGTCAATCACTCCCTAAACATCCAACTCCCTATTAGAAAAAACGCAAAGAGGGAGCAGTCTTTTCTATCTGTACTAACTGTACATTAAGATTCCCATTTTAGATATTTGGGAGCCAATTCACAAAGGCATGTAAGTGTGTGTAAAACAGTACTACAGAAGTACTCATATGTACCCCAAAAGACCCTTGAGAACAGGCACAATGTTTGTAAGAGTTTTTGTCCTTGGACAAGGTCAAAATGTGATTATCATGGAAGTAAAGCACGGGGACAAAGCATGCCCAGAGATGCCCTGTTAGCGTGTAGCATGAGGTTTAACACCAATGCGAGCAGCCCCTGTCATGCTCAGCTGGGGGACACTATTTTCTAGGCCTGTCCATCCCAAGGCCTGTGTGGAACTCTTACAATGAGTTCTCATTGCTGCTACTATGGCAGGTAAACCAGAAATGACAGGGCTCTCACGGTTCCCGCACACATTTATTAGTGGGAGGAGTTGAGTTGCATTGCATTCTGCAAATTGGGCCTCCAGAAATCTGATATCCTGAATGCCTGCAGACTGCAGTGTTTCCTATTTGCGCAAATATATTGAATTAAAGTTCCTATTATTTGCATGACTTGTGCACATTTAAAAAAAATCTATTGAGGATATTTTCATGGTGTATAGACCGTGCTTGCATTAAGGATCCCCATGTGTGTTCTAAATTAGCATTATATTTGTTGAATTTAATGCACAATTATGCAAAATTATAGTGACCTGAAAAATAATAGCCAGCTTTGGATAGTGCTTGATATAATACGTCTGTCGTTTTTAAATACCATAAATAATAGGCGTTACTATTAGCCAATGTAATTTTAGTCCATTTACCAACTAAACGGGATTGAGACTTATATTACAAGGTACAGGAGATGCATCGTGATGAGGTTCTGCGCCTGCACAGAGGTGCAAAATCCAGTTTTACAATGCTGTCTACTCTCACGCCTTAACTTTATGTTAGTGCTTTAGCTGAAGACAGTACTGGTTAGACTACTCTGCTTCTTGTTTTCTAACTGGGTTTCTATAGCTAGGGCACTCATTCTTGGAGTCACTGAGCTAGCGTATTTGATGTATACAAATTAGTACAGAAGCACAGAACAGGATAATGGTAGAACTGTAGCAGGTTACAGCACGTCAGGGCAAGTTTTTACCTCACTGAGCCATATTCAAATCTGTTTCAAACGCAATGCATAGAAGGTCATCGCAAGAGATGAGTGATGTTTGTAAACGGGGGAGTGGGGTTTTGGGGAGACAAAATATTAAGTAAAGGGAAAAGGAGACGATATAAAAAGTTATATCAAGACAATGTGTGGATCTACGTTTTTTTGGTGATTGAAGGTTTACGACAAAGAAGAAAAAGAATAAGAATGAGATCCAATTAAGAGCAAGAAGCCTACAGATTGGATAATAGAACAGGCTTTTAAAATGTTAAATCGATTCTGGCAAATATCTTGAAAATATCCTACAAATTTGTATTTTTAAGAGAGTCGAAAAAAGGGCCCATGTAGCTGATCATTAGAATATAGGAGTGAGATGTCAACCAAAGTACATTATAAATCAGATGAGGAAACAAAATGACATTAGCTGTCAGACAAATCAAACGCCAACGTCCAGGAGGAATGACAAGATGAAAAACAGCTGAATGTTTAAGTGTTGAGTGTGTGGAAAATTGTGTTTAATTTTAGGGGAAAATTCAGAAGGACAAGAAACAACTTGGAATCGAAAGATGAATTTTCCCCAAATAATCCGATTGTTGGGCAAGAAGTGTGAAAGAAAAAGAAGGACATAGAAACAAGACTTCTCTACATAGACACAGAGAATAGTGGACCAAAGACTGTAGACAGAAGCTTCAAATCGCTAGAAGATAAACATTTGTATTCCTTTCTAGAAATTACAGTTGAAAAATTGAGGAAAAAGACTGGGATCACTCCTGGTGACAAGAGCTCATAAAAGAAGCAGCAGAGTGGAATGATAACAGGCATACAGAAGTAAGTTATCAGAGTTAGTGAAGAAAAAGTGACATTTTAAAAAGCAAATATAGGAATAGTGAGCATGTAAAAGGGCTGAAGGATCATAAATGCGTAGTAAATTCTATGCTAGTGATTTCGGAGTTGGTTACTCTATGAACATAAGGAAATATCGAATGCAAGTACTCGATATGCCATATTTACGGCTTGATGCACAGTTCTTATGAAATTGGTTGGCAAACTTGCAAACAGCAATGCAATATGCTGTAATGAGAAGAAAGACTCACTAGGTAGGAAAAGGCATTGAAGAAGAAACTTTTATGGGATATCCATATTCATCCATGATAATAGTGCTAGCTGGCGCTAGCAAATCTTTATATTAAGAGAGCTGTCCACAATTAAAACAACTGAACAAACCAGTAATACATTATTCCAACATAAGGTCATACATATCACATGTCTCTGAGTCGAAACATGTTCTGAAGGCTGGATTTATTGTGGCAGGAAAAATAAATGGCAAAAGCAGAAGCCGGAAAAATAATATTGTTGGCTTGATTCTGTGCTGTCAGTATTGTTCTTCCAATGCACAGGCCATAAAAGTAAGCAAGCGCTTTTGTAAATTCCTCAAACATAAGATCAGCAATCTCATATTCTCCTTAAGTCGTATTGTTTCTTAATCAGAGATGTTATTTTTGGACAAATTCGTGTTGATATATGTTTGTGTCTAGCTACTGGCACAAAGTACAGGCACAGGTGCTGCAGTTTCCTTGAAATCCACGAGCAGCGGTGCTTGAGCAAACGTTTCCAGGACTTGCCATTGTATTAGCCTCTGTACAGTGATTCCAAGGGCACCGTCGCTGCCCAAGGCTGAGTTTGCAACAACTGTTGCCACTTACTAAAATTTCCATGAACTAAACTATGGAACACATGCAGTCACTGATAAAGATGCGTGTTTTTTCACTTGAAAACGTGCTTTTTTCTTTACTAAAAACTGAACTTTCCTTTCGATTATTCCTGACAACTGATAGAAAGTGAAGTGATAAGAATGGTATTTACAAACAATTACGGTAAAAGGATTAGTTATTTTTTAACTTAGCGGTACTTTAATAATTATTTCACAAAAGCTTAGTTAAGAATTTGCCCCGCTAAGATATACACACAACACTCGACATTTTCTCATAAAATCTTCACAACACCAAAAAGAGCTGAGACATTTGGAAAACCTCTTCTGATGAGCAGATTTGGAAAAGTTCTTCGAATGTACACAGTATTATTTTTGATACTATATAAGGGGTATCGACTACTGCCCATGCCAAGATTGCCATGCTCATCCCAGTCAGATGCATCCTTAGTTCATCACACTCAACAAATAGAATGACTCAGAGAAGGGGTGGGGGGGTGGTAGTAACCAAAGCCGCAGTACCATGAACACATGCATGAACTGAGCTGGGGCATTAGCATGATTCCATTCTGTTCCTGTGCGCAGGCGCAGAAGGAGGGCATGCACAGGTGTTCAATGAAACTGCATTGTCCACAGAGCATACCCAATCATGTCAACTTTACAAGTTAGTGTATGAGTTCCACACTGCACAGCTCGGAAACATGGAGTTGTGTTTGCGGCTCCATGTTTCAGAGCTGTGCTGATTGCAGCTCATGCGCTAACTCACAGAGTTAGCAAGTTAGTGTAGAGAGCGCAATATTCTTGAACACTGGTGCCCCCCTCCCCCTCTCATTCATGTGCAAGGACAGCAAGAGAGCTTCCTATTGCCTTAGCTGTTGGCAAAATCAGGGGGAAGCAGACTAGACGTCAAACGTTTAAGGGCATATTGTGCAACTCAATCAAGAAGTGTAAAATATATGCACATATGTATAGGTATATTATGAATCAAGTGCTACACTCAAAAAGACTTAAATGCTTTCTTGATCAAGTAAAAAATTTCACAGACCAACCTGCGTAATTAATTTTAATTAGGCAGTCACTATTTGTGACCCACTAATATTGTCTACAAAAACTGGCTTGGTGGCCTGCAAGAAACAGTAGACTCCCATCCCTCTGTTTGCCTTCCAAAATGGGAAACTTATTTCCAAAGCAGCTTGTGTTCCTTAAAGGAACACGTGTTGGTTTTAAAAAAATATATATATTTTATTTGAGAAGGCATTGGTGGGAGGGGTCAGTCTGTGCCCTCTGCAATACTATATGCTCCCCCTGAGGATTACGAATGTTACCACCTCCTTTTAGGTGTTGGCAACTGGTTAATAGTTAGCGACCATAATTGCAGTTCAAAATCATTCACAAATACCATACCGGAGCACACTTAGGAAGGAACGCCCCTTTTGCAAAACCTCACTAACTGTGGTTCGGTATGGGTCGGCAAACCAATTTTCCAGGTTAGAAATGCATTTCCGACTTACAGAACGGGTTTAGTTCATTTTTAAAAAACATTGTGTGTTTGGAAACCCTGTGATTTTGCGAATTTCAGGTTTGCCAGAGTAAAACGGTGTCATACATCTAGTCCTTGGTGCCCAACCATAACCACTGCTAGTTGTTTGTGGAAGTTTAGTTTTCTTCACAGGTAGCAGCATTGCCTAGGCAATCATGCATCTGTTAATGCTCCCACTGGACATTTCTTACACATCTCCCATGCCTGTCGACTGCTTCTTTTAAGGGTGGTTAAAAAGATCAGTGTAAAATCGAAGTCCCAGCTCACAGTAGAAACACAGGAAACGATGTCATTCGACCAATTATGTTTATTTGTCAAGTACCAGCAAAAGGACCCCAGCCACAGCTGTTGTCCGTGAAGTCTCTCACCAGCTCCTCGCAGGGAGCTTGTCCTAGAGCTTTCAGCACTGTGAACATTCTAAGGCATGTCACAGGGGAATGGACCAACTTAAACAGGAGGAAGGGGTGAGGTTAATTGTGGCAGCCCTCCCCTAAAGCGGAGGATACCACCTCCTTTACAATTAACAAGTATGAAAAAGGAGAAAGGAAGAGTGGGGGAAAGGTGAGACACAGTTTACTTATCAACACACCACAATCAGCTCCATCACTTTCACCAAATTGGGGCTCTACTACTTCCACGCCTTCTCTTGCTGTTGACCACCATACAGGACTTGGCTTTCTTTTTTCAACATTGCTATCTTCTCCTCTGAATGCCGTCTTGGTCTTGGAATGCAAGTAGGGGGCCACCATTCTTTTCCCATAACACTTGTCTTCTGAATTTTTTCTGTCACAAGTGTTGGCGAGGTCTGTGTCTGAGTGGCACAGCATGAATTCCTTCTTGTCATCAGGATTCAGGACGCTCCCCGTTTGTGCTGCAATGCCTGTTTACCAATGTAGCGCTTGCGCCACCTTCACCTAAACAGATACTGTTTTGCTCCGTTCCTTTTATGCACTGGTGACAATCTGCTTGTACGCATTAATATATCCTAATTAATGTGCAGACTGTAATTGTCCTCCAACATGTAAATTAAGGACTACATATAACTTAAAGAAGCTTCGATCTCCCTCACTGTTTACTGCCCCAAGAGAACTGAAATGAAATGGAGGGCCAGAAAAAGAAGTACTCTGTATTAAATCGATGACTAATTTGATGTATACAACATTTCTTCTAATCTCGTCTCACTTATTTGTCCGTCTGCAGATACGCCCTGTACATCTCTTCCATAATAGGTCAGAAGCACTGACCAAAAGAAGCCTACCATCCCTCTATCTCTTTCATCTGCTATGAGTATAATTATAAGATTATGCTTCAAAAAGTTCATATTACGAGACATCAGTTTATGCTTTTTAAGCAGTGACTTGTACATTGCGAGCTTTCCAGCCACAATGAAGTTGGTCACAGCGCACAGGCCTATCAGTCACGGATGTGCCTCTGCTAATCAGCACACAGCACAAGCCTCCGCTCAAAGACCTCTCCCAACAATCTACTGCAGGGGAAGGAAATGGGAAAACCATCTTGCAAAAGAGACCAATGACTCCTGCCAATCAAACTTGTAGAAGAGGCCTTCCAGGCCACATACAGCTTTTGCACTTGCATGCAGGTCGTCACATTTAATTTATTTTTTAACAATTTAAAATCTACTTTTGGTGGTTCTTTTCAAATGAAAATGGCATTAGATGTTGCAACGCAGAATAAACAAATGCATCGGAGATCTTAAATAGTGAAAGCTTATTGATACCCCATGTATTAGTAGCTAATTAATAGTGGGACACTTGATAATGAACCGACCATTTGGTACCTGTAATTCACTAGATCGGAACGACTCTTGAGCCAGTACTGGTAGGGCTAGGGCCTCTATTGGACGTAGAGATCAGGGTTTTGAAACTGATTGGGTGCTTGGACTAGGGCTAAGATTGGCTGTAAGGTCCTGGTCTCCTATTGGTTCTAGATTTTAGGGCTAGTGTTGTGATTGGATAGTGTTAGGGCTAGGGTTCCCATTGGCTGAAGGGGTCACATGACTGCTAGGGCTATACACGGCCAAGGCTTAGGGCGTCTCAGCCCAGGCGTCGAGGCTAAGGGTGGAGAGGACAAGGGTGAGTGCCTGTTTGAGCTTGTTCGGGACCTGGGCCAGAAATGCTGCCCATTATCCCATTCATCAAGACCCACCCTATGTATGTGTCCATCTGTATATAAGCATTTATTTTCACTATAGATATGTACCTATCTTTGTGTATTGCTTTGTATAAACATGTAGAATAATTATGTTATAAAAAAAAAAAATCATCTTTGGTCTACATGTACTGTCTTGCTTCCATTGTGCACCTATGTACCTCCATGTACTTGGATCTGTGTGTCTGTTACTTTTTTCCTGAAAAAGCATATCCAATGCATTACCCTATTTCTCGTCCTGTACCTCTATCAATATCTTTAATCTGCGTATACTTGCCTCCTTTATGCATCTATATACTTTCAGTGTACTTATGGATCTATATATTTATCACTTTCTTCTAATTTAGCATTTCCAATGCACTATCCTATTTCTCAGCCTATACTTCTCTCAATATAGCCTCTACACCCACTCTCTCATTTATCCCAAACCCCATACCACTACTATGTTCCCCAAAATAACCCTTTCTTGACTCTCTCCTACTCTACCCCTCCTTGCATCATCTGACACCTCTTTTACTATACCGATCCCCCAAAACAAACCTTTCTAAACTCTTCCCTCTGACTCTTCCCCTCCAAAAACCCTTTTTACTCATCCAAAAGCCTCCTCCTACTGCTATGACCTAAAAAAGAAATCCTTCACTCTTCTATCCCTCCACTATCCCTTTTCAATCAAAATAACAGACTAACATGTTCACTTCTCTAATTCCATATTCCACTATACTAATTCACCACTAATCCTTTATGGGTTCCAGAGTAGCGTGCTACTCGCCAACAAAGCGTTTCAACACCTCATCAGGGTTACAAACGCTATATAAATGCAAACCTTTTTCCCTTTTTACCCCTCCCCAACCCTTCTCAATCCAAATAACTGACTAACATATCCACCACTCAAATTACTTCTTATTTCACTATACTAATTTTCAACACTAATCCTTTATGGGTTCCGGAGTAGCCTGCTACTCGCCAGAAAAGCGCTTCAACACCCCATCAGGGATAACAGGCGCTATATGAATGCAAACCTTTCTTTCCCTTCTATCCCTCCGCTATCCTTCTCACTCCAAATAACTGACTAACATATCCACCACTTAAAATTTACTTGCATGTTTCACTATACTAATTCAACACTAATCCTCTATGGGTCCCGGAGTAGCATGCTACTCGCCGAAAAGCGCTTCGACGCCTCGTCAGGGGTAGTAAGCGCTATACAAATGGAATTACAATACAATACAATACAATAAGTGAAGAAGTGACGAGGTGTGTAAGGTACGGAGGAAGTTTCAACTAATTTCTCCCTTATCCTCACAGACTAGCGATCCCTCCATTGGACACTGTGAACAGCTGCCTTCTAAGATAGTCATGTTGTGGTTCTGAGCTGATCAATGCAGCAGACTGGCCAACGCAGGTTCTCCTTCCAATGGGCAGTAATGCCCCTACCCTTTATCAGCAGCAATCAGGGTTTCTAACGTCTTTGATCAAGCTCTGATGGATCCAAGTCGCTCTAGCCGTAGATCTTTTTTATTGACCTTAACTCACATAGTAAGGTCAGGATTTTGTGGGTTTTTTAGATGGGCAGGGACTTGTTCCTCCTGGCTGATTTAGTATTTTGAAACTTGCCCCATTTTATAGGTGTGAATTTCATGGTGATTCCTAACCAAATGTTTTTCAATAGTGAGTGTCCTTATGTCTTGGGTGGGTATGCTCATTCTGATTTACTCACAACAAGACCACTTTGGTGGGTGTTTGGCAGCTGGTTGCATTATAGGGTTGTCCGTATTTTAGGCTTGACAGATAGTTGCTGATGATTGATGTTCAGGTTTTGTTGCTCCATGTTTTGAGCACGTATTTGCACATCTAAGGTATTGGTCACAGGCATTGGAGTTACTACCTTTGTCCATCTTCTTCTTAATGGATGTCTGAGAGAGATAAAATTCTGCCATTCAAGGGAGTCATTGGTTATTAGTACATGGGAAACTAAGAAATATTGTCTAACTTGTATTGGTTGCCTGTAAATTTCTGGTCATTGTGGAAGTTTTTTCCATCCATGGGTCTCTATATTCAAAAGTAGGGCATGTAAAAGTTTAACGGTCCACAGGTCTTTACAGTGAAAAAGCCTAAAAGCTATATCCACTGTAGGAAGGGTGTCTGTTTCATAGGAAGAACTGGATTACAATATTACATTTAATAGTGCTAAATTTAGATTGGTAACAGCTAGAAAAATATGTCAAGGACTCTTTTTAATAGTTAGACAAACTTCAATTTAATGGTAAAGTTGATTACATCTAATTATTAAAGAAAGAGTATTTTAGAAAAATCACTATTATCTGCCTAAAGCCTCTAAGGTCTTTATGTAAGTATAGCAACTGTCTACATGGCCTAGCACCTGATGGCTCCCTCGTAGTGAGGTGTGAATTGCTCCCAGCACAAAGACAAAGGGCCTTGAGTGTGGGGAGGTATTCTCCTTCACTTGACAGGATTGCCGGGGGGATGTGCCCAGGCATTTGGTAGAGGACAAATGAGGCCTCCCATGTCACAGTCAGATGTATAGTTCACACCTAGACATGCCTCCTCTATTATCCCTCTTTGCAGGCTAACACCAATCCCTGTAGGAGAGAGAGAGCTGCCCCAGAGCTTGCTTAGAGTGACCACCAGGAAGGGGTTGCCCATTGCCATAGCCACACCTCTAGTGGCCACAACGACCTCTGACCATGGGAAGAAAGATTCTGCCATGTAGAATTTAGGGAGATAGGGGCACTGTGGGATAGCTTACAGTAAAACTGACAGGAAGTGCTGCAAAAGTGGGTAGAGTCACTCCTGGAAGCATGTGCCCCATTTGTTAGGGAGTGGCCAGGAGCTGCTACCACAAGCTGGTCTGGGCAAAAATGTGACTTCCCCAATACCCTCCTAGGGACTCCGTTAGACCTGAGGAAGATTCAGAAGAGGACTGCCCTGCTGTCTGAAGGCACAAGAAGACTGAACCTGCTCTCCAGGGCCCCAGAAGTGATTCAAAGTGGCAGTTGGCTGACCTCTTGTTTGAGCTATACAGACACAACAAGCTTCAGGAGGCCTTGCATCCTGCTTTCCTGCTGACCAGCTTCAACTAGACGTGACCTGGTACCTCTTGCTGGCCTCTGCTGGAGTGAGTCCTAACCCCCAAGTGCATTCCCCAAGGTCCTAGTTCCTTGCCTGTGATTAGATTTTACTCCTCCCTGACAAAACCTAGAACCTGGGACTTAGAAATGTTTTGCCACATTTTTACCCTGAGAACTGGCATGGAACTGGGACCAACCTGCCAAGCTGATCCGTTGAGGCTGCATCACCTCTGGGATTTAGTTTGCTGCAGCTCTCACTATGTTCACCAGCACCAATGCTGAATGGAATCTGTCATCATCAAACCCTCTTTTGCTGCAGCTTGCAGTCTTCAACCCGTTGAGGGAATCCAAGTCCACACATAGAAATCTTCACCAACGCTGAATGGGAAACTATCAATGTCAAGGATTGTTTGCACGTGAAATTCGAACTTTTTCCACCCTGAACTTTTCCCTTTATCAACGCCTTCACCGAAACCTCATTCTATGGTTCCCATCATCTAACCGGTAATTTTTGGCCACAGCGTACTGCATGAGTCCACTGAAGATTTTCTGCTTCTCTGAAATTTTCAAAGATCAAAGGTAACTTTCTGATTGAGATGGACCTGGTCCCTGTATCCAACTTGTGCTCCATCTTGGTAAGGCGTAACTTTCACCTTAGCGCTGGACGAGTGCAACCAGATGACTGCGGTTGGCGCTTATTACCTCTTGGCACTATTTTTTTAATTCAATCTTTAAAAATTCATAATTCGACTTATTGAATTTTTGTCATTTTATTTATTACAATATTGTCTATTTTTCGAAATTGGTTTGGAATTTTTCTTGTGTTGTATTTTGACATTTATAACATTTGAGTACTGATTATATACTTTACACATTGCCTGTAGATGTATGCCTGGCTGCTCTGTGCCATAGCTACCAGAGGGTTGAGTTCCGGTTTATTTAGTGACTCTTGTAGTTCACAAGGATTATGATTATTTTTTGAGTTGTGTTCTCACCCCTTTCAGCTAATAACCCAATTTCTTACAATCGGGTTTCTGCCATAAGGGAGCAGTTGGCTACCTTGTGTGTGATGACATTTGGTGGTGTTAATTTCCCTTTTTGTTTTTGTTTTTTTGTCTTCTAGGAGTGAGTTGCCTGGAAAGATGTTCTTGAGTTTTGCATGTTCTGTCACTTTGTTTACGTGATTTTACTTTCAGGCAATGCTTGTATTGAACCATGGTGGCTCTGATTCAGTCGTTTAAGAATTAAGATGGTCTGAGGCCTTCAATTAAATTGTAATTTCTGCTGCGAGCATTCCCTTTTTTCAGCTTTGGGGCATACTTCTTGCGTTTTGGCTGGAAGATTGCAAGTTTCAGACTGATTTAGGTGGACGGTTCAATCATAGACTCATTTCCTTTATTTGTTTCTGAAATTTGCTGTGTTCAAACATTTGATGCCAGCTGGGTGTATTCTTTTCTCATCCTCTGTGAATTGGGGCATGTGGTGTTGCCCTTTTGAAGTTTAGCTGTTTGTGTCTTTGTGGTTCTTTTTAGAGTTGATTGCTTCTTTTCTGATCTTAATACTGCATGTTCTGCATAGCAGGAAGCATTATTCCAAAGATGTGGCATGTGGTGCAATGAATGCACTGAAACACTTGCTGTGCAGTGTAAATAGGCATGAATTATATATAGACGATAGTTCTCTAAAAGTGTACATCTGTTTACAATTAACAACTTAGGTGCCCCAATCTATGTCTACACGTTCTGCTGTGAAGTACCTGCAATCCTCACCACTGATGGAAGCATTTTCCCTTAGGTAAATGATTTCTTCCTCTGCTTGGTAAGTATTTATTAATCAAACATCTTCGTACATTTTTTTTACAAAAACAAGTATTGGAACACAGCCTTGAGAGGTTCTGAAAAAAACACAGGGTGGTGAAACCTGGAGTCACATTCAGAGAGAAAAAAGACACTTTCAGAGTAGGAGAAAGCAAACTGTTCATCACGCGGCAACGCGTTGCGACTAACCCTGCACAGCTAAAATTTGGAACTGGGAGTAATCTATCCTACTTCAGCAAGTAACTGGAATGTCTTTATTTTTCTCTCCTTAGAGACGATGCAATCTCAAGTCTGTCAAGTATGAAATGGCACTTCCGCTTTAACGTCGACAATCCCACCCCCAATGAAGCAACTCCTCTGGCCTTTGGAAGTGGATATGGTCTCTTTCCGAGGTCCGCTCTAATGCACTAACCAGGTCAGAGGTCCAACAACTGAAGTAATCTGAGGCCTTCAGATAAATTCACAACATTAACAACGGGAGCAGTGGTAGAATCAACACAAGAGTAGCTTAAGCATCCCACCCACCCCAGAGGGAAACAATTGCAGTATGTCGGTATGTCAGCAGATGATTGGTGGGAAACACTGAAACTGAATGCTGCATGATGGAATATGAAGAGATACTTCAATGTTGACTTGAAATAAGCATGGTATCAATTTGGGGCTATCAGATAATACCACTGATTTCCTCTTTGGTACCCCTGGCACTGACAATTCTACCCCTGGTCTTGTGGGCCAGGATAAGAGAACCCTGTGAGCCTTCTGGAGTTCCCTGTCCTTGCCCATCTCCCATCCCTCAGCCCCAAATTAAAGCCTGAGGAATGTATCAGGGAGAGATTAGTGGGCAACTCTCCGATGTCTTTGGGGATCAAAGGCTTCGTCATGTCTCTTCCACTACTCCTTCGCACTTTGGCGAATCGAAGTTGATGGAGGGAAGTAGGTTCTGTAAAAATATCTAATGCAGCAGCAGGTCCTCGGTCTGTGGTGTGTGGAAATCAAACACAGCACTTTAATGTCATCATGTGCTAAGGAACACATGGATCGTCACACACACTTCAGTACTGTCCATCAGTCAGAATGCCAAAACAGACGGTGCGGCCAGTGCAGTGTGTCTCCTCACTCACTCTCTTTGTGTTCGCTTGCGGATGCTGAGAAAAAGGGTTGAATACATCTCTCTTTCACTTCTGTAGGGCGTGTGTGCTGCTTAGGTTTTTGCCACAGAGTTAGCTTAATTCCATATATAATATTGCCATGAGGCTTCAGTCTTGTATCCGTGCACTCTGTCCTGTCCACGAAAGCACGCCCGACCAAGAGATTACATGAGAAATTTCAATGTGGTACATGAATAAGTGTCTCAGATACTCAGGGATGCCTATCTCACTCACGAAAGTGGGTTCCTCAAGCCAGGTGAGAAGAACCGTATAGAGATTTATAAAGTGGGATCGGGTACTCCACTCCCTGTCACTCATATATCTCAAGCACAGAGCTTATTCACAGATATAGACCAGACACACAACAGCGTGAATGAGTAAAACACTTTGTGCCGCTTGTACCTTATACGTCTACATGGAACATCGCTTCTTTTACACCAGATTTAAAGGGCTTTCTTTGGAGAAACCTATTGCTTCTAAGAGCCCAGACAGATGCAGAACCCACCACTGCCGGCTGTACTCAACGAAGCACTTGAGTGACACCATCCCTTCTGCATCCCATCCATTGCGACCCTTCGTGTCTTGGGCATCACTAAGAGAAAACGTCACGTGTCCTGAAATGCACTATCTTTAAACATGCAAACGCGGGTGATAGTTGGAACCTACCTACATTGTCCTCGACTGGCAGATCTGTGCAGAGTTGTTCTTTAAGCGTATTTTGCTGCCCAGAACTATGAGTAATTGTTGCACTTTGTATGTCTTGCACTTTACACGTGACAACGAAAATGAGTGCACTTTCTGTGTCAACAGTAATGTACAGCAATTTATACGTCTTTCCACCTGAACAGCAATCAGAGCAATTGCAGGGATGTGCACACCAACTGGGAGCCTTAACAACTCCTTCCTGCCACTTCAGAGGGTGTCTACACTCTTAATAATGGAAACTTTCCCATAGCGCCGTGTAGTGCATGCTCGCAATCTCACATTACTGTTAACCAGGGCTGCTTCCCAGCTCAGCTCATCGAGCAGAAGCTTCTGATAGCAAGAATCGACCATGCTGTAAGCCTTTGCCATGCATGAGGTTCAATAAAAGTCACCAGCAACTTGTTTAACTCACTGAGCCATCTTCATGCCAATAAACATTAATTATCGAGAGGACAGAAACTGCTCAGTTCAGGATTCATAGATCTGCCTCTGCAGAACCAATATCACCAGCATTCGAGCACTATTCGGAGCTGTTTTGGACGGTGTCAGAGCTGTCATCTAAACCAAACTTGACCTCTGCATCAGTGTCAATGCCAATAAGGGCCTTCTGCATTGTGTCCCTTTCTGGTCCTCCATGTTTAATCTGGAAGATTCTGCCCTCTGCGGGTAGAATGTTTAATTAGAATTGAAATCCTTCAGTCAATGCCCCTTCTCCCACTCCAGGGGCTGGCATTTATAGCCCCCACGCAGCAGGCTATAATGCTACGATATGGCACTTCAAGGGGAGGCCCTTCAACAACTGACAACACATTGGCAGTGGGCTCAGGGGCTATAGTCCTGCCCTTCTCTGCATCATGGGTCTGAGCCTCAGTGTGGGTGGGAAGTGACGATCTGCACCAATATCGACCAACTTCAAGGAAAAAGTCATTAGGGCCATGCTGAACAATATATAGGACCAGGGTGTGGTTACAATGTTGGATACCAAGTTTCCCTTCCAACAATCAAGCTATTTCCTTTAACAGTCATTGCTTGGAAGTGAAAGGCAGCATGAAATGCTACAGAAACCTCCTCAATAAAAACGAAATACAAATGTGGAACTCCGGCCACTTTCTATCTCCTTTCTGTAGTAAGAGAGCTTCAGGCGAGGAACTCTGCTGGTAGTCACATGCTGCATTCCCAGCAATCTGATTGGCTGCATTGCTCTCAACATTACAGTGAGTGAACTAAATCTATTTTCTGTAAAATACAACCGTTCCCTTCGAATTGTAAACCCTGCCATTTATTTTTTACACCGTTTGTCTCTCACTCTAGACTTCATTGCGCCGTGGAGAAGAACTGACCCGATACAAACCAAATAAAACATATCAGTTAGTAATCAGACCAGTGCCTTATTTATGCTAAAAAGAAATTGACAATAGCTCATCGTTATCCGTGTCTAATTCAGAATTACATGCTTCACGTGAGCACATTGTTTCACTCAAAAATGTTTTGACTGGGTTTTAGAAGAATGCTGCCTATTTTTTGTTCTTGATAATCTAAGATTTTTGCTTCAGACATAATATGCGGGCAGAGTGAAGATATCTATAGAACTGCCCCCTTGAACCTGACACAATTAATGAATATCTAGTGTGCAATAAATATTGAAATGAAATCTCCCTGTGCCGAAATGTACGTGAAGCCACCGTGTACTCACCGGGTTACACAGAGGAGTGTGCTGTGGAAAGAACCAGCTGTGTCCTGGGGTGGAACCGGGAGGCATGTCTGCAAGTGGGCATGTTATCAGCTCTGCTAGCCAGTGAAGGTCGAAATGAGAACAAACAGCGGAGCAGCCGGGCTTGCACAAGTCAGAAAACCCAAGCTACTCCGCTCGCCGCCGTGAGGGGGCTTCAATGCCCCCGTCATTAGAACCTGCCCCGCTGGGGGGCGTGCAGGTGGAACCTCGGATACATGTGGTGGTGGCGCTGCTGGGGCACAGCTTCATGGGGTCAAAGTTCAAAACTCTCAAGCAGAAGCCAGTGAATGCCAAGATCATCGAGGGAACAAACATCAATCGTTTATGGCAAAGAATAACAGAATTCTGTCAATATAACAAGTACAATGCCATGAGAGAAATTGCATTTTCCAGCCCGATTTACTTGCCCTTGGGGGTAAAAGGGCAGTATTGTTCCTCAAGCTCAAAATGGGGGAAAAAAGAGGGCGGTCAGAGGAAACTGTACGGCAGAGTCAGTCGTAAGGGAAAAGGGCACGAGGTTTGCTGGGTTTTAGGCTGTCTTCCCCTGTGTTTAAAATATAAATGGGGTGAAAGGTGTGTCTCCAAAACAAGTCGATATAAAAACTCAACGTAAGTTATATCTGTTTTTACATAGATTTTTAACATGTTTGTCGTTAATCGATTTTACAGAACTGATCGTTTCAAAATGTACAATAAAGGGAAAGCATCGTCGATTGCATGTCTGATATATGGTTCACTAATGCCTTATGCTTGTCACACGTCGTATGAAAAACGTAAAGAAACACAGAGTGCTTGGTAGACCGCGGCGGAGTCAATGCCAAAGTTTACACATTTTACATTCTAAAAAATGCTGCGAAGCAGAAGGCTCGGAAACGTTGCATTTCAAGAGCGGGTTGTGCGACTTTTCACATGCGAGTGATTTCATAGCAACCAAGCAACAAAATGACCGCAGCACTCGGCAAATATTTTAAGCGCCAGTAAAGCGCTTGCATTCAGACGAGGCGTCTCGCCGAGACACGAGGCGCCACTCCAGAGCCTCTCCGCTTCACCAGAAACCGAAGAAGGGCGCCATTATATTCAAACCCACAAGCATGAGGGAGCAGGGCTAATCTACTGAGTGGGGACCCTCAAAGTGTCGGACGCCCTTAAAATGCATGTCTTCCAAAATATGCGCAGGTATAAGAAATACACAGCCAAACTCAAGCTTTCGGATTGTGCAACTCTCTGGCGATTAGTTACCCCCAAAGCTTGTCATGTGCATCACACTGATCATTACCATGCATTACAGGCCAGGACTATGCCAGTCATTATCTGCCCGCTCTTGGAGTCAGAGACCAGAGGCAGAGGCGAGAACCTATAAGGAGAGACAGGCACATAGCGCCCACCATACCCCTCCGTTGAAGTGCTATCATATTATAGGACCTTAAACGCATTGAGATAGACTTTGTAATCAGAAGTGGTAGTGACGGAGGAGAAACGTCGTAATTCTGGGCCAGTGGACCCATGCAGTGCATTACGCGCCCTCGGCCGCTCGGTTATCTTCTACTATGCCTTCAACGCTTCCGTGTTACATGTAGAATACCCCTATTGCAGTGCAAGACAACAACGGAAAGAAAAGGACCCCTTACAAACAAGCATTGGCATAGCCAATAGGTCTCGCTTTTGGGACCTTATAAGTGCTTAGCCATGCAACAGTTGATGTTGTTGTACCAAGGATATTGTGCTGCATAACTAAACACTTATAAGGTCCCAAAGGCGAGACCTATTGGCTATGCCAATGCTTTTTTTCTTTCTTAAAGGACAAGCAGTGCTATCAGGCTCCGGCTGCCACTTAGTCCACCACAGGGTAGAAGAGGGATAGAAGAGGGGTAGAGGGGTAGAAGAGGGGTAGAAGAGGGGTAGAGGGGTAGAAGAGAGGTAGAGGGGTAGTAGAGGGGTAGAGGGTTAGAAGAGGGGTCGGGGGGGGAGAAGAGGGGTAGAGGGGTAGTAGAGGGGTAGAAGGGTGGTAGAAGAGGGGTAGAGGGGTAGAAGAGGGATAGAGGGGTAGAGGGGTAGTAGAGGGGTTGAAGAGGGGTAGAAGAGGGGAAGAGGGGTAAAGGGGTAGAAGAGGGGTAGAGGGGTAGAAGAGAGGTAGAGGGGTAGAAGAGGGGTAGAAGGGTAGAAGAGGGGTAGAAGAGGGGTAGAGGGGTAGAAGAGGGTTAGAGGGGTAGAAGAGGGGTAGAGGGGTAGTAGAGGGGTAGAAGGGTAGAAGAGGGGTAGAGGGGTAGAAGAGGGGTAGAGGGGTGGTAGAGGGGTAGATGGGTAGAGGAGGGGTAGAGGGGTAGAAGAGGAGTAGTAGAGGGGTAGAAGAGGGGTAGTAGAGGGGTAGTAGAGGGGTAGTAGAGGGGTAGAAGAGGGGTAGAGGGTTAGAAGAGGGGTAGTGCAGTGGTGCTATATATTTATCACAGCGGCAATACACTGGGAATGTCCTGCGAGGGTTTTATTTTATATAAAAATACATCACTTTAGTAATGTCTCAGAATATATAAATATATGCAAAGTAAGAATGAAAGTAAAAAAGTAACCAACCTTGCCAATAGGTCTGGTCTTGATACATTTGTACAGGTTCTATGTTGAATGCATTGACAAACACCGCACGTGCAGGTGCTCATTTGCCTACAGACGCGGCCCAGATGTGCACTTGAACGCACATGTACACACAATCGGACCGCACACGTAGCAGCACATGCAGACGCGGGTGGATGTTGGTTGGAAAAATGCTTAAAATCATGGCTGTGAAGTGCTATAGAGGGATGGACAGCTGGCTGGGGGTGTATGCGATGGTGGGTAGAAGGATGTGTAGATAGAAGGGCGCTGATGCATTGCTGGGTGGATAAAAGAGTGAGTGAATAGATGAATGCTTGGGTCTCCGTGGATAAATGAGTGTTTGCTTGTTAGTGGATGGATATATGCTTACGTGGTTTACGTGGGTTGATGGAAATATGTGGGTGAGTGGATGAATGTACGAGTATTTAGAAGTAAGAATAGAAGAGCAAATGTTTTTAAGAGTAAGTATACATATGTAAGAGTAGCAGTAAGTAGGAGTAAGATGAAGAGTCAGTAAAAGTAAGTATAAGAGTGAAAGTGGGAGTACCTGGAAGCAACAGTAGGAATAAGTCGAGAAATAAGTGTAAAAGGAGGAGTAAGATCCAATGTACAGAGGTGTAGAAGTAGGAGTACGATTAGGAATATGTGTAGAGTAAGAGTGGGAGTAATTAAAAGAAAGTATATGTTTAAGTATGAGTACTAGTAGGCATAAGTAGGAATAATTGTGAGAGTAAGTAAGAGTAGGTGTACATAGGATTAAAAGTATGTCTGGGAGTATGATTCGGAGTAAATAGTAAGAGTAGAAGAATACAGGAGTGGGAGCATCTGTCTAGATGGAGTAAAACGTAGAGAGTAAGACTAAATCCGAGTAAGCCAAAACATTTGGCACCGACCATGAAAGAAGCTTACTGTCATGTGGCGCTTGCAAAAGTTCCGGCACTTTCTAAAACTTTGTTTAATTGATATTGGTTAAGCAGATCAGCCCAAAGATAGATTAATGAAGTGTTTAAAAAATGTATACGACATTGGAATCTTGCGTAAAGCTCTATTAGACAAAGTCAGTGGTGTGTTACTGATGAAAAGGAATTTGTTGAATTTAACTACATCCAAACTTCCCTCGATGGAATCTACTCGATAACCACATTGTAAGCCAAGAGGCCACACACTGTCATTAAATAAACATAAGACCACGTACTGCCAGCAACGCAAAACACAGTTGGCAAGAGAAATGTAGAAGCATAGCTGGAATTCCTTCATCCAAACCAGAGAGAATATAGAACAAGCGGTCTTCAAAAAGGAGACGGAGAGGGCGGAGCGAGTGGGCGCGCGGCGGCAAAAGTGAAAGCAGCTGCAGCGTCCACACGCTTTCTGTGTGCCCGCGAGCGATGCGCTGAGCGCATGACGAGAGAGGTAAGAGAGTGGTGCCTCTGCTCGTAACTGTGTGCGTAACCGCACGCTCGAGGCCACACAGAAAGCGTGTGGTCGTATTTTTGAATGCCCACTCACTAAAAGTCTCGCCAGAGCAGCGCATGCGCTGGCTCAGGTGAGACCTAAAAAGGGGCCGGAGCGAATTAATTAGGGAACATGGGTTAGTGGAGGCCCTTCTAGAGTCCATAAACTAAGAGATCTTTTAATTAAATTTATAAAGAATGACATAAACAAGTAACACTGCTGCTTCTTACCTTTGTTAGACTTCTTTATATGTAATCCGCTGTACTCATATTCACATAGATTTGTATTGGTAACAGTAAAGCAATATAGATGCAACCATGGCTAAAATTATTTTGTCGCAAGTGGTCCTTTGACAGTCATTCACTATCATGAAAAAGTATACATGTTGTGGTGTTTTAAAACAATTGTGTAGGTTTCATAGCAAAAAAGAACACACAAAATGCCAGTGCTGATATAAAAAATCACAATTCTTTTAAACAAGCGCATTGACATCAAACAATGTCGCCAAACACTTCTTTTTCTGTGTGATTTAATCAGGATTTAATCAATCAAAAATTCACATATAAAAATTCAGAACATAGAATCACAGAAAAAGAAGTGTTTGGCGACATTGTTTGATGTCAATGCGCTTGTTTAAAAGAATTGTGATTTTTTATATCAGCATTGGCATTTTGTGTGTTCTTTTGGTTAATTTTGGCTCAGCCTTGCTGATTAGAGCCACAACCCCTTGTTGCTCATGGGTTTCATAGCAAGGCAAGGACTTTTCATGCAATATATACAATTGTATACCCAATAAACTATACCACAGACCAATTGTAGCACATTTTAAGCACATTTTTAACGTAAATTGGTAACCTTTGGTTTGTTTCTTTTTATTTTGACTAATTCCATGCAGGCACTAGATGGTTGCTGCTCAAAGTTTATTAACTACTCAGTCCTAAATGGGTTAGTCCAAAGGTGCACCTTTTAGTAACTAAAATCCTTCAATGATCCTGTGGGAAAAGATTGGTTTCCATAGTGCGTTTCAGCCTTCCTCGAGGGCCTGGTCAGAAAAGTGTTCCAACTAGACTTATTTGGGACTATATTATTAGTCCCATTCGCATCAGGGAAGTGTTGTGCTATCCAAGGAATTGATTCTCAATTCATGCTGTTAAGGGATATTTTCTTTCTATTATTGCCATTTGAAATTGCAGAAGTTTAACCACGGGCAAAAATTCACCAATATAAATAAGTACAAATATATATGTTTAATTTTAAAACCTCTGCAGTGGTCGCCCTGGACATTGAAAAGGCGTTTGATACTCTGCAGTGGGACTATTTGTGGAAGGTCCTGAGAAGGATGGGTCTGGGCCAAGAATTTATAGCTTTGGTTCGTCTTCTGTACTGTCGACCGATGGCCCCCGTTCATAACGGCGGCCTGATATCTGAAGGTCTTCATATCGGAAGAGGCATGAGACAGGGCTGCCCGCTGTCTCCACTTCTTTTTGCCCTAGCAATGGAACCACTGGCAATCAGACTGCAGCAGGATATGGCCCCATGGGGTATCGCCATCCCTGGCCATACGCATGTGGTCTCCTTATATGTGGACGACGCATTGCGGTATATCTGTCACCCGTTCGGAGCTGCCTTGGGGCTCCAGATTAACCGCCAGAAGTCGGTTATATTCCCTCTGGCAGCCCTGGCAAGGGAGGATGCCGCGGACCTTCCTGACGTGGGGTTTCGATGGGAGCAGGACCATTTTCGCTTCTCTGAGTATGCAGGTGGCCCACAAGTTGGACGCTCAGTATGCTATGAATATGGGGGCAGTCATTACAGGCCTGGAGGTATCCATTTGGCTCTGGAACCACCTGCCGCTCTAGATTATGGTGGGAGTAGCCTTGGCGAGGACGGTGGTGCTTCCTCATTGCCTCTATGCCCTTCAAACCTCCTTTTGCTGTATCACGAAATCGGTCTTCGACATTTTAATCGGTCTCTTGATCTCATTTGCATGGACTGGGAAGCGCTCTAGGGTGAAGCTGGAGGTGCTTAAGTTGGATATGGATTCAGTGAGCCAGGGCCTGCCCGATTTCCATCTTTATTATCTTGCGGGTCTGCTGCAGTATGAGGCGCAGTAGTGTACTGAAGATCCCAATGTTGAGAAGGCACTGATTGCGGGCTGGTGTCCGGAGACGGAACTCCTGCAGTACCTCATGATGGGTACACAAACTCCCCCAGACTGCCCGTTTGTGATCCGCCAGGTTGCGGGGGCTTTGGGGTGGATGGTTACCTTGGCGATACACAGAGCCCCATATGTCCAGCTGCTCCCTCTTTGCAGGATCCCGGGTTTCCATCGAATGCAGTCTGTCATGAACTTCACGAGGTGGCACAGGGGAGGGTGTGCAACGACTGGGGATTTGTACCTTAACTCGACCTTCCTCTCTTTTAATGATGCAAAGGAGTGTTTTCAAGTGCCAGGAGGCCATTTTTTGCACTATGCAAAAATATCATGCACGTCTCGCGATATATGGACCACGTTCCCGGATGAGCCAGAGAAGACATGGACCCTGGCACTGCTGCTCGATCCAGGCTTCTATAGGGGACTAATCTCCAGCATATACAAGGCTCTGAGGGCAGACCGAAGGATCAATGTGTCAAAAATTCAAGATAAATGGATGGCTGATTTAACATCACCGCTTACAGAAAGCAAGTGGAAACAGCCGTTAGCACAGGTTCGAGAGGTGGCTAGCAACACACGCTTTAAGTATACTCAATTCTTCTATTTACATCGCATGTGGTATGGGTCCTGTGACGTTTTTGCATATGACCTGCAACTGTGCTCGACTTGAGACATATTGGTGGTCAGTGCTGTGTGTGTTGCGGGAGGTCACAGGTATGGGTACCGAGACGTCAGTCAAACACTGTCTCCTAAGTGTGCTTCCGACACCCAAGTCAGGTGCTCGTACGCACTATAAATTCGCTCTCTTGGGACTAGTACTAGCCAAACTATGCATTGCCATACACTGGGCCCACCCCACGCTCCCACGACTAGATAAATGGAGGGCGGACCTGCTTGAATGGGGCGTGGCTGAGAAGCGCTGGCTGCGTGCAGTCCGCACTGATGAAAATGTGGATCGAGACCTGGAGATGTGGGGCACTATGCTAGAGGGCCTGCTGGCAAGTGGTGGAGTCGGTGTGGAAAAAGTGGCCTCTACACAGTCAGCGGCTTCTGGTGGTTCTGCTGGAATCTCAGAGGACGGTACCCTAACTGGTTGAATAGATGAGTGCGTGGTTCATGATTGTATGAGATGCTTGGATAGGAATGCTAGTGAACTAGTGTACGGGATGAATTATGCCCGGGACTGCGGATCTGTGGGACAAGACATGGGATGGTTCCCAACATGCTCCCTACCTGATACATCGAAATGGCTGGTATACACATTTCACCCGGCAGAATATGCCACTCTTGATGGATGGCCCACACATGTATCTGATCACTCCCCCCCACTCAGTTGATATGATGTCCTGCCCCCCTGGGAGATGAGGGAGGCTCGCACATGCATATAATTGTTCCCTACCTGCTGCTCGAGGATTCTTATAGGGAACATTGCCTGACTGCCTTTCGCTGCCAAGTTATTCTTATCATTTTCTTTTTCTTTTTAGATTTCTTATTGTAGATGATCAATGTCCATGGGATTTGTCAAATGTGGCACGCACGATGATGTGTGCCCAGCAATCACGCTTATGAGCCGAGCACTTGGGCGAACATTGATCTCACGGTGATAGCATGTACTATTTACCTGATGTGCACTGTAATCTGTGATTGATATTTCCCTGCTTCGTGGCCTGATATGACAACATGTAATGTACCATCTGTGACATGCTGAATAAAAGACAAGTTGGAATTTTTTTTAAACCCTAGGTATTTATGCTATAACCCTTGTTTATTATTTGTTGCTGGAAATTCATGTAAGGAAAAGATGCATGTTACACCTTAAAGCCTTTCTTCAGATTAGACTTCCTTTCTGTAATAAGAGCTACTTATGCTCAATGGAAATCATCCTATGCTACTAATATTAGTGAAGCAATAGTGACCACCCGATCTAAAATAGTCAGCAGTGATCACATCAGTGTATGAGGCAGGGTTTCCAGCACTGATGTAAAACAATTATTTGAGAATTTGAAATGACTGTTCATGGGTAATACATAAAAGCTATAGCTGTAGTTCCCCGGGCACTAAGGTAATAATATGAGTAATAAACCTCCCCCACTCAAGAATAGCTTTAAAAACATTTTGAAAACAAACTATTTTTTGTCAAACATCAGCTTATGAGTTCTGAAAATAGACGCATTTTTATTTTGAGAACATGCTTTGAAATTTTAGTATACATATAATTCAACCAAGCAAAAGCTTCTATATTAGTAGGCTGGGCTCAACACAGGAGAGCTACTCACAGGTAGCTGGAGAGCTACTGGTAGCTCACGAGCTACTCATTGGAGACACCTGGTGTAATACAAAGACAAGTGTTTTATACATACGATGTGGAGTCTTTTTGTGGAGTACACAGTGTGTTGCTCGGGTGGTGTTGTGCCAATACTTTACACTTAGGCCTTGAGGATAAGCCTGACCTCTCGACGGCAAGCTACCTAAGAGTGAGCACAGGTTATCGAACAGGTATATAGTACTCATCCTATCTAGGGTGGTGGATTCTGACTGGCTTCGATGCGTCCCTGCCAGTTGGAAACCGCTGGGTCTAACACACAACATGTGGAAAAATCTAATATTCTTAGAAATGCAAGATTAAATAGAATATATGAAATGTACACACCACTGACATTGATTATTGTAGATATTTTACCGTTATTATTGAGAAATGTAAAATACTTTTTGCTTGTTGGGTTAAGAAGTGAATATTGGGCCCAGTTAGTATTCATTTAAAAGTTTTTAGTTTCTTTAAATCTTAAAGTGTTCATGATTTTTTAGTGACTATTCAGTAACAAATTGATACAGCAAGAATTCTACACCTCCTACATGGTGTGGATAGCTGCTAGATCATAAAAGTATATAAACAGCCAATGCATAAACTTGCAACATATATCTGTGCCCCTTCCAGGGAATTCCAGGGAATCCTTTTGTAGGACAGCCCAGAGGAGGCCCGGTCACCAGAGCGGCCCCATCAATGTGTCAGGCTCCCCTTGGGTACACTTCCATGTGCAGTCATGTGACATTTTAATGAAGTTAAGTAAAGAAAAAAAAAAGAAGAAGGGTAAAGAAGGAAAGAAATATCTTCACCCAAAGCTATTTCCCATGTATTCAGTCCATCCCTCACCACCACCATCAGAGCCCAGGTTGGCAGGAAACCCCCTTCCCTAAATAATAAGGAAGAAAGGGAACTTGGAGTGTTGTAGGAGAGGCACCTCCAACACCGGAGGAGGGGATATTGGGCCATGTATACACTGACCATCAGACCCTGGCGAACTCAGGGTAGGAGACCATCAATCTGAGCCCACTGGCATCCTTATAAAAGGTTCCCAGATTACGTCAAAGTGTGTCATCTGATCTTTAATCCTGTAAATCAGCCTTTCGCTCTCCACCACCCAGGCCAATTCAGTCATCCACACAAAGTCTAAATCATGCAGTTCTTTTTTACTCAACTCTCAGGTGTGATTTCCGGGATCACAACAACTGTGCACTCATAGGGAGCGGTCAGAAACCTATAAAAATATCTATATATTTCCCACATTATAGACATAATACATAATACAAAATACTGGTGCTCAGATTGGGTCGTTGTGCTATCTTCCCTTTCTAGCCTTATGTGTTGTCTCTGTGGACATGCACCATGCCTTGAATCGAAGCTTTCAGCATCATCTGCAAAGTTCAGCCCTCTTAAGTCCTTGTAAGCCAGTAGTGCATTTCTCTTAATTGTAGTATCCTAGAGGACTTGCTTGCCAAAACCTGCAGTTGAGTATCAATGGAAACCTTCTCTTGATGTTCTAAAGTGGGGACAAAAGATGGCTCTGTGAATCCAAAAGCCATACAAACAAAAGCTGATAAGTGGATTGTAACACCCCAGTATGAAACCTGGCAGCCCCGACAGATGTACGCCTTTACTGTATGCAAGGGCGAAACAGCATGCGGCAGTCTTGAACTGTGAATGCACCCTAAGACATGCTTCCTGTTTGTGAGGACTGTGGACGGGCTCAGGCACAATGACATGGCGATAACAATAGCTTCCATTCTATTTTTAGTCCGTCATATTTCACTCTTTCGGGTACTTCGAGAGTTGGTGAGGGATGTGCTGTCAATTTCCTTTGAACAGAAGTGCAGCATCTAAGTCCAACATGGTAGTTTAGCTGAAGGCTAGAGTGCCGCACAAGTAATGTGTGCTGTGATGCTTAAAGAAACCCAGGGATGTGGCCACTTCCAAAATCTTCTATGTTCTGTGCATTTTAAAGCACTCAGTCATTGCTATCAGTTGGCTATGTTCAAAATTGTATAGAAAAAGGTAAGGGCTTAATTTGTAAAGCAGATTTTTGCGCCTCCACGTGCTTCTTCCTTCAACCAAGCTACACTTCCTGTCTCTGTATCTCAGGTACTATTTAGATTCTTGGTTTATCCTTCTCTCACAGCATCAGTGGCTTCCTATCTTTCACTTTCTCTTTCTTTCTCCCTTATATGTCTTTGTCTCTCATGCTCCTGCTCAGATATTGATGATAAAAAAAAATAAGCCCCAGTCAACGAGATCCAGCTACAACTAATGGAACAATTAAGCACTAAAAAAGTATATATAATATGAGGAAAAGAAAAAAATTACTTTGTTGTTACTCAAATGCTGATGATCCTAAAGCGGATGGGTGAATGTGTTTATGTGTATTATAGTGTGTCACCCAGCACAGGTCACACATCATACGCTTCCACATACAGTGAAACTGGGTGCAATGTCAGGATATAAATAAATGGCTGCTTGAGAGCAAGGGCTCAGATGACAGGTTGCTACTACACTGGCAACTGTGTGCTTTATTAAAGGCAAAGGTGTATCAGGACATTGGTGATGAGAGGTGGGTGGGCAGGCCACCCTGCACCTATGGCCAGATACCCTGCAATGAGAATCATCCCAGAGCTCACCTCAACTCCACAGTGTGTAGCTACTGCAGTCTGCGTGGTAGGCCCCCCTACGACAAACATGCGTACTGACCAGGCCCACCTCATTGAACAGCGACACCTAGTAAAGGTCGCATTTCACAACAGTAAGCCTGTCAGCACCACTGGAAACAAATGACCGAGTAAGCGTGATCACCACTACCCTCTGCACAGTAGAACACAAAACAAATTGTGGCATCACACAGGTTGCACATGGCCCTTCCCCCCAATTGTCAACTGGCAGCAATTACAGAAGCACATAAGGGTAAAGTCTGGAAAGACTACTCTGTATTGTGAAGGAGCACATGTGGCAGCCAGACCTGGCTACGCTACCGAGCACTGTTTACCCACAAGTCAAGGCATGAGGATATAAGAGAAGAGGACATTGCACAACAACTAGAGTGGCACTGATATCCCTGTCTGGTGGTACCACACCATCCCCACCACCACGAGTAGAGAAATGGAAACTCCAGTTATAAAAGTATCCGCTCACAGTGCCATACTGGCCAAGTTGCAGTAACGTGGCAGAGTAATTGTATTGCCACTCTCACTGAGACACTACCAACAAGCCCTGCTGCAACACCGGCGCGGATGAGCATGGCAATCACATGATACAAACAGTGTGGCTGAAGCCCCTGTCGCTAGAGAATACTGCACAACATATACACCAAGGCGTGTGCCGACAAAAGTAGCAGCTGAATCAAAATCGTGAAAACATTCCTCGTGGAAATGCACAACAAAGATGATACAATCCAGCTGTTCCTGTGATCTCTATGGAACGTGTGAACTCTTCATCACAGGAGGGGTGATCTTTTGCAAGGACACCACATTGTAACCCCCAATCACTTTGACAAGAAGTAACACTTCTGGCCAACCAAGGACACCAGAAGTCTGCAAAAACCAACACCAGGCTGCATGAAAAGGTCTGTTGCCAGGGATCGATGTCCTGGTTGACGAAGTACTGGGAATATGAATGCTAGTGATGTCAAGCAGCGGGGGATCCAGGTCACCCCGCCCCAATCATACGTGAAGAAAGCTGCACCGAACCTTGGCAAGAACTCAGTGCCGATTTTTGAGCAGTCCCTGATGGAAGGCAGTTACTGGTCATAATTAATGGCTGCACCAAATTTCCCTAAGTGCAGGTGGTCCTCAGCGTTTAAACATGTACCAGCATAAGTAGAATTTATAATAGGCAGGTTTTGGTTACCAGAAAATATAAAAACTGACAACTGACTGGCAGAATTTCAACAGTATGTCCACTCGCTTGGGATATAACACCAGAAATTAACCCCAAGGTGGCGTCTGAAAAATGGAGCAGTAAAGCAGATGATGTGTACCCTAAACAAATAGATTAGATTTTGCAATTTTTCCTTAAGTGCCAATAAAAACATGTCCCCCCCCAAAAAACATATGTTTCAAACAACAAGATCATTTCAAACTGGCGATCCATCAATTCCTACAAATACATCACAATATTCCACATTGTACAATGCACCAGACTCCCACAACAATGCTGTTTGGGCGACCAACAAGAGTCACCATACCAGACTAGCTGGCATAGTCCCTGGCCCAACCCTAGCATCATTTCAAGCAAGAAAGGCAGCGAGGAAATAACACAGTGGCAAATCGAGCATGGAAAGCTCAACAAAACGAAATACCACTAGAAGACCTGGTGCAGACCAGAAACCGCTTCTGAGGAGGAAAGTCTAAGATACCTTTTGAGCATGAATAATTGATAGGAAGACTACAATGGTCATCGCTCAACAAGGAAGCAAGATTTAACATTAAATGTATCCTGTTTTTTTAAAAAGTGAAGCCAACCAGACATTCCGGGCACACGGTGGTGATCCAACATGCCAGAACTGGAAAAGGGCACCTGAGCCAGGAGGCCTGACGCATGCTAACAACATATTCACAGTGGCCTGACTCACAAAGGTCATGCTGTCCACCAAGCTCACCCAGAACAATGGAGCCCCCAAATAGTCACACCCCCAGCAGAGGTTGTCAGCTGATGTCATCTGTGATCCAATCCGCAGCCTTCGCAGCGTCTGCTCGACTCTATCTGGTGACCCACAAGGTGGACTGATGGACATAGACATTTTGCTTCACGTTCAATTTGTTTCTGAAACAAGTTGTGGAGAGATGTAGTGTGCCGCCCAGCACACGGCACACCGCACATGGACCTACACACGGTGAGGCCAGGTGTAACATCAAGATATAAATAAAAACTCGCCTGAGTGCATGGGACCAGAAGACGAGTTACTAATATATGAGCGACTATGTGCTTCATTTAGGCAGGGGCATGCAGCCCCAGATGTATGAGGAGTGTGTGGTGCAGGCGAGACTAGTGTGCAGGCAGCATGAACTGAGGGCTAGGGAAAAGCAGAAGACGCAAGGAGGAAACAATCATCACATGTCAGAAGGAACAAGGCATTCACAGCAACCCGAGGTTGCCCTGCCGTGTACAGTCCTAGAATGGCGCCTGTAGTCACAGCCTTATCAGACAATCAGGTGCGTGATAGTCCGTATCTTACTCAGCAGCGGCTCTGCGGTGAAGAGAACATTTAGACTATCTGAACAATTCGGAGTCTGTGCTGAGCAGAAAGGCGGGCAGGTCTTTGAACGCATTCAGCATCGTAAAAACAACAACTTGCACAATAATCATGCGCCGCATTCCTTTCGGGGGTCGGGGGGGGTGCAACATATGGTGGTGGAGAGGACCTTCATGTCTCTGCTTACTTCCAAACCTCTCTCGGAATCCGCACGTGAACGCCATAAAAGTAGGGCACCGCTGCTTGCACAGCTAGTCACAGCAAAAGAAGAAAAAATCTGCAAAAGTGTCTAGAGCGGCATGTTCTGACACATTCTTTTCACAAACTGAACCCTGTTGGTGACAGCAGAACAGATTGTGTGCATCTGCTGGGAGCGAGCCAGATGACGTGGAAAATTACGCACGTGCGCACCTGAAGGAACAAATTGCTAACGTAGGGGAAAAACACAAAAGAACGAAAATTGCCTCTAAATGAATGCTGTCATGACTAAATTCAACCGTTTACTCATTACAGAATTTTGTATTAGGCGCGTCGACCGGGAAGACCTCTTCAACTGTATGGCGAACGTAAGTGGTGCCCTGGTACTGCTCAGCCCGGAATGCGTCGGATTTACATCTTTTTGGGACAGGCTACACTGACGGCGCTTCGAGCACAGTCATAAGGCAGCCAGGCTCCCATTATTGCCAACATAAGACAGTTCACGCCTTAGACTTGTGCCCTTAGGAGAGGCAAGGATGTGGTGAGGCAGCGTTTGGTTTGTGAGCAAAATATAACCCTAGGGGTCCAATGTTTTGCTTAGGAACCTGCCCCCGTGCTGACTAACGCCAAGCTTCGCGAATAACAATGTTGCCTAGTATTGATTCTGGCTCGTGCCGCTGTCTTCCGCCACCCTACGCTTCCGGTCTTATTATCTCACTCTTACAGGTTCTTTGCATCCAGGCTTTCCCCCGTTAGCTACATGGACCACTAAGCTCTACTGTTTTTTAAGTTTGCCCCAGGCCTTCAAATCGTCAAGAAGCTTTTTTTTCTGCACAATTATTCGTTCTATGTGTTGTATTTTCCCAGAGAACGTCAGAACAGGTAGTTAAAGGATTAAAACCGATTAAAACGGGTGGGTGAGGATAGAAACATGTGGCAGCGGATGTACTTGTCAGTGAGGTACGTGGTTGGATTATGCGTGTGCTGTTCCAGTTGGCTCAGGCTGGCACTGAGAGCCAATAAAGGAGTGGAGAAGAGGTTACATATTTCGCAGGGCGGGTCCAACTCAAATTAGATGCAGACATTGTTCTGTTTTGCTTGATGTGGGCCCAGAAAAGATATCCCGAATTTCAACCCTTCCTCACTTTCCCCACTTTGGTGCTTTCTCTACCACTGATTCCTTTACTGCGCTTGCCTCTCTCCGCTGTCCTTGTGAATCTTTCTGCTGCTTCTGATTATCTTGACCACTCTATTCTCTGATACCTTCTACCTTCCCTTGACATCTCTAGCGCTACCCTCTTTTTGTTTTTTGTTACCTGCCTGGTCTCGTCTGTCCTGTCTGCAGATACGGGTAGGTCAGTAACTTCCCACATTTCCAATATTTGGAAGGAATGTTTTTGGTCCCCTTTGTTTCTCATTCGGCACTGACCGCCATGAATTTACCACCTCCTCTTTTGATTCTCGTTGGCACTTTTAGGCAGATGACCCTCAGATCTACGTTTCATTTCTACCCATTAAACCCCGTCTAGAACTGAAACCGTTCTAAAGAAGGTTACGTAAGCAAGGCAAGGAAGTTTTATTTTGCCCCGGTTGCTAGTTGTGATTCTAGCATTTTCTTCTTTAGTTCACTGCACATGAAGTGCTAGTTGCTGAGAGACCAGTCATTTCTGGGGCTGTTTTGATTGAGTTAAGTTTTACTCTGGAAGGGCAGTGTCTGCCATATTTTGAAGAACTGTCCCTTAAACAACTATCAAACCATCAGGAAGGTATTATTATATTTAATTATTGTGATGTTGTGTTTGTGAACGATCTTTCCTCTGCAGTTTTGGCAAATCAATTGATCACTGTTTTTACAAATGGTATTTTGTTCTCATGATGTAGTGTATCGAGTGCTGAAGGAATCAGTACTTTGTTTTCAGGCGCTATGGAGTAAATTGCCAAATTGAAGACCATGTCCAATATAGTGAGCAGGCCATTCTATACAGGACTGTAAGTTGACTTAAGTTGACTTGAGTTGCTAGAGTTACAGCCTCTGAGGTAACAGAACTGGGAAGTTTTGCATTCATGTATGAGTTGAGCAAGGAGTAGGGTTTAGTTGACTGAAAAATTCTGAAGAATGATATCCTTGTTCACTTTCCCTTTCTGGTAGGGTATACTGTATGTATTTTGACGTTCATGTATATTTCACCATATAGATTTCAGTTTCTCTGTTGAAGGAAAATCGGCTCCGTAATGCAATTTCTTTCTCACTGTACACTCATGAGTGTTTCCTCTCACTACGTCTGTGCTTATGCTCTTCGGAGAATAGCCAGAGTATTACAACTTTTAAGCTGCTTTGAGAGATGAGTGACTTTGTTAATGAATTTATGCTGACCATCTTAACATCCCGCCACCCTCACTAGATGAATGAAGAGTCAAATCACTGCTATCACTGCTATCACTGCAAAGTGACTTGAGATCCTTTGCTTCATGTCAGTTACATTTTGAGGGACAGGGCTACAAAGGCAGGAGGGTACAGTCCAGGAAAGATGCCTTCCTCCCACCCAAGGGTGCACGCAGTGGTGAGTAGGGCTGAGAATCCTCCACGTTTGAGACGCCAGTCCTCACTTACGGTACTGCTGTGTGAGAGGCTGTGATCTAGGTCACGTGTGCGTCCGATAGTAAAGTGGATAGCAAGGCACTACAGGTGGCCCAGCACCAGTCAAGAACTCAAGGCTTATGAAGTGAGAGTCACATGTATGTAGTGCATACTCAGCAACTACAGTGCCATAGGGTGCACCCCACAGCGAGTGAATCTGCCGCCACGGAGTGGTTTTACTACTATTAGAGTGGTTGTGTGACTGCATGTTGTTCCTACACTGGCCAAACTCAGCCCAGCCCATCAAGCTGACAACTGCAGCAGCAGGCACTGGGGTTTGGCAAGCGTGTGTGCAATAAAAAGACAATCTGGTCTAAAAATTAAAAACAATTGTGTTGGAGTGGCCCAGACAACGTCCTTCTTCCGCTTGCTCCGCTCCATTTGGCTTCACTGTCCCTTGATGTTCTGGGGGAGCAGGGTGATGTGTGTGGTTGGTGGACGTGGACCCGTTGAGGGAGGGTGGAGAATGGTGGGTAAATAGGAGGGCCCTTTTCATACATTTAAAATGCATTCAAGTGCTTTATTGCTCCTTTTTCTCCACAAACAATTAGATACAAGAATAAAGATTAGTCACAAACTCAAACAATACCGCACGACTTACCATGCTTAATTGTAGTGAAACTCTGAAAAAAGTGTTAACTGTGCTTAGAAGGCACATTTGCAAAGCTAGAAAATCAGTATATGAAATATCTTGCTGGCTCTTTGTAGGTATAAGTAAAACGTCATGTCTTGTTATATATGTTTTCTACACATATCTCTCTAAAGCTGACAACACTATGAAACTATCAAACAGCTAATATTAAAAAGTGGCATTGCTGGGGGCGGGGCAGATTCATCCAATGAGAGTCCTTTATACATGTGGCGTGCATGTTCCCACCTATGCTCTTCATCACATCTTGGTTTCTGTAACCTCTTCTCTGTGGTGCCAAATACTCCATGCTATTAAAGAGTGCCATGCTCCTGCTACAATACAATTGCCTTTGTATAACCATTCAATACTTTTTGGAGCTAGGTCTGAACAGTATTTAAAACATCCTGTCCTATCATATCATAAAAATGTGAAGCCCCCACATTTTAGCTGCTTTGATGGGTGAAGTGAGTATTTGTAAGGATAACAGCCGGAGAAAATAACATATGAAACTCTTCCATAGAAGTCCTTTCAATATACAGACAAATTTGTGCTTTGCATAGAGCATCTATTGGTCACATGAGCATGCATTAATGTGTTTTCCTTCCGTAGTGCAATTTCTATTGTTTCAACCAGTCTTCTAGGACGAGACACAGATCTTCTTCATCCTATCTACTGTATCATAGGCCTAAAATGCTGTGGAAGTGACGTGGCAGCAGAATAGCGATATTGCAGAACGCTGTCATGACATGGCACTCTCACTATCTATGGAATCAGTGTCAGTAGGTCCTCACGTCACGAGATTTTGGAGCATATTTATTTACATTTATAGCCTTGTACACTTAGAAGGTATATTGTTTTCTGAGCACTTCCATGATGTCACATCCTGTTTACCACCAGGTGGAGTGAGAAATCACACAACGTCACATCCTGTATTTTTTCCTGGTGATCAAAGCCTGTTAATGTCTGTCTTTGATGCCATGTGATAGCCAAAGCCTACGTGAAGTTACTTTCTTTGAAGTAATCTGCAGTCACATGCCAGGTGATGCCCTTTGTGTCACCTGACCTACCCCGGAATTTGGGTAAATTAACGGCAATAGATCAACTTAATCAGAATCCAAATCCCACTTAAACAATAGCTTACATGATTACTAGACATAGTTAAGAACTAAGCACAACAGACTTAGATAGGATACCCCTCATAGCATTTACTAAACTCACGCAATATTCCTCACAAAAGCGAACACAAAAATATGCATTCCAGTGTTGGACCAGTCATAACCACACCCCCTTCCAAAATCTACTAACCGGCAGATCACACGTAAGGTTAGGATCAACAATCTCCATGGATATGGTGTGCCGTGAACTATTACACATATTACTATCATCCCTAATTTCAATCTTTATCCCTTATTCCTAAGTACCACGATCCAACACATTTAATTTTCTCATCTAACATACGTAGAAAACCCCCTGATTTTTTGCATGAAACTGGGGTTTGGCTAGTACCTGAATAATTTGTTCTAGCTTCATTGCAGGAAGAAATAAAATTGTAGAAACGTGGAAACTCAGTCCTACAATTTTTTTCCATTTAGTAGCCTGATGTGGTGTCTCTGTGACCGCTCTTTACCATTCGAGCCAGAGGAGGTGCTATTACTTCCAACCTCTCCACGAGGCCCCACATTAACAATTATGTTTTCCACTCACAAGTCCCAGCCAATGCACAAACAGGTTAAACTCGACTACTGCAACACCTACACTCTGAACCTAACTGGATTGGATCCACACAACATATGCTACAGTTTGTTAAAATGCAGTTTCAAAATGGTTCCTGTGATGGCAAGAGGACAATTGCATCAAAACTAACTTCAACACGTCTCTATGTGCGCTAATATTAAAATTACCTGGTTCATGACATCTGTCTAATTTATACCTGGAATGCCCATTATGGCAACTCCGCCATGGCTCTCAGTGCCCATTAAAACATGTGGCACAAGGATGATCTCATAATGATACAACTTCTGGCATTCACTCAGCAGTAGTCCCAGGACCCAAATAACAATCGACAAGACATACTGCCTGCCTCATGTATACGGCTCTCCACCCCTATCCAGGGGTATCTTAATGGGCCCCATGGGTCAGAGTCCACAGTGCTGCAACGTGGCCATAATCTAACAACCAGCTCTGTGCAACACCCAAAAATATAAATATACTTCTGGGCTACAATCAAACAGAAAAGTATAGTCATACATGTTCAATTGCACATTTCCTTGTGATTATTAAAACAAACACGCATTGGCAAAGCCAATAGGTCTCACTTATACAAGATCTATTGGCCTTGTCAATGCTTTTTCAGCCATATCGCCCAAAGGTCCGGTCTGTATATAACATGGCTGAATGTAAAGAAAAACAAGTACTATGACACGCTTAGCATTGACCACGTAATAGCGCTTTTATTTTCTTTATTTTCAGCCATGCTGAAAGTAAAGAAAATGAAAGTGCGCTGATGTGGCTGTAGCGCTTGATTTGTGGTGAAGGGGAAAGCAATAACAGGGAGTTCTGGAGGACGGGCAAGCAAGGACGAGGGAAGGGCAGGCTATGGTTAAAGCTAAGATGGAAGGCGAGAGGCAAGCAATGATGGGGGCAAGCAGTAATGAGGGTCAGGGGAGAGGTTAGTGGACGTGAAAGCAACAGGGGGAGGGATCAAGCAGCGACTGGAGGGAGGTGGTGGGAGGGAAGAGAAACCGTGCAAAACAGTGCACTCCAATGGAGTGCAACACTAGAAAATAAAAAAGTACATCTGCAAGCGTGCAGCCAGTGGAAGGTCACTGTCCGCAGACGGGAAATTATATTTTGTCTATGCTTCACATAACCTGACATACACAGGACAAAAATGAGAAGCTGGAGGCACTGACCAATGAGAAGCAAGGAAATGAAAGTGATGTTGAAGCCGACCAATGATAATTAAAGGTAAGTAATGGGCTCTAAGCCCCTTTTGAGTTGTTGTCCTTTTATTTACAAGAGGTTCTCATTCTACAGCACATGCCCTGTATCCGATGAGACCTAAAAACGATGGTGCAAAATTCCTTAAGCACAAACATTTGCATGTCAGTATGTCTGCAAAAAGACACTAAGAGGCTGTCACAAACCTATTAGGTTATAACAAAGACAATGATAACGTTTAACTCAATTAATATCTGTAACTTGGGTAATGTTATTTTACGGAAAATATTTTAAATGTGATTTATTTTAGAAGCATGCAAGAACTTAATTAAGTGCCATGGAAATTGCAGAAGTGAGTGAGGTTTCTAAATGCATGTCTGTGTCAAGATTTCACCAACACTTATTTACAAAGGACTGGATTGGTGGATTCTTTTGAGAGGCTCAAGAAATTTGAATCGTGAGTTCCATAGTTGGAGAATGCCAACCAGCTAGAAGGTATTAACATGCAAATGTAAAGCCGATATAACAAATGGAAACTCACAATTAATAATTTCTACACTCATGTAGCACATTCTACCTTTTGTATGGCCTCTAGGCACTGATAAGAGGTGTTAATTATTACCCAAACTAATGGTACTAATTTTAACGAGCTGAGGCCCTCATTACGAGTGATCTATGGAAGATATGATAATTATCGCACCTTTAAAAATCCAATACAACGGGGATTGGTATTTCCCAAATGTGAGAAAATTAACTTCTATTACACGTTTTACCCTTTAAAATTGGGCATAACAGGTGGATCTTGTTGCTTTGAGCACCGAAATCCGCATGCACAGGTATTACCCCAACCCGAGAAATTTCAGCAGGCTTTACCTGTTGAAATGTATCTCTAGGAAATTGAGGGGGTTACGGTAATTACCACAAAATTGCCATTAAGACCCCAAAGCAAACAGGTGTTTGTACAGGGATCAGAAAAGAATGGACCATTCGTAATCAGAGCCTCAAATGGTTTAAGGGCTGAGTGAACTGGAAATCTTCAGGTTACACATAAATCTCTACAACCATTGCGTTAGCCTACTGAGCTATCCAACCAACACTATCACGAATGAGCCCTGCAGAGATATAGAATCTGAGGAGTTAGCGCACCGCTGTAATCACTGATGGGAAAAGCTGAATTATTGTACCTAGTGCTAATGAGTACGACACTGGAAGAATGAAATGCATTTGGAAAGTCAACTGATGGGTTTCCATATGGTGTACAATTTATACCATTTTTTTTATAAGGAAAGGTAGTAAATCAAACATAAATAAAATGTCCAAAATTAAGAAAAGGCAGGATTTACCGTAATAAACACATTACCAAAAACAATAAAGTTTGAATGAAAACGCATTGCAAGCTAGCGAGCAGGGTAAGACACTGGAAAAGGAGCAAGGAAGCGAAAAGGCGTAGAACATGTTCTTTTAGCGAAAGTAAAATAGTGCACGATATAGAAGGGAGTGGTAATAATGCCATTTTAAGACTGAACTACGTTATTTGTCCCTGCAGCGCGCGCTGGAGGGCTCGTGGCTGGGAGAGCAGACGTGGGTGGAGGGCACGCTGGGTGGTCGCGCGCTGCCAGCCATCACTTGATGCCGCGGTGGTGTGGACAGCAGAGTAAAGAGTAAGATAGGCTGAGGAAGCAAAATGGGGTTAAAGGGAGGGATCTGTGACCACTGAGTATTTACGTACAAGGGAGCAGGCGAACACCTGTTGTTAAGAGCGGTTCCTGGGGTATTATTCCAGCCGACGCCGTGAAGCCTGTCCGGTCGCAGCTGCACGCGCACTCTGCCGTTGGGCTTGCTTGTGCAGACCCTCTGACAAACACAAAACGGCCTTACATTTAGATTCTATTAGGAAAGGGGGCGACCAGAAAGACACGACCACCAGAGAGGCCCCTCAAAGGATGGTGCACCCTCCCTCGCCCAAACAAGCTCAGCGACGCTATCGCAGGGTTAATGTCAACTGTCAGCGCCATGTCACGGCTGGGTCCTCACTTGGATTTTGGCGCCTGTTTTCAAGCAGGCCGCACTTCGAAACACCCATCCGTCATGTCTTGTTATATAGAGCATTGCCATCAGATGTGTGTGGGAACCGCTCGAGCGCCACATACACCGCGGTCGGCTCTGATGTGTGAGCGGTCGAGTTTGGAACGGGGGCCCCGGGTATTGGGCCCGCCCCGGTACAACACTGTCCAACCGAAGCACAGAAAACGGATCGGAAAAACGGCCCCACACGACTTGAATGGGTGTGAAGTGAATGGCAGACGGGGGACTGGAAACTCTCTTCCCTGCTATTTCTCAGGCAAATATAAAAAGGTTATTATTCTTTCCATTCGAAATATGTGTGGAGGCAGTGGAGGGAAAAATCGGAAAAGGGAGGGGGCGTTTTAATTTTAGAACCACTGGTGTCATATTTTCTCCTTTTGTGTGCATATGACAAAACTCCGAAGAAGGGATGGCCTCGAGAGCCAAAGTAACCGCTGTGTTCTGAGAGTTTTCTTTTTTTCTTTATAAAATTGCTTTCATTACTTGACAGCAGAGTACTCCATTTTAAGTTAAGCTGGAATTAAACATGTACAAATGGTTGGAACTTTAGCTCTGTACTTTGCTGTCATCATTAAGTAATTTTGCCTGTTGCTAAAGGCCCGAGGGGGCTTTCAGCATTAGACAGGAAAAAGGAAATATATTTGCAGCAACTACAAGACACAACTCAATAGAGAGATTTTTGTTTCTTGAGCACCAGCAGTTTATTATTATAAATTAAGCGAGGATCCTTCTAACTGGGAGAAAGGAGTCTGCTGACTGAATGATTGTGCATTCGGGATTGGGGACATTTCAGACTCGCTTTACAGGACAGAAAGAGCGGGAACCGCGCTACATACAGTGAGCAGTTCTTTGTCGACTGCCTGCTGCCTGTCATGCAGAATATAATCACAGCACAGGGAGAGCTTCTGGACAGACCGGGCCCAGACAGAAGAGCTGCAGTAACACACCTAACTCCCGGCTACCCTGCTGACACGTTTGATCTTGGGCAGCACATTCTTTATCTTCGTGGTGGTAGTTATAACTGGGCTGTACTAAACGTTCTGGCAGACGTAAAAATGTCGTGTACATAAAGTTTATCACATTTTGTCCTCCTGTCAAAGCCTTTCTATGCTAGCCTCAAAGAAGTGATTTTCATCATGGATGTCTTCTTTCACTGTGGTTTGGTCGCTGGCGTCCTAGTGCCTGGTTGTGACTGAAATCCAGTCTTTACAGCACTTTTTGACAAGCACGAGACGTTCTGAATACTTCACAAAGTCAGAGAACACAGTAACACCTGCACGGGAGACATTCAAATGAGGTCTATTCTCTGCTGCTTACTACGAGTAGTACCACCTTAAACCTACAGGGGGACCTTGAAACGGGAATATATCGGCCAATGCCATCCATCTGGTTTTTATTCTAGCCCACACGCTGTAGAAACCCGTATTTGTAGTTCACTGATGCAGTTGTACTTATTGCTAAATATACAAAGAGGCCCACGACTTGTGGGCCCCACAAACCAAGGACAGAATAAGAGTCTGGATTTGTGATTCTGTCCTCACAGCAGGACAGGCACCAGCGGAGAGCAGGTCACAGCCTTTCTTAGCCCTCCACAAGCCGAAGATCATGGGGGGTGTCTTTGATCACGCAAAAAAGGGGCACTGCTGAGACCACAAGAAGGATACTGTGCAGTTTCAAAACAAAAGACGCTGTGGGCTGCTCGCCACCCCAGGTGTGCCATAGCACCAGGACAAATGAAAAAGCAATTAATGGATTGTCGTAGCCAATCAAAAACAATCTGTTGCATATGTCACTCTTGGCACTCCTCAAGATGCAGCTCAAAATTATTATCATTACTGCCGACGACAGCTGCCAACTTCGCCTGGTTTTCAATCACACTTTTACGCTGACTTGAAACTTGATTTTCTTCTTAACCGGAAGAGCAGAAGGCTAGTTTGCCTTCACTACTTTGCATAGTCATGGCACTCTCTGTTTCTGTTCCATGCTTCAAAAAACATGTAATACACTGACAAATGAAATCCTAGTGACACAGTGTGAGCCAGCACCAAGTCGAAAACTACTAAAATGTAAAGGGTGTTTTTTAGTGGGGCTGGCACTCGAGGAACTGTACCACCCCTCCAGGGATGCTAAGAACAGATGACCAGTGAATATGCAAAATATCCAATTTAGATCCATGCTATTCGCAAGGTATCACATGAATATTCAATTCGGAATACCTGGTCCATTTGTGGCTTTGAGGACAGGAGCATCTCCCCCATGTCTCAAGAAATCTGCATACCCTACAGTCAGGCATTATGTATGGCCATTCCACCAAGTGACGTAGATACATCTTATTTTACCCACACTGTCAAATATTATTCTTTTACTCCAGTGTGATTTACGAGCTCATTGCTTTTGGGATCCTACTTAGCTAATATGAATATTTGTACATTGAATGCATGGGAGAATCACGCTCATAATTAAGAACTTCCTGATGTGCTTGAAAGCAGAGACATTTATAAAATACTTAAAGCATGAACATAGATAGCATTTACACCCCTGAAGTACAATTACACACAACTCGTTTTCCTGAAGCCTTGTTACAAATAATATTCTATTCGGCGGATTTGTCAAGCATCACCCGTTTGAAGGATCTTTGAAAAATGCCCACTGTTCCCAGATTGCAGTGCATATTAATTTCATGCTGTCATTAATAACCAAATGTGTCGCTGGTTCGCCTTGGTTTTTCTGCATAAAATGCTAAATGCTTGTTGCAGTATCACTTTTTTCAAGCTGTTCACAATGCCTTGCTTGTTGAGAATGTTACATCAAAAAGTCTAAGATATTTTGTAATTCAAAGTTGACAATGTGGCAGTGGTTCAATGACATTTGTTGCTGCAGCATGGATAGCAGGGTGGAAGAAAGGGCAAGGCATGTAGGGTTCCAATGGTTTGAGATGAATAAACAAGCTGTCGCTTATGTGTTGTGCTCATTCACCTATTTATCGAAGACTCTTTATAAGACACATTCATGTAAAGTGAGTCTTGTTTAAAGTGAGTCTTGTTTATCAAGTTTGTGCTCTTTTCAGCCACCTTAATATAATGGAGAAGGGCCAGTGTGACCGGCCGATGACCATACACATTGACCAAGTGATGTAGCTCTGATAGAACAACACAGACGCACAGGTACACTCTAATGGACAAAGAGACACGGACCATCAGATATCCATCAAGATACTCATGCGTAAGTACACCATCAGATATCCTTCGAGATACTCTTGCATAAGTACACCATCAGATATCCATCGAGATACTCATGCGTAAGTACACCATCAGATATCCATCAAGATACTCATGCGTAAGTACACCATCAGATATCCTTCGAGATACTCATGCGTAAGTACACCATCAGATATCCATCAAGATACTCATGCGTAAGTACACCATCAGATATCCATCGCAATACTCATGCGTAAGTACACCATCAGATATCCATCGAGATACTCATGCGTAAGTACACCATCAGATATCCATCGAGATACTCATGCGTAAGTACACCATCAGATATCCTTCGAGATACTCATGCGTAAGTACACCATCAGATATCCTTCGAGATACTCATGCGTAAGTACACCATCAGATATCCATCGAGATACTCATGCGTAAGTACACCATCAGATATCCTTCGAGATACTCATGCGTAAGTACACTATCAGATATCCTTCGAGATACTCTTGCATAAGTACACCATCAGATATCCATCGAGATACTCATGCGTAAGTACACCATCAGATATCCATCAAGATACTCATGCGTGAGTACACCATCAGATATCCTTCGAGATACTCTTGCATAAGTACACCATCAGATATCCATTGAGATACTCATGCGTAAGTACACCATCAGATATCCATCGAGATACTCATGCGTAAGTACACCATCAGATATCCGTCGAGATACTCATGCGTAAGTACACCATCAGATATCCTTCGAGATACTCATGCGTAAGTACACCATCAGATATCCATCAAGATACTCATGCGTAAGTACACCATCAGATATCCATCGAGATACTCATGCGTAAGTACACCATCAGATATCCTTCGAGATACTCCTGCGTAAGTACACCGGTAGCTGAACATTGTCAGACATATCCCCGGAGGATGCGCTCTCTGATGATGCACAAAAAGATGTATGGACATGCAAACCACTTGAAAGACTTATGCACAGCTGTGTTTTGTGGACATAATATTGCACCCCCAATGTTATGTTGTACTTTCTTTACAGATGTTTGACTAGTAAGTCTTGAATCATCGTTACAAGGGTGCATCAAGAGTATGAAGTATTAATCTTTTATATATTGCATGTTGTACACTATCGAGCCTTGGATGCGTATATTCCCTTTGGAAACACACCAACGCAGCGCTTCACCACCTTGTTTCTGGAAATCTGTTGATTTTATAGTTAAGTGTTATGAAAAGTAAATAAAGAAATAAGAAAATAAACTTAAATAAATTAAAGACCAAGTGTTGTTTACAGATTTCCCATGAACCTGCATTTTTCTTTTGATACAGGCTGATACGAAGACAAGGCAACGGCTGTTCCAAGTTCGTTAGATTTACATCCCCCAGGTTCATCAGCCCACTCTTCATTAAATTTGAGAGACCAAGATTTGCAATGACAAATAAAAAACGTGCAAAGAAAACTGTGTAGAACCCACATGCAAGATTCCAAACCGTCACACCTTATGAAATGTGTCAAGGAAATGAAAATAGGCGCTTAGCGACTGCGTATACCACATTGCGCACACAGTGAACATCAGAAGTGACATGTGCGGGTGACCTGGTGTTTCAGCGTGTGAGGCACTGGGAGGCATCAGCTTTGCAATCTGACCTCATGCCTCACTCATCCAAAGGGTCTACTTCTGAAACACTGCACTACCTTCAGCGGATGAGGAGCATTCATACACAACAGTGTCCCAGCAGGGCTTGACTGCAGAATGGACATCATTTTCACACAATGTGTGTGACCTTCTACTCCAGGCTCTGTTTGCAGCCGTGCACGAGCTGAAATCAATCTCAAGACACTCTATGCAATGATTATCGAATCAACAGATTTTTGGTTATTAACAATGCTAAATTATGCATCACTTTTCGCAGTGGGTACCGAACAGGCAGCAGAATTCGTATCGTAAGACACTGGTAGATGGCTTTAATGGGAGATCATAGGAACTCTTTAGAGAAGTGTTTGGAAGGCTACTGAATAAAACATGGCTAGAGTAAAAATGGAAGTAAGTTCCTTAAAGCACGTAAATAAGATTTCTTCCTTGTGATCATCTACAGCTCTTCTGCGATCGGAATGCAGGGTGCCCACATTATGAACATAAATGTAACTTTTTCACTGCACATTTTGTCGATGATTTCGCAGATCAGCCAGGGCGGATTGGTGCTAATAAGCATGCCAGTGTCGAAGGCACACACAGAAAAGGGGTTCATAGGCCACAGGATAAAGCAGTCTCCAAGTGTGGCATTGTGGAGGAGCGTGCCACCGCAGCAGCGCAGGGTGCGCAGGCATAGGGCAGGCGTCCGCTTCTGTCACAGATCAGCCTGACATGTGAAACTGCCTAAGCCATCTTTTGTGAGGTGCACAAACCACTCTTGTCAGAGCTGCTTTCTCTGAAGCACCTCTACAGATCACAGAGCAGGTGAAGCCAAACTCTCCCGCGCTGCACCCGCAACACAGACACACACTACCTTTAATCACCTGTCCAAGAGTGGTAGAGCCACCTCAGCTCTGAGGAGATTACCTTAAGACCTTTACAGCTGGGATGGAGAACAATTACTACATTAGCAAAATGGTTCATCTCAACTATAAGGTTGTTTTGGGCTTAGTGTGCACGCAAGTATCTACGAGTGTGTGTAAGTGCATACACTAGAAGAAACCTGCAAGAGGGTTTTGAGCACGTACTACAAAACTGCAAAACAGACATCTGGGGGGAGCTGATTTCGAGGGTCTGCGGTGTGTAGATGTGCTCCGTAAACAGGAGCAGCTCTGTCTAAAGACTGGGCCCAAACCAGGGTTCCATACCTGTATTTTGCATAATTTGTGAGGCATTCTGCACCTCTAATTCAATGACTTGGACTATATATATATATATACAATATATATACTACTGGACTACATAATTTCCTACAAGCTGTCACCTGAATTTCTATGTGATGTTTGTAACTCTAGATATGTTATTTATTGTTTATATATGCTGAATCATCACATTGAATATTGCCCTGACACTCTAATTCAAGTTGCGGCACTGCACCCCACAGTTTGGGATAATATTAGATAGCTTGCTGGGCAAGGCCTTCACATATGCGTCTATCATGACCTAGTGTTCGACATTTATCGAGATTCAAAAGTCCCTTCACCAGTGTTGCTTTCGCCACTGAGACCAGTGTATATGGTTAACTCAATTTGTTTTACTATGCTACTTACAACAGTTCCATCTTCCACACTTTGATTTAATGATTTTCCGCGATTTGCGGCCACACATTATGCAAGAGTGAGAAGTAGGTTGTGAAAGGGAAGAACTGAAGGTTGACATCAACTGACTCTAAGCAGAGAATGCAAGTCTATCAAACTGCTTCTTACATTTTGTAAATAAACCTGCTTCAGATTCCTGGCTGCAGGTTCCAGAATAGCTAACTCTCAGAGTATAACTCTGACATACTTCTCTGAGACATATGTGCGCAGTATTTCAAGCTGCTCTCTCAGAAGTCAGAGATGTTTGACACAGGTTAGTCCAGCACAAAGATACACAACTGATCACTTTTATACTTTCTGTTGGACTGACAGAAACTCGAGAAAAGACAGTATCATATGTTATCATGGACAAGTCTTCGAAGTCCTAAAGACCCCTGCGCAGGATGGAATTAAACCATGGACAGAAAAGAGCTGGGACCTCCTCACACATTGTACCGTCTTAGCATCCAATTCTTGGTTCAACACACAAAACGCGTCACAATCTGTGGCTTTTGTGAACTCTCACCAACAACCCAGACAAGATGAACTTCAAACATGTAAACAGAGGCCCCTGAAGACGAATGTTCTTCCAAAAATGACATTTAGCGCGCAGTGTTCCCTTTATAGAGGTTATATAAAGCAGCCTGCCAGCCAGTTGTTTCTTCCGACAGAAAAACAAGTTTTACCGTTCAGTTCAAACATGTGCCCCCCCTCCTCAAGAAACTAATCTAGAACAGCCCGGAGTGGCTACAAACAAAAACACTCTCAGAGGCCAGGAGAAGCGGGGTCGCTCGTCCGATGCCATTTTGTAGAAGGGGCAGAACGACAGGCTTTCATTCAAGCGTCGAACAAACAGCCCTTGTGTTTGGCACACGCAGACGAGACATATTTTGGAGAAGTGTAACCTTTTTGGAATGTATGGTGGCTTGGACTTCACAATCAAAAACGCTTCGGACGGAGAGTACAGCGGATGCGGCCAGAGCAGCCATCAGTTCTCTCTGGGGTCCGACACCTCCAGCAGTAAAACACAAGAAGGGGCGGCTCACCCTAAAGCGACTGTAAGAGAAGGGCTGCCCTGGTGGGGACAAGAAACCTAACTGTCACAAAGCCCCAAACCGCTAGTGAAGGAGTAACAGCACCCCTTCGATAGACTGGCTGGGAGGGCATAACAGCACCCTTTAGATGGAGGTGCTGGGAAGGCATAACAGCGCCCTTTAGAAAGCCTGTTTCGGAAGGCATAACAGCACCCTTTACAAAGACTGGCTGGGAAGGCATAACAGCACCCTTTAGATAGAGTGGCTGGGAAGGCATAACAGCGCCCTTTAGAAAGCCTGGCTGGGAAGGCATAACAGCGCCCTTTAGAAAGCCTGGTTCGGAAGGCATAACAGCGCCCTTTACAAGCACTGGCTGTGAAGGCATAACAGCACCCTTTACAAACACTGGCTGTGAAGGCATAACAGCACCCTTTAGAAAGACTGGCTGGGAAGGCATAACAGCGCCCTTTACAAAGACTGGCTGGGAAGGCATAACAGCGCCCTTTACAAAGACTGGCTGGAAAGGCATAACAGCACCCTTTACAAAGACTGGCTGGGAAGGCATAACAGCGCACTTTACAAACACTGGCTGTGAAGGCATAACAGCACCCTTTAGAAAGACTGGCTGGGAAGGCATAACAGCACCCTTTAGAAAGACTGGCTGTGAAGTCATAACGGCGCCCTTTAGAAAGACTGGCTGTGAAGGCATAACAGCACCCTTTAGAAAGACTGGCTGTGAAGGCATAACAGCACCCTTTAGAAAGACTGGCTGGGAAGGCATAACAGCACCCTTTACAAAGACTGGCTGTGAAGGCATAACAGCACCCTTTAGAAAGACTGGCTGGGAAGGCATAACAGCGCCCTTTAGATAGACTGGCTGTGAAGGCATAACAGCACCCTTTAGAAACACTGGCTGTGAAGGCATAACAGCACCCTTTACAAAGACTGGCTGTGAAGGCATAACAGCACCCTTTAGATAGACTGGCTGTGAAGGCATAACAGCACCCTTTATAAAGACTGGCTGGGAAGGCATAACAGCACCCTTTACAAAGACTGGCTGTGAAGGCATAACAGCACCCTTTAGATAGACTGCCTGTGAAGGCATAACAGCACCCTTTACAAAGACTGGCTGGGAAGGCATAACAGCACCCTTTAGATAGACTCGCTGTGGAGGCATAACAGCACCCTTTAGATAGACTGGCTGTGAAGGCATAACAGCACCCTTTAGATAGACTGGCTGTGAAGGCATAACAGCGCCCTTTAGAAAGACTGGCTGGGAAGGCATAACAGCACCCTTTACAAAGACTGGCTGGGAAGGCATAACAGTGCCCTTTACAAAGACTGGCTGGGAAGGCATAACAGCGCCCTTTACAAAGACTGGCTGGGAAGGCATAACAGCGCCCTTTACAAAGACTGGCTGGGAAGGCATAACAGCACCCTTTAGAAAGACGGGCTGTGAAGGCATAACAGCGCCCTTTAGATAGACTGACTGTGAAGGCATAACAGCACCCTTTAGATAGACTGGCTGTGAAGGCATAACAGCACCCTTTACAAAGACTGGCTGTGAAGGCATAACAGCACCCTTTAGATAGACTGGCTGTGAAGGCATAACAGCACCCTTTAGAAAGACTGGCTGTGAAGGCATAACGGCGCCCTTTAGAAAGCCTGGCTGGGAAGGCATAACAGCACCCCTTCGATAGACTGGCTGGGAAGGCATAACAGCACCCTTTAGAAAGACTGGCTGGGAAGGCATAACATCGCCCTTTACAAAGCCTGGCTGGGAAGGCATAACAGCACCCCTTCGATAGACAGGCTGGGAAGGCATAACAGCACCCTTTAGATGGACTGGCTGGGAAGCCATAACAGCACCCCTTCGATAGACTGGATGGGAAGGCATAACAGCGCCCTTTAGATGGACTGGCTGGGAAGCCATAACAGCACCCCTTCGATAGACTGGCTGGGAAGGCATAACAGCACCCTTTACAAAGACTGGCTGGGAAGGCATAACAGCACCCTTTACAAAGACTGGCTGGGAAGGCATAACAGCACCCTTTAGATAGACTGGCTGTGAAGGCATAACAACACCCTTTAGATAGACTGGCTGTGAAGGCATAACAGCACCCTTTAGATAGACTGGCTGGGAAGGTATAACAGCACCCTTTAGATAGAGGTGCTGGGAAGGCATAGCAGCACCCTTTAGAAAGACTGGCTGTGAAGGCATAACAGCACCCTTTACAAAGACTGGCTGGGAAGGCATAGCAGCACCCTTTAGAAAGACTGGCTGTGAAGGCATAACAGCACCCTTTACAAAGACTGGCTGGGAAGGCATAACAGCGCCCTTTAGATAGACTGGCTGGGAAGGCACCCTTTAAAAAGACTGGCTGGGAAGGCACCCTTTACAAAGACTGGCTGGGAAGGCATAACAGCACCCTTTACAAAGACTGGCTGGCAAGGCATAACAGCACCCTTTACAAAGACTGGCTGTGAAGGCATAACAGCACCCTTTAGATAGACTGGCTGGGAAGGTATAACAGCACCCTTTAGATAGACTGGCTGTGAAGGCATAACAGCACCCTTTAGATAGACTGGCTGTGAAGGCATAACAACACCCTTTAGATAGACTGGCTGTGAAGGCATAACAGCACCCTTTAGATAGACTGGCTGGGAAGGTATAACAGCGCCCTTTAGAAAGCCTGGCTGGGAAGGCATAACAGCACCCTTTACAAAGACTGGCTGGGAAGGCATAACAGCGCCCTTTAGATAGACTGGCTGGGAAGGCACCCTTTAGAAAGACTGGCTGGGAAGGCACCCTTTAGAAAGACTGGCTGGGAAGGCATAACAGCACCCTTTAGATATAGGTGCTGGGAAGGCATAGCAGCGCCCTTTAGATAGAGGTGCTGGGAAGGCATAACAGCACCCTTTAGATAGAGTGGCTGGGAAGGCATAACAGCGCCCTTTAGATAGAGTGGCTGGGAAGGCATAGAGGCCCTTTTGATAGAGGTGTTGGGAAGGCATAACAGCCCCCTTTAGGTAGACTGGCTTGAGGTAATTCTAACACAAAGTTCTCCTAGTGAAGCTGGGGGGGGGGGGGGGGATCTTCGAACAATACAGGGGCCACCGTGGCACCGGAAAGCTCAGTGGGAGTCCAGTGGCACGCTCCCGCAAGTTAGTTTCCCCACTGAAAGCAGGCTGCTTTCACGAGAGCCCCTGCAGGTCCCCCCGGTGGTCCTAGCAGTGAGGGCCCGGGGCCGTGATTTCAGAGCCGTGCATTTAGTGCGCGGCCTGTGTCCACAATATGTCCACCTGGGAAAGCCGTGCGCACCAGACACACACTCTGAGGTGTGCTTTAGCATTGTAACACTGCAGCGCAAGCATCGCCGGCCAGTGCCCCGACCTTCATATTGAATTGTGCTTTTAGTAGGCATGGCAACTTATAATTTGTAGAGGATGGGTCGTGGCTGGCGGGATTTTAGCTAAAAAAGCTGACAACTTCGGCATTTGAGGAGAAAAACACGCACTGCTCTTATGGGTTAACTTGTACGCGTGGGGTTCCTGTATTTTGACAACTGCGTATTTTGTACATCATTGTAATTTTCTACAACCTGTTTTTGTAAAGCGCCCAGACAGCCATTCTTTGGCAACGTTGGCGCTACATCTAATGTCTACAATAAAATAACACAAAAGCAATAAAGGCGGACTCTGTTGTAGAAACCGGCAGTTATTCTGCGCTAATCGTGCCCTGCCAAGAAACACCTCAGTGCCAACGAGGTTGTTATTGGAGTCCTTGTACAAGAGCTTGCTCTACTAGGCACTTCGGTCCGTCGCCTTGGGCGAGGAACAATCATTCAGAAAGGTGGGGTGAATACCCACGCTGTCCAAAGACCCCCTCTAAGTTTACCCTTACATTTTGAAAAGCATCATACCCACCGATGTGTGCCCACACCTGACCCGTAAAGAACATATTTCTATGTACTTTGCGCACGTTGGCACTTTAAGGCCCCTCACTCGCTGTCTATCTGCTTTGACTGCATCTAAGGGCGAGTCGGCTCCCAAGCTCCGAACCATGGACTTGACAGGCGAACACGTGAGACCTTCACGCGCTTACACGGTCACCCATAATTCCCGCTTGCCGTGTGCGCGGCTGTTTACTTAGCATTGCGTTTGCACGGCAGAGCGACCTGTGCTAATCATTATACTTTGTATATGTAGTACAGCATCTCAGCACGTGGTCAGACATGCCTCCGTGCCCTCCTAGATACGGCGTTAGAGATGCTATGTAAAGAAACTGCGCATAAACTTGTTTATCCCCGATCTACTCGCAGTGCCGTTAAACGGTAGTTTAAACCGCCCATTTGGGGAATAAAGTAAACCTTAAAGGTAGTCTCCACATTTCATCTTACATCGATGACAGGCTGTAAAGCGTGTGTCCGTGCTGAGCGGTAGAACGCAGCGCCCTTCGGTCTAGTGATTCAGCGAAGGACTCGTGTGAAAACGCTGAGGTGGGTCCCTCTGTCCTCAGACATCCTCCGGTGAACGCTCCCAAGTTTCAAAGCCCCGCGAACACGGCTCGGCTGGAAGTCTCTTCTGCCCACTGCCTGCCTGGTGAACTCAACCCCCGTTCACAAGCGAAGGTCACAAGACCGCTGACACTACAAACAGGCAGAGTCCACCCCGCCCGCAAGGGACAGGAAAGACCCGCAGGAACTGGGGGCAAAAACACGTCCCAGCAGAAAAGACCTGAAAGGGAAGAAAAGTAGCGGATTGAGAAAATGGCCATCCCGCTGCTGCAGCCCGGGAGGGTGTGAAGTTATTCAGAGGGGAGAAATGCAAAGTGTGCAGCGGCCAGAGTTAGGGAGTGAGGGGCAGCGGTACCTGAAGGGGGCTCTGTAGTGGGACCACACTGTCACAAGCCCCCAATCAATATCCCCAATGTACTTACAAGAATCCGGGGCCGGGCAGCCCGTCCGGGGAGGCCCCCTCCTCTGACTGAAAGAAGCGCTGGTCTCTCCTCGCAGCCTGCGGTGGGGCTCACCTGGCCCAAGCGTGCGCCCCCCAGGAGCAGCACCCACAACAATCCCCCCAGCTCCAGAGAGGATGCGCAGAGCGGCCGCCGGTGCACAGGAGGGAAGTGCCGCGCTGTCTCCGCCGCTAGTGCCCGAGTCAAAGTCAGTCGAGCAGTCCTGGAAGCATCCAGGAAGGAAGTGACAGAAGACGGATGGGAAGGGGGCGCTCAGAGCCCGGACAGCATGGCGTGCAGGGACGGGGCTGCAGGACGAGCCTGGCGCTGGCTGGCTGCTGCTGAGAGATGCTGCTGGTTGGTGCCTCCGCCGCCGCTTCCCCCTGCCTCCTCTCCTCCTCGCTCCTGTCTCCCACACTCCCGGACTGAACGCCTCGCCTCCTCTTCCTCCTCCTCCAGTGCCAGAGAAATCTTCGGCTCCACTCTTGAGAGAAAAGGGGGCGGGCCCGGCAGCCCCGAGGAGTTTAATAAAACAAACATATACCGCGCCTTCCTTACCTCCGCAGCCCCGGCGAGATTGATAAATTGCTCCACTCCACTCCTTTAATTATGGATATGGTATGCAGAATAAATCATGAGCATCAGCACCTCAATCAAGCATTCTTAAATTATAATTGCGTCTGGGCGAATCAATCTTTTCATTTCTGACATTTGGCTAATTTTAGTTTTTTCGCTGGTAATGGTATGCCAGGCGCAGCCCTAATGACAATTCTCTTTCGGGCGGCGGTGAATAACACTGGCGACTTGGCGCGCGGCCCCTCCCTCAGGTGCGTCGCCCCGGCCGCAGCGCAGCAGGCCCCGGCCACCCGGGGAAAACTTGTTTTCAAAGAAGGCCGGTGATTTCAAGGGCTGGGCGACGAGTGTCGCCGCACCCTCTAATATCAGAGGTCCTTAAAGACGAAATGTTGTGGACAGCAACTTTCCAAGCACCTTGTTTATCGGGAGATGAGGTGTCTGTGCGCGCGTGTGAGCCCGTGTGGGTGTGTACCCACCTTCAGCATACATCGCTGTATGTTTAGCTGAGTGGGGACAGGCATTGCAATCGCTTGAGTACATATGTCAGTGTGCATACATGTGCCGGATTAGCTGTCTGCATATGTTTTACTGCCTATGTGCCACCACATTCATATTTATGCATACGTTCTGTGTCCCACACAATGTGAAACTGAATTGCTTCTAGGCGCTTGTGTGGAAGAGAATCGGAGCTGAAGTGAGCTTCACTGACAACAAGAATAGATTGGCTTTCGGCCTTTGCTCTGCATGTTAGTCGTGTGTGTGCTGTGTGAGGTGGTTCCACCTGTGAAGATCAGCCCCGCGAAAAGCTCCTCTCCTCGGGATTTGTAGCTTGTCTTAAGGGCGTCAGGGAACTTAAGATCATTAGAACGGATATGAGCGTAACTCCACCTTCAGGCCTTAGGCGAGCATTCATGTATGCATGTAAGTGAATACCTCGTACACGTGAAAACCCTACAAGGTAATACCTACTTATTAATCCGTTTTTGTGTGAGCAAGAAATAGCTTCACCTTCCAACAATTGTCCACATGGAACTCTTTTATAACGATGATTATCTTATTTTATAAGAAACATTCTTGTGTGATATAAAATCAAGGAAAGAAAATTTGGAATTATGGAACAGTATCCACCTGTCAAACTAATTCAGTAAAATAATTTTATGGCCTGAGCAACACTGTCGTTTTTATTTTTTGTTATGTATTTAAACATTACATACAGTATCTACAATTATGTACAACGGTGCATATAGATTTTAGTGGTAAGTGTTTTTTAAGAGATAAGTGATGGAAAAGCCCCAGATAAAGTAACCATAACCACACATCAAAAGAACGTGACAATAGGTGACATAACATTTTACAAAAAATATATATAAACGGTTATTGGTATTAACAAGGACGTCCAATGATTATTCAGACAATAGAAAGCAAGAGACCAAAATGTTTTATGGCGCTTTAACCTTAGGACTGTCCTTTCAATGATGTCGACAAAGTTTCAACCCTGTTCAGGATGTGAGGGTCTCATCAGGACGTTGGTAATCTGGGAGCCACGGATAATGGGCAAACAGATATTTCTTTTTTTCTCTCCTGGAGAAATTCTGTTTCTCCAAGGCTGTTATTCTCATGGGGAAGTTCTTATTATTCAGGAAGATCCGTGGATTTGGTCTTCCTCCTGATAGCCCAGTTGTCGCAATGAAGGTTTTTTTTCATTCTGATCTTTGTGTATATGAGCAGATAGAGTTCTCCTTGTAGAACGGACCTTTAGTCAAACTCAACGGAGTATCACATACTCCGTATTATTTCTAAGAAGGCTTAAAGTTGCACCCTGTGGTTGCGCATCAGTATCTCCGGGTTATGAGGCGGCATACTCCTGATCGGATACGCCTCATAACCATACGTACGTGATACTCAATTGTTTTCGACTAACGGCCCCTTCTAAAGGAGAACACTTTCCGCTAATATACACAGAGATCGGAATGAAAAAAAAACCTTCATCACGACAACCGTGCTATCAGGTGGAAGACCAAATCCACGGATCTTCCTGAATAATAAGGAGTTCTCCATGAGAATCACTGCCTTCGAGAAACAGAATTTCTCCAAGAGAGAAAACAAGAAATATCTGCTTGCCCATTTTTCGTGGCCCCCAGATTACTAACGTCCTGATGAGACCCTCACATCCTGAATAGGGTTGAAACATTGTCGACATAATTGAAAGGACAGTACTGAGGCGAAAGCGATATAAAACATTTTGTTTGCTTGCTTTCTCTTAAAAACACTTACCACTTAAATCTATATGCGCTGTTGTACATAATTGTAGATACTGTATCTAATGTTTGAATAAATAACAAACAAAAAAAATGACTCAGTTCGGCTGAACTGAGTGGCATGACAGTGATGCTCAGGTCATAAAAGTATTTTTCTGAATTAGTTTGACAGGTGGATACAGTTCCATAATTCCAAATTTTATTTCCTTGATTTATTTTGACACAAAAAATTTTCTTGTAAAAATAAGATAATCGTCTTTATAAAAGAGTTCCATGTGGACAATGTTTGAAAGGTAAAGCTTCATACCCAGTTCGCATGGACATATGGGTTGCTCTTGTTTGTCTATAAACATCAAGTAGCTTCAGCAGACTTGTGTGAAAGCGTAAAAAGGTTTGTAACTCCAAATGTATATTTTTCTACATATTTGAGTTAGTCTGTTTTTCAAAATAGCATGTTGAGCTATGTTCGTCTGTTCATGTAAATATGAGTCCATTCATGTGCTATTCTCCATGTCTGTGAATGGGTGTGATTTTATGTGTCTGCGCATATTTGCCAGCAATATTTGTTTTATGACTGCTGACATAGACTTTCAGGTAATACCAATAGACACATTTGCTGCAAAAGACACATGTATTGTAATTACATTTATATAGTGTTGGACCTGGCCCTCTCTGCAGGGTCACCCTCAGACTTTTTGCCTTTTACCCTCCACTTTTTGCTGGATTCGTTTTTGTTGGCCATAGGACTCTATGCAATTTACCACTGCTAACCAGTGAATGCTTGTGCTCTGGCCCAAAAACCATGGCTAAATTGGCTCATACCCAATTGACACATAACACATTTACTTGTAAGATCCTTGTAGACTGGTATATCATGTACACAGGGCCTGTAAATTAAATGTTACCATTGGGTCTGGAGCACTGGAGCACGTATTGTGCCACTCACTTAAGTAGCACCTTAAACATGTCCCAGGCCTGCCACTGCAGTCTGAAGTAGTTCTAAATTGCCAATTTGACTTGGCAATATAACGCCCTTGCCAATCCTTTTTATTGCATTTGTCACTCATAAAGTAGGCCCTAAGTAACCCATAGGGCAAGGTACATTGTAATTAAAAGGTTGGACATGTAATTTTAAGTTTTACATGTCCTAGTAGTGAAAAACTCCTAAATTTGTTTTTTCACTACTGTGAGGCCTACCTGTCCCATAGAATAACATTGGGTTGCCTTACTACATTTAATAAGTGCTAACTTTTGAATGGGACCAGATAGCCAGTTAATGTGTGGTATCTATGAAATTATAATAAAAAATCCTCTTTAATGGTAAAGCTGGATTTTTAATTACAATTTTGAAAATGCTGCTTTTAGAAAGTTGTCATTTTTCTTCCCATAGCCCTTTTGTGCCTGCAGCCTTCCTTGGGTCACATGACTGGGTGTAACTGACAGTTCGACTTTATGAATTCCTCTCAGACAGTCCCACATTAGAGGGATTAGGTGTACCTGAATGGGCCATATGCTGGCAGGATGGAGGGTGCGGAGCTGAGGACAGGTCCACTTGCAACTGAATAGGGTGTGCTCTGCCTTCACACAAAGGACCTATCACTTCCACATTGTCACTGCAGACAGCTTGGAGCCAGGGCAGGGAAGTCAGAAAATTCAATGCATTTCAAAGAACCTTTCTACAAGTTTCTCCCACCTTCCAGAGGAAGGGCACCATGGTATAAAAACAGGAAAATTCAGACCCACTATTCAGTTCACTACTGAACCTGCAGAAGGACTCTCAGAGGACTGCTTGCTGCTGTGACCTGCTGTGCATTTTGCAAGACTGCTGCTGTACCTGGAAGGACTGCTTTGTTGTCTGGAGCCTACCATGAACGGTCAGAGGCCAGCTCTGCTGTTGAGCCATTCATCTTTCCTTGAACTCAGGACTACCAGGGTGACTCCATGGGCTAGTTTGCTGGACTCCTGTACAGAGCCACAGGGACACAAATGGCTTCCACCATCTTGAACCCACATCTGGACCCAGCCTGAGTGAGTCCTGAACCCCCCAAGAGGTGTCCCACCGGTCCTGGACCCTTGTTTGTGGCACTAAAGGTGCCCAGATTGCCAAACCCCCAAACTGAAGACTTAGAAAAATTCTGGCCAATAACTGCTCTGAGAACCAGTAGGAGAATGGGACCAACCTGCTTTCCTTTTTTTTTTTTTTTTAAAGTCTTTATTGTAGACATCCAACACATACAATCCTTTATGCACCAGGTTTATCCAAACAATATTTCCAAAACATATGTGGAAGATGTCTAATGTATATCTTAATACCCAGCACCCCCTATCCTACCCCTACCTCCCCCACCCAAACCCAGATGGAGCCCATGGTGGTAACATAACATAAATTGAGCTATAACACAACCATAATGTACATTTCTTGGAAAAACCCTAAATATAGTTACAACCTAAATAATACCAACAGTCTAAACATCCTATGCTGATCCCTTAACTTATATCAACACAAATCAGATCAAGTCCTGACCTCATTCGTCCAATTCGTTATTGGAAGCCAAATTGCAAGCCCCCTCCTTTTAGCATTAAGCCCCCTTCGTTTATACACCTCTTTCTCCCACCGATATGTGGCCAGAAATTTCCCCAGCCAGCAATAAACTGAGGGGGTCCTTGTCCAGCCACCCGCTGGCCAAGGAAAGCCTAAACACTGCCATAGCTATAAATAACAGAGCTCTATTTGGTTCCGGCATGGCTTGATTGCTAACCCCCAACATAATTACCTGCGGTGAAAGTTCCACCTCAAACCCCAGCATACCTCTTAGGTATTTGCCCACCTCAGTGATTACAGGTACAAGTCGAGGGCAAGTTGCAAACATGTGTACACTATCAGCAGCATAACAGTGACATCGAGAGCAAGAAGAACCACGCGAGCCTCCCCATTTTGCTATGCGGGCTGGAGTAATGTACAAATTAAGCCAGGTTTTGAAACACTGCACTTGTAAGTTTGCCGAGAAGCATGCCGTTTGACTTAACAAAAGAGAGTCCTCACATACCTCTGTCCCTGCTTGCAACAGATTCTTCCAGCGATTAGTATGTTTAATAAAGTCATCACTCATTAAATTACTAAGCATTTTGCAGAGGGGAGAAAGTGTTAAAGATGTCCCTAATATTGCTTCAAGTAAGGGGATTTTCTGACAACTGGATATTTTTTTAGAAACAAAATCCCTAATTTGTAAATATTTAAAAAAATACTTATTACCTAACCCAAATTTGCTCTTGATTGCATCAAAAGAAAGGATATTATCATCCTCCATCAGATCTCCAATAAACCTTACTCCTTTATTCATCCAAACTTTCATATAGCCATCTAGTAGAATTTCAGGTAGTAGGTTATTGTCTGCCAGAGGAGAGTATCTGTGTATCCTACCTAGTTTAAGTTTCTTCCTGATGGACGTCCATACTTTAAATGATCCCAATAAAACCTTAAATTTTACCCTTTTAAAATAAGCAAAATCAATATATCGAAGAAGGCAGCCAGCTGAGTCCGATCCCAAGAGTAACCTATATATAGAAGGGCTGGATGTTTCCTCTATCGATGTTGGTTCTTTCCCCAATATTAGTGCCATTCGCTGCAAAGCTGCTGCCCAATAATAAACCTGGAGATTAGGTACCGCCCAGCCACCCCGATTTCTAGGTAGGGACATATATCTCAGCGCTCTGCGGGGACGGTTCCCGGCCCACAAAAACTTGGAAATTGCTTGATCAAATGCCAAAAACCAGCTCTTGTTTATTTCCGTTGGAATAGCTCTAAAAAAATAGAGGATTTTTGGTAAAAACAGCATCTTGATGACATTGCATCTCCCTAAAAGAGTGAGATGCAAATTATTCATTCTATTAAAATCTGTTCTAGTCTTATGTAGCAGAGGTTCTAGATTAATCTGTACGATTTTATCGACATTGGCAGAGATCTCAACCCCCAGATATCTAGTGTTTTCCACTACCCGTGTATCAACCATAGCCACATTTGAGTTTTTAACAATCATGGTCTTATCCTCATTAAGATGATACCCCGAAATTTGACCAAAATCTTTTGAAGCTCTTTCAACCTCTCTAATAGCTTCTGATGGATTGGCTGTGATTATTGCGATGTCATCCGCATATGCAAGAATCTTAGTATCCCCTCCCATCGAAGGGATGGCTGAAATCCTATCGTTCCCCACAATTTTCCTGATTAAAGGATCTATATATAGGGCAAATAATAGCGGGGAACAGGGACACCCCTGCCGCGTACCTCTTGTTATTTTGATTGGCTCCGATGTGTACCCCATCATTGCAATTCTAGCCCCGGGATCCTGATATAAACATTTAATTGCTCCAATAAATTTTTGCCCCAAGCCGTATTTCCCCATAACTGCCCATAAGAAGGGCCAGGAGACCCTATCGAATGCTTTCTCCGCATCAAGTAATATTACAGCCATAGGGTTTCCTGACACCTTCGTATAATCAAACAGCGTAATTATGCGTTGAATATGATCAGTCGTGCCCCTACCTGGAACGAATCCGTGTTGAAACGGGGAAACTAATCTTTTAATGACCGCTGCCAATCTGGTTGCTAAAATTTTAGAAAAGATTTTCACATCGCTGTTAATCAGCGTGATTGGCCTATATGAACCCAATTCTGAGGGGGTTTACCTTTTTAGGAAAGACTATTATATTAGCTGTCTTCCAGGAATCGGGAATCAGCAGTTCTACTTGTGCTCTATGAAAAACTTCCAGCATAAGAGCCACAAGCTGTGTCTTAAATTTTTTATAAAATTCTCCTGGGATCAAATCCGTGCCTGCAGCTTTGCCTGAAGGAGTAGAATCTATTGCTGCTCTGAGTTCATCTAATGTTATTAATGCACTAAGGTTGTTTTTCTCCTCACAGGATACTTGATCCGGTAATAGCCCATCTAAGTAATCCTCAATATCAACATCTTTGTTTTGAATATCCTCGGTATACAAGTTTTGATAGAATTTTTGAAATGCCATGAGAACTGCATCAGGGCTATTTACCATACCTATGTCTGGATCCCTGATTTCGCTAATTCTAGACTGTACCGTTTTTCCCTTGTACGTACAGCAAGTACATGGCCCACTCTCTCATTGTTCTCATATACCCTGCTCCGCCATGCCATATATTTCCCAGCTGCTTTTTTGGTGGAGATCTCGGAGATTGCAGACCTAGTAATTATAATTTTTGATTGAGCCGTCCCTGCGTCTCCCCTTCGGCCAGAACCCTTACTAGATCAGCCTCCTCTTTACTCAAATCCTCATACAGGGTATGTACCAAGATATTATCCTTCTTCTGTGATTCCCATCCATATTTCGATGTTTCCCCTCTAATCCCAGCCTTCAAAGCATCCCAAACTATACCTACATCTGTACTCCCTAAGTTCTCTGCTATAAACCTAGGGATCCACTCATTAAGGTGTTGTTGATACCCCTCCTCGCTTAATAAGGCCCTGTTAAATGTCCATCGTGTCTGTGGGGATTCTAATCTGATATCAATTTCTATTACCAGGGGTTATGATCAGACATAACTTTTGGAAATTTACTAATCTTACAGCCTAATAGCATCTCCTGGGATACAAAGAAATAATCTAATCTCGCATGCACTTGATGTGGTGCGGAGAAAAAGTGAAGCCAGGGTCATCCTCCTTCTGTTCTGCCCATACATCCGCTAACCCATGCAGTGACCTTAATTGCATCAGGGATTTAAAAACCTTTGGTTTACGACCATGGTACATCACCCCTTTATTCCTAGATACCTGACAGCTCATATTAATGTTCATATCCCCACATATAATCAAAGGTAAAGGCCAACCCACTAATTCGACATTTAGCCATTCGAACAGAGCCGGGTCATCCAAAACGGAACCATAAATTGAGCAAAGGGTGAATATCTTATGGTCCAAACAGCATTGTGTTATTACCCATCTCCCCAATTTATCAGCAGAAGAGCGCGGGAAACGACCCAACCCTTTCTTTGCCAAAATTGCCACCCCTCTTGTCTTTGTAGTTTGTGTTGTGGAAGCTACAATTTGATAGCCCACCATCCCCAGTGCCCCCTTGTTACAAGCTTCCACATGAGTCTCTTGAAGACAAATAATGTCTGCCTTTAGGAATTGAACCTCCAAGCTGATTCTCCTTCTTTTAACAGGATTATTCAGCCCGCATATATTAATAGAGGCTATTCTTAACTTCCTAATTGAAAAAAATAAAATAGTTCCAAACCAAATAAAGATGCAATTAGTGAGATAGCCGTCTCCAACTCATACCAGTGCCCGAAGAAAAACCCACCCAAGATACCACCCCTCACCCACAGGCTCCAACCCATCCCCCCCTCCCCACCCTGATCAAAAAGGCAAAAAAGGTCCAAGGACCCTTGTGATGCCTCCTGCATGATGTGTGCCCCTAGCCGCCTCCTACAATAAAAACAAAATCATTAAAAAGAAAGAAAGAAAAAAAGAAGAGAAAAAAGAGAGAAAAACAAAAAAAAACAAAAAAGAAAAAAAAGGACAAAGCACCCAATTACCCCACTCTAGAGTCAAGTCTTATTTTTTTCCGTAAGTTCTTGCAGAAACTCCTGTGCCTGGATCTCAGAAGAAAAAACTCTAATCGCCCCCTTGCAGATGACTTTGAGCCTGGCAGGATTCATAAGATAGACTTCGCAGCCCAGTTTCTGGAATGGGGAGATCAGCAGACGCAGTCTCCAGCGCCTCTCTACCGTAGCATGACAAAAGTCAGGCCGAACAAAGAAGGAGTGCCCCGCAACTATCTTCCTAGCATCAGGTCTTGCTTTTTCAAATATAGATTGTCGAAGGAGGAAATTACCAAAAAAAATAAGAATGGCTCGTGGTTTGTCATCTTGCCCTGGCTTTTTTCTAAGCATTAAGGGAAATCGATGCACCCGCTGTATTTCAGACTCCCAGTTCCAATGACCAAGGTCAGGAAATGCCTCCTTGAATAGCGTCAATACAAACCCCCGGATGTCATCGCCTTCTGCTTTCTCTGCAATCCCAAGTAAACGAAGGTTGTTACGGCGTTGTCTATTTTCAAAATCTTCCAGCTTCCAAAAAACATCAGACATCTTACTATCATTAGCTTCAGTTAATCGGGTGGAGGTTTCAACGTCGCCCTCCAGTTGCACAACGCGTTCTTCCAAAGCTGTGGTGCGTACTGAAGTCTCGGTACAGGCTTTGTTAATTTTGCGCACAGCACCCTGTAATTTTCTAGTGGCTAAATGAGCCCTTTTATGTTCAAGACGTGCCTCAATCTGCATCTGCTTCAATGTTGAATATATCAGATCCATTGTCGGTTGTTGAGTTTGTAGTTCCATTATACCATGTTCTTTCGTCATACCCTCTGGGGCTCCGAGCTCATCCTCTAGACTCCTCCCAAACTGAGTGGCAGAGTAGTCCCACTTTAGCTGGCTAGACTGACTGCAGTCGGACGTAAGCCCCCTGTCTTTATCTGACTCCTTTATACTCTTTTTCTTTTTGCGCACAGGTACGCGTTTTTGAGTGGCAGGGTTGGTGAGGGGGTGCCGCTGTCCCCTCTGAGAAATCTTCATCAGAACCACCCTTGCTGCTGAAGTTGGATAAATCCGAATCATCAGTCAATGAATAAAACTTTTCCCCATTATCCGGGATCTTTAGATGTTTGCCGGATGCTTGGATGGTAGCCTCCGGTTGCTCCTTATGGACAGTAATGTTAATTGCGTCACATACTTCTTTGGAAATAACATCCCGAGGACCAGAATTCTCGGGTTGCCCCTCTTTCCCAGAAGTAGTTTGTACTAACATTTCAGAGTGCTCCCCAGATATAGAAGCAGGGCCTGCAATACTCACAGTTAATTCAGGGGAGATCTCTATTAAATTGCTATCATTTTGCATGTCCTCGCTTAGTACCAAACTCTTTGGGCTGTCTGCATGAGTTTTGCCTTTAAATACTTTCTTTTCGCCGGATAAATAAGGGGCTCCCCTTCCGGTAAACATCCCAGGGACAGTTGGTTGCTTTGGTCTAGTAACCATAGCGCCAAGACGCTCACCACAGTGCTTCCCACTAAGAGTTTCCTTGGACAGCCCTTCTTTGTCCAAATCTGCTTGTAGATTGACTCTCTGGCTCAGGCTCTGGTTCAGCCCCTTTCCATCCGCTGCTGCACGCCGATTCACCGATACAGGCTTGACTCCTCCAGTCGCGCTGCCATCTCGTGTCAACCCTTTGATCTTTGGCGGCATAGCAGCGGATCCTGTCAGCCTCTTCTCTACTGCCACAGAATATCGCTTATCCACGCCGGGGGCAGATACAATCCCTCGTGATACAATGTATCGGCGAGTTGTCCCGGGCCTCCCCAATGCCGCTTGATGAGCGCCGGATGCTGCCAGTACCACTGCAAGTAAAAGCCTCGACGCTCGAGCCGTCAGTACACCGATCGCCGACAAAAGCCTCATCAGCTTGTACTCCACGACCAGATTTACAGCTGAAGCCCCTGCCAGGTACGTGCTGAGTTGCTTTGCCCATAAATAATGCCGAGTTAGATCAACATATATGATTTTCCCTCATTCCATAGCTGAATCGCCGAGGTAGGGAAAGCGGCTCCACACAGCTCTCACACAGCCGCCATCTTGCCTCCGGGACCAACCTGCTTTCCTATCTGCCTCAGCTACATCGCTGGTTGGATTGATGTTGTGGCTTCTCCTGCTACATTCTTCACTGCAGCAGCAAATCCTTTTCCGTGGTCCTTTGTCAAAGGGATATCCGACCTCGTGGAACTGTCTTTGGCTACAGCCCTCTGCCTCGTCCCACTGGGGAGTTTCAACTTTCATTTCAGTGACTAAGTCCGAATGCGACTTCGACTCAAGGCCATCTGACGATGCCGCTTCCTCCTCGAACACCTCCTGCAGCCTTGCCCCGCTGAACTATACCTTCTCAGACATTTTTTTCTCTGAATTTCTTCAAAGTCTGAAGGTAAGCGCTGACGGGCCCAATCCACTTCTTGTATCTGAACCGCACTTCATCACAGGCGGCCGTCTTTTTTTACTTTGACCCGGTCTCGTGCAACTAGGTGTCCGCAGTTTGAGCTTTGATCTTTTAGACTCGTTTTTACAAAAAACTTTCAAAATTCATAACTCCGGTTCTACAGATTGGATTTTTGTTGTTTTGGTGCCAAATATTGTATTAAAATTTACTCTATTTTCTAAATTGGCGTGGGATTTTTCATGTGTTGTGTTTTCACTTTATTACTGTTTCTGTGCTGCATACATACTTTACACATTGCCTTTAAGTCAATCCTGACTGCTTTTTTGCCAAGTTACCTAGGGTTAAGCACAGGTTAATTTAGTGACTTTTTGTGGTTTACCCTGCTGGATTGTGGCTGTTCCTTGACCAAGGCTTACACCCCAGTCAAGCAACAACCCAATTTCTCTTATACAGCAATTACAACACCTTACATGGGTTTTGCAACATGTAGCATGCTGCTCCAAAACCCAAGGTTAATGGTTAACCCAAGTGCCTATTGCTTTTTGATGGTTATTGGGACTAGTTTTGTGTTCTTAAAATTCAATTCCTGTTTCTTTGAGGTAGATTAAGTTAATAAGAGTTCAGAGTGACCATTAGGGAGGTCTATTTGAGTTCTTGCAAATAGTTGGTGAGATGACTGAAAAGGTTATACAAGACTAGGTATTGTGCTCACTTGCAGGGATATGGTTTCAAGAAGGAGAGGTTGTGATCTATGAAATGAAGGCGTGGCAATTTGCAGAAATACGCTAAAAGAGATAAAGGCAGAAAGGCGTAAAAAGTGTAGGCTATACTCAGGGGAGGCAAAGAGAGGATGGAAGGCAAGGAGAGGTTGTTGGAATGAGAATGTCCACTGCATGGTAAATGGGTATGTACCCCTGCCCTGAGTTCCCGACTGGTACCTTCACTTTTTTTGGTCCTAGCATCACACTAATCTGGCATGTGCGCAGAGGCCTAAGACTGTCTCTGATAATATGAGGTCAAGGATCTGCTCGTGACCTAGAGATGCGCACTAAGTGTGCAATCATTGTGCACTGTCCATGCACTGGGTGAATCTCCTGAAGCTGTAGTGGCTGTGTCCATTACTTTATGAATCAGTAGTATGTTCATACCTTTTTTCTGTGAATGTTCAACTGATATCTGAAACCCAGAAACTAAAGCTGACTTTCTGTGGGCATGTCAGGTGTGCGTATATGTAGTGAGTCTGTAAAATAGGTATAGAGTAGGACTCTGTCATTTTGTTTACAAGTGCACAGTTAAATTCCACCCCCTGTGCAAAATGTGTTTGCACAGGGATCGGAATTAAGAGTTGTGTGATAATTATCACGCCTTTGCAGTTTTCCCCTGATAAATTCTGATGGGTCAAACCTGCTGACATTTTTTGGGGGGAAAGGCCAATAGAAAGGACAAAACATGCAGAAATAGGTGTCTACTTATTCCACATGTTATGGTTCATTTGCAAGTCGAAAAGTCAGAATAGGAGGTATTTACCATGCATGGTAAATACCTCATTACATGTTAATGGTATTTACCAAGTGTGGTAAATACCCTTACCTATTACTCTGAACTTGTAATGAGGGCTTGAGTGTTGTGAGACTCTTAGAACTAGGACCAATGTGATCCATTTGGGATTCCCCTGGATCAATACAGAGGATGGATATAGATCCCCTAAACAGTGGAAGTGTATTGCGTGCACTCCTGTGTTTGGAGGGTGGCAATCCATACTCTGAAGTGAAGAGGATGGAGATAGGTCTACCTTTAGAAATTCAACGAGGCTCTTGTTAGGAAATGGCTGCTGATTAGTTCTTCTGGAGCACTGTTATTTGATAGCTGGTAGGAATAAGGGGTGGAACTGCATTGTCTATTGTTCAGGATGAATTCGTTTCTAGATATGGCCTGCCATTTTTTCTGTCCCTGGTTACTGCTTCAAGATGGCTGATGACAGCCCAAGTGCAGAAATCTCACAATTCATTATACCTTTGTTTTGGATACTCTTGCTTGGAACCAGCCCCATTACCACCTTCTGTGAGAATCATCACCTTGCCCAAAGGCTGTGTCTGAAATGCAGCCAGAAAATGACACATGAAATAGAATGACCTCAAACCAGTTCCTATCCCTTAGACAGTGGATCCACATCCCCTGTTGGTAAGATGTTTATAAAAGTGAGATCCAAACCACGCCGCTTTGTTCTAGTTCCAAGTTCTTCATGACCAAAGAAGGGTGTGCAGCAAAGAGTACTTGAAAGACTGTTTCTTGGCCAGGACTTGTGTCTGCATGACAGCCAAGCTTACAGAGGGGAGGGAATATCACTCGATGTCTGAACTTCTGCTGGAGGAGCTGACAGTTTGGCTAGTGACTAAGAAGCCTGCTGGCCTGCTGAGACAGGGAAGGACTTTGCCTGGCCCTGAGAGAGAAGAGACTTTCCAGGAGGAGAAGCTCAGTGCGTGATCCTAGTGTGAGAAACACTCAGAGAAAGCAGACTGCTCTGGAGAGCGAAGCCAGGAGTTACCCATGCTTTGAGGGGTGTCCCCTGGTCTTTCTTAGGGGTTCCCTTGTGAATGTAAACATGGAGTTGAAAAGTACAAGCATCACCTTGTCATCTGGCAGCCGCCCATGGGTCCAAAAACTGGTACTGCTAAATGCATCCCTGGAGAAGAGCCGCTGCTGAAGCAGGAGCTCAATTGGACTGGAGGCCGCAACTGCGAAAGATACATCACTAGTGATGAATCAGCCTTGAGGCTGCACCTGATGTGTCCGGGTACCCATTCACACTCGGTCTTTGCAATTGTTGAAGAGGTATTGCAACTGTGCATTGCCTGTCATGCTGACTACATCCATCAATTCCTGTTCTGAAGAGAAGTGCCACTGAGATGCCAAATGTGAGAAGCTGCCATTGTGAAGAGGTCGGCAGAACTGCACTCACTGCACAACTACACATGGAACAACCTTTTAGCAAATGAAGCAGGGCTTATCCTGCTAATGGAACAAGGGACTGAAAGGAAAGGACACAGAGGAATCTGGTACAAGGACTTATGCTTGGTCCCCTCAGCAAGCAACGCCTGGGGCTGAAACAACGGGAAGACCCCTGTTTCCAATGAAAACTGAATTGGTGTTAAAATAGCCGTGGCATGCGGGAAAATGTCAGTGTGGTCCAATTTCACTTCCTCACAGTGGCCTCCTTCAGTACACCATTGTGGAAAAACATGAATGCATCATCAGTTCACTGGACGGGTGATTTACTTGGAGCAGCTTTGACATAAAAATGCTATCCTGGACTAATGCCCTGCAAGAAGGAATATCTTGGCTCTATCATCCCAGAAATCCAAGCATCCAGTTTGAAGGTGAAACCATTCTCTAAGAGATTAAATAAAATTTCACTCCAAGTTACGGACCCAAACAGATGAAGTAGGGAAGAAGCCATGCGCCAAACTGTTGACTCATTTGGCATCTTCTAAAATAGAGCCAAAGGACCTTTTCAGAAACCTGCTCAAGTTCAAAATATGATCCTTCATTGCTGAAGAAAGATTATTAACTGTGTTCTAGAAAGGGCAATCTTTAGGTGCAATGATTTGGCTGTCCTATATTGTTAATTCAGAGATGGACTAACTGAGGTGGGCTGAAATTAATTCCCAACCACTGCGACATTGCAAGAGACCATCGAGGTGGATGAAGAAAAGCAATTACCCTTCCTACCTATGACACTATTGTGAATTAATGGAAACAGCTCATACATTGTAGATGGAGGTAAGATGATTTATTGTGAGCAACAGTAAAGAGCGGGCTCTTCCTTGTCCAGCCCGGGTCAACTGTCACAACCCAACCGTCCTCCCAACAATTAACCCCTAAACATTCCACAGACTCGCACCTCTTGAGACCAGCAGGACGCGAGGCCTAATCTCGCCGAGAGTGCTTGTCTCGAGAAGGCGTGAGCCATACATAACAGACACCCATGTTATGAAGTGGAGAGACCATAAAGTAGAGATAGGATACAGGGGCAACCAGAAAATATATTATAATGGCAGAAAATTACTCACAAAGTAGTCACAAGTTGAGAGTCACCAGAACAGGTTGCAGCCATGGCACATTCATTCGATCCCATGGTCTACTCTAACCCAATATTGATAGGAAGAACTGTGGCATTGTCCTGTACACACTGATAGGGCTCACTACAACACATCATCACTGGATTGTGGAATGCCAGCTTAGGAACTGTACCTGGAAATAAAGAGGCAGTGGTCCTAACTTTCATGCGCCACTACATTTACCCATAGAACCAAAACGAGTTCCGTATATCAAGAGAGAATGCAGAAAACCATGGTGTTCCTTATTGAATGTCCCTAGGTGGAAAGACCAGATGCAGTTGTTCTGGAAGCCTCGCCCACTTACTGTTGCATGCTTCATCATAGGCTTCCTCATCGCACCCTGGCAAGAATGGTACTACCAGGGTGGACTCAACCTCATGAGTATGAGGGAGTTCTTCATAAAAAAATTCCTTGATAATTAGAGGGATCCAGATAAAAATACCCTAGGGTGACCTTATAGGAATTCCCTTTATTATTAGGTGCTCTAACATCTATTTGTGCTAAGGGGAATGCTTTTAGACACCATGACCCTTACAACTATTGTCCTGCCAACATGTCTCTGCCCATAAACTAGCCTAATATATGGTCACGGCTAATAAAGGCAGAAATAATAAATCCCTCATAACTAAAGTAACACATCTGCTTATAAGTGACATGAGGCAGTCCTACTTTGCCTGCAAGGAGATGACCACCCAACATGAGCAGGTATTCTACAACATGTTCAGATGCCAGGGGCAAAGGCTCCTGTAGTCACACATTCGTCAAGGAGCAGCGTCTGTCCGTGTACCTACAATGATCTCCCCAGTATGCGGTACATTTACCCTCAGTCAACAAGTACCCTCAGTTCATAGCATGTTACCACCACATGGTATCCTCAGGAAAATATTGTATATATTGAACATTATATTCTTGTACCTCAGAAAGTATGGCCACTTAGATAGCGTAGTCCTCTTAATTTCATATTTGTGGGGGCTTTTAAAAAAATGATGAAAACCCTTCACTCACATTAGGTGGCATGCTTCACCATCGGGGGTTACTTCATCAGCAATTTGTGTTTGTAGGTGGCTCACCTTGAGCTCTTTGATAAGGAGCTTTCTTGTGTTTGGTGCTAGCTTTTTGGGGCTCAAGCCTTTGGGACAAAATTGTTTCCCTAGGTAGATAATTATTGTATATTATTGTTCCCTGGTCACAAGCTTAAAAAAAAAAGATGAAGATATAGGTTATTAGGTCCTTATGTAAATGAAATGAAATGAATGAAATGAAAAGTGGTATTTATAAAGCGCTAACTGCCACTCCGAAAGGAGCATCCTGGCGCTGTTATGGAGGTGAGCGGCTTCTTTGAGGTTCTTAGATGAGTGAGAGGCAGGGTTCATCTGAAGCTCCAAGTTTTTAGTGCTTTCCTATATTGTGCTTCAGATTTATGCATTCTCAGATGAATTGGCAATAGGTTCCAAGCTCTGGTACCTAATACAGCCACTGTTTTTCCTCCCCTGGTTTTGCATCTAAAACTAGGAGGTTTGAGTAGGTTGGCTGACGATGACCTGAGAGATCTGGTTGTACTATAAGGGGTGAATCTTGAAACAAGGTATTTTGGTCCTAGTTTGAGTGAGGCTCTGAAGGTGATAAGTAGAATCTTGAAGAGTATTCTCTTATGTAGCGGGAGCCAATGAAGAGTTTTTAGGGCTGCCGATGCGGAGGACCTTCGTGGTAGTTTCAAGACCAGCCGCGCCGCTGCATGTTGGACTACTTAGAGTCTTTTTAATGTTTGTTTGTTGGCTCCTGCCAGGAGGCTGTTGCAGTAGTCGAGTCGTGCCAGGATCAGGGCGACTGCTACTGATTTCCTTGCTGCGAGTGGAAGTAGATCGGAAAACAATTTCAAAGATTTTATAAGGCTGAAGCAGGCCCCAGCTACTGTTAGTGCGTGTGGTTTGAGGCTGAGGGCCGAGTCAAACTGCACTCCCAGGTTTCTTGCCACCGTTACCGTATCAGGTGGAGGTGACATACCTTCTGGCCACCACTCGTCTGGCGAAAAAGAGACCTCTTTCCCTATTGGTAGGATTTCCATTTTATCGGTGTTGCACCTGAGGTGGTTATCCTTCATGCACTGGAGGACCTTGGTAAAACATCTTTTGAAGTTACGTTCGGCCTCTTTGGAATTATGATCTAGGGATAGGATCATTTGGGTATCGTCTGCGTAAGAAGTAACTTCGATCCCGAATGATGTTATAAGTGAGATAAGTGGCGTCATGTAAATGTTAAATAACAATGGGCTTAGCGAGGAGCCCTGGGGTACTCCTGTTGCGATGGTGCGTTCCTCAGATAGGAAGGTTCCAAGGGACACAGCTTGTCTGCGCATGGAAAGGAAGGATTTTAACTATTCCAAGACGATGTTCGAAATACCGCAGGAATTAAGTCTAGATAGGAGAATGCTGTGTGATATGGTATCAAATGCGGCTGTTAGGTCGAGTAGGATCAACACAGCCTTCCTACCTCTATCAGCTATCATTTTGAGAGTATCCGTAATTTCCAGGAGTGCGGATTCGGTGGGGTGCTTGGGGCGGAAACCGGATTGTTGAGGGTGGAGAATGTTTGCGGCCTCGAAGAATTTAGTTAGCTCTTTATGGACAGATTTTTCTGTAATTATTCCTAATAGGGGAAGCAGTGATATGGGGCGCAGGTTTGAGAGGACCGATGGGTCAATGTTTGGCTTCTTTTTCAGGGGTTTCACTATTGCTAACTTCCAATCCTCTGGCACTGTCCATGAGCTTAAAGAGGAGTTGACAATCTGGTTTATAATTGGGTTGACTGTGTCAACAATCTGGTGAAGAATTGTGGGGGGACAGGCATCTAAGGGAGATCCTGATTTGCATGATACGATTGCTTCACGAGTTTGATCAAGTGATACTGGTTTGAATGAGCAGATAGAGTGTTTAGTAGTGTCATGGTCGTGCTCTAAGGTGGCATGTGTAGGAGAGACAGGATCCGTAATGAAGTCTTTTTGAATGTTCCTGATCTTTTCTTCAAAGAAGCATGATATTTGATCACATAGCCTCTGTGACGGGGGTAGTTCTTTTTGTAAAGCTTTGGGGTTGGTAAAAGACTTTACGACGGAGAAAATGATTTTTGGTCTAGTTTAGCCTCATGTATTTTGTTCGAGTAGTATTCTTTTTGGCTAACTTAATCTGTGTGTGGTAGAGCTTTCTGCTTATTTTAAATGCTTGCTTCTCTCCTGCATCATAGCCTTTTCTCCATTTACGCTCTTGCTGCTTACATTGATTATGCGCTTGTTTAAGAGTGGGTGTGAACCACGGGGCTTTCTGGGTTGTTTTCTTTCTATTTTTGTTGGGATTGTCTTGTGGGATGAGTTAATTGCTGACTGCAGTCATCCAGCTATGGAATAGATGTGAGTCAGCAGCGGTGTTCCCTGTGAGGGCAGGTATCTGAGCCTGGGCGGTATTAGCCAACTTGGGATTGCGGGCTAGTTGTGGGCTAGATATTGCCTATTCGGTGGATTGTGCAGTGTTCCATGTCTTCTGTCATAAAACAGAAATGCATTGTGGGTGTGTTAGTCCCATAAGTTTGAAGTGTTAACGAGCATGCCCATATATATACATTGAGGTCTACTATAGTGTTCCTCACATTGTCGTACTATAGTTTCGCATGTTGACCTTATTCCCAATTTCGTCCTAATGAGTTAGGGGTTTTGTTAAATACTGCCTCTCTGTTTTCCTTTTCCAACACACTCATATTCGCGTTGCACTCTGGTATTTGTAGTTCTTTTCTCACTTTTTTATAGTGCATTCTGGGTAGTGCCTCTCCCTTAGTTTCTCACTGAGAGCCCCTTCTTGTGTATCATATGTAGTCAGTTCTGTACAGTTACTTCTTATTCACAGAAACTGGCCGACTAGTAGATTTTTTCTAAGAGAGTGGTGATGGTACATCTCAAAACCTAATAAGGATAATTTCTCGTGTGGTTTAGAGAAATCTGAAAAGGACAGTTGGTTGCTGTCTCTTGGCATGGGAAACCTAATGTAACCATTCAAATCTTTTTACCATCATAGTAGTCTGCTTGTTCTTTCTTTGTTAGCCTCACTTAAAACCAGTATATCAGCTAAGGAACGACCGAAGAATACAATCTACTAGTGAAGGTTGTTACAGTGAAAGATGGTTACTTTATCAACATGATGTACGTATAGGTTCACATTTTAGAGGCGCAGAAACCTCCAATGCTAGTCCTACTCCTCCATAATCTGGAACTAAAAGTTCAATTTGAAATCCGAAGTAGGTTTCTTTAAGTACTAAAGTGGAAGAGCTCACGTTGAAATTGATAGGGGTGTTGTATAGCCATTACGTATTTCTCAGCAGTTCATGTAATGCTCTCAGGATAGGTTCTTGTGGCATATTTATTTAGAGAGCGTCAACATCTAATCAGATTATGATTTGTGAGGCTGGGTTGAAATCCAATTTACTGAAAAGATTCAGGGGCAGATTTACTAACATTGGATGCAGCACAACGCAGCAAGACAACTTGTTGTGCTGCGTCAAATGAAGAGGGCAGGAATGCACCATATCTACTAAGATATGGCACATTCGCGCTCTCTCTCTCTGTGCTGTCGCATTAGTGGCTGCCAAGTGCCAATACAGGCACACTTGCAACATAGTGCAAGGGTGCCTTTGTTGCAGGCAGGATTGTTTTTGTGCATGAAGAGACACCTCCCTGCACAAAAACAATCCTCAGAAGCTTTTTCCTCTCTCTACGTGTGCTGCGGAATGGTGCACATATAGAGACAGGAAAAACGAGGAGGAATAAACAAGCCCAAGTGTTATGCCTAGGTTGCCAATGTTAAAAATATTTGTTCATGTAAGATACCATGATGAGACCTCTGACCTCCTGGTTCCAGCACTGACTGTTGCTGTGTGCACATTGTCTTCCCTTATTGGTCTGGAGATTTGTTTTTTTCATTCTGTTATGGTTGTTATTCATCTTTAAGACTAGTACCTTTTCATTCAGGCAATGTGCTGGTAGGTTGTGGGGTGCCACAAGGATTGTCTTTGTTACCTGTGCTATTTAACCTATATGTCCATCCTTTATCCAACATTATTCGATCATTTGGCTGACGTGTCTAATCCTATGTTGACAGCATATAAATAATGATTTGCTGGAACCAACAAGAGCCCAATTTTGCATTCAGTTAACCTGTCTGCTTGGATGTGGTTCAACAGCAATGAATAGGTTAATTTTCATGCTTAATGCTGGTAAAATGTTTTGGGTTTTTTGGACAAAGAGAAGCCCAGCTTGAAAAATTGCTTGTCACCCTTTTACCATCCATTCACAGGAATACAAGGGCACTTGTTATTTACACTTATACTATTTCCTGAAATGATTGTTTTAATCTGGGACTTCCAAAGACCCAAATCACAAGGCATTAGCACATCCAGAATTATGCGGTAAGTGTGGCTTGTAGCCTCAAAAAAAATGATAAGGCCTCAGATGCAAGAAAGACATCCACCGGCTGCCAGTGGAGCAAAGAACCAAATGTAAGACTCTCAGTTGCTTGAAATATTTTATAAATAGATCCAAAACACAATGCAAGTCTCCTGCAATACTATTGTTCACTAAGACCCCAGAATCATCAAGCCACTACCTACTACTGTAAGAAATAGTTCTTTTCTGGGCGGTCACACCTACTTTTCTGATTTTTGCTGAACCCTTCATTTTGCTGGCTTTAAAACTATGTGCACTTTACCTTGCCAACCAGTTGTAAAGTGTCTGTGCTCCCCCGTTAAACACGGTTGAATTGGCATATTCCCAATTTGTATACTTAATTTACCTATGAGTCCCTGGTATATGGTACTAGATGTACCCAGGTCCTTGAAGTTAAATTCCACTAGTGAACAGTAGCACCCATTATGCAATCCACTACAGTGGCAGTGCAAATATTGCTTCAGGGCTATCAGTGTAGCCTGGGTGTGACAGTGTAAAAACTGCAATTTGATCTGTCAACATAAACCCTTTTGTCAGGTCAAAACCTTTCTTTTAAATATTTATGTCACTCTTATGTAGTCCTTATGGCCCATAAGGCAGGGTGCATGGTATTTAAAAATAGGACATGTAGAAATTTAATGTTACCATGTCCTTACAGTGACTAGTAACCAAAAGCTATTTTTCACTGTGGCAGGCCTAGCTGTACAGATTAAAATCCTAATACTGTTTCTCTGGAATGAGACTTGCTAGGAAAATAAAGAAAGATCTATTTTAATAGTTAGTAAAATCCAATTCAATGGTGAAACCGGATTTTTAATAAATATTAAGGAAAAGTAAATTTTAGAAAGTTACCTTTTCTCTGCCTGAAGTTCCTGGAGACTAATTTGCATATGGTCGTCTCTAACTTCCCATTGTAGGAAAGTAGGATCTGCTTCTTATGGTTACCCCCACTTTTTGCTTGATGTCTCACTGTTTTTGACTAGTCTGACTGGGATCCTGCTAATCAGGACCCCAGTCTATCTGCTTTCTCCCTTAAATTGACATACATGTACTTTGGTACACTCCAGATTGGATACTGGGGTACCCTTATAAGTCACTAGTATATGGTACCCATGTACCCAGGGCATAGGTACCCCAGAGGCCTCCCATGGGCTGAAGCATGTATTATGCCACCCATGAGAGGCCATGCAAAATGGAACTCCAGGTCTGCTACAGCAGCCTGTGTGAGATGGTGCTTGCACCACTTACTTTAGATATAGGTTCACTATATCTATAGGTCACTACACTTAAAACTTATAAGTCACCCGTATAGCAGGCCTTACCAATCCTGAAGGCAGGGTGCTGGGTTTTTAGTGAGAGGGTGCCCCTGCATGAGCAGAGCCCCTCTGCAGCCTTCGTTGACCATTCTCCCAGGTTGTCTGTGACTCAGCCGGACATATAGGTAGAGGTGCATTATAACCTCGCGGTAAATGCTATCTCGAAATGACTGCATAGAAACATATCGTGTTTGGTATCAAACACCTTGGAATCATACCTCCACACCAGTAACTGGTGTGGGAGGTATGATTCCACCCTTCAGAAGCGAGCTTCGTGGGGTCACTGGTCTAACTGGTGCCAGCCTTCTCGACCCGAACAGCACAAAATGGATGCTGCCGACCAGAGACACATTTCTGCCCTCCTGCTGCTGAGCCAAGCTCGAGCAGAGGAAGGCAGCACAATAGGCATCCTGTCACAGGGAGGTGTGACCACCTCCCAGACAGTGTTTAGTGTATTGGGGCCGGGTGGGTGCACTCTGAAAGTGCCTGAAAGTCTGCATCTGGGGCACATTTGGTGTCCCTGTGCATAGTCCAGTTCAAACCAGTTCTGGGAGCCATTGGCTCCTGCTCTGGTGCGAAACTGGACAAAGGGCAGGAGGGTCCCCTGAATCTGTCCAACCCTCTCCCGCAGGTACAAAAGGGCTTACCTGGCTGTAAGACTTTGGATTTTACGTGGACAAGATTCTACAAGAAGAAACCACTGACCTTCGACCGTCTGGACACTCTGGACTTCGCTGGACCTCGACTGGGCTCGACTTCGTCCCCCTTTCCGTCCGAAGCTTGGTTCGTGCCCGTGCTCCATACAGGGTCCATGCAAGACCTGTGGTGCACTAAAGACAACTGAAGAATCTCCCTTGGAGTGAAGGAGTCACTCCTCTGCTTCGCAGGCACCTAAGCGCAACTGACTGGTCTGCTGCTCCTGAGCTCCTGCGGACTCCAAAGATTTCAGCTACACAGGAGGTGGGTTTCCGAAGGTCCCTGAGGTCGATCTGCCCTCTCACCGAGTTTGAGGCCAGTATCCCTCGTGGGGACTGTGTTACCCGAACTCGTGTGCACCGTGTCCATTTGCAAGTGCATATGCTTGTTGGCGATTCCCGAGCTTGTGCATTGGACTCCGTGTAGTCCTGACCCTGAGCAGTATTTGCACCAAAGAACTCCAGCCTCCACGCACCGAGTGCTCCGTGGGCTGATACTTTGCAATCTTGCTCGAGGTCCCCTCGCGAGTCCTGGTCATTCGGCCTGTGGGTCCTCCTGAGGGTCATCTTGATTTCTGTTGGGCTTTCCTCCTGGTTGCTCCAGACGTGCCCTGACTCCCCATTGCTTGGTGAGTCCCCTGGACCTTGCTGGTCCACACCGTAACCTGCTTGACCTTCCTGCGTGGGTTGCTTTTGCCAAGGCTTGTTGGTGCTCCAACCGGACACCGACCCCTCAGCACTCTACATCCTTTGTGGGACAGCTCACCTCCGGCTCCTGATCGTCCTCGACGTCTCCTGGTCCTCGTGGCTGCAGATTCAAGCATCCCTTCTTCACACCTGAAGCACCCGACATCGGTGGGCATTCGTCTACCGAGCCCCTGGTCACTCTGAAGTGACCCAGACTCTGTCCCCTCTGCTTTCAGGTTCCATCTTCCTCGAATCCAGGCTTGGATTCCACCGGACCCTTTTCACCTTCACGGCAGCAGTACTTCTTTGCAGCTCTCCATTGAGAACGACTGCAGTTTCCGACGCCACTTCAGACCTATGCACCCAGCTCCTCTGGGATAGGTAACTCGGGTACTATGGTATCCACGGGTGGGGTGGCTCTTCGAACTCTTAAGTTCCAACAGGTTTGCTCGAAGTCCTCCTAGAAGGGTCCTTAAACTTTAAAAGTGTAACCGCGACTTCCCCATAGAATTGTACGGAGCCCGCGGTCGTGTTCCCACACTGCACCCGGCCTCCGTGGGGTCCCTGTCTACTCACCTTGGGTGGTTCCTTGGGGTCCCAATGATTCTACGTGCTCCCGACCTTGTCTTGAACTCAGTCGTGACTGTTATACCACTATTTTAGTATATGGTTTGGTCTCCCCCTGGAGCCCACTGTGTATTGTGCTACTTACAACTGTTCTATTGATCTCGTATTGTGTGCTTTGTGTTCTATCCTCATGTAGAGGATAGTAGAGAGTGTTATATTAATAACTACATATTTTTATATAACGACTGTGTGGCTCTCCTTCATATAGTCATTCAGGAGGTGATATTCTGGTAAAACAAGCTGCTTTACATTCCTTCAAGATTAAGCCTGAAGGCTGCTCTCCACAGCTACCACTAGGATAGCTTTCTAAAGGTTATCTTTGACCTCATACATCATAAGGGCCGTTTGGACTGGTGCAAGGTGCCCACTTTAATTAGTGGACAGCATATACCAGGCCAACGTCTCACCCATAGTCAGAAAGTGTAATTTGAACAGGTGTGAAAAGGTGTGAAATTCCTCTCAGCAGCTACACAATAGGTCACTGTGAATAAAAAGTCGACCTGAATGGGCTGGGATGACTCCTTTGAGCACAGAAGAAGGGTAGGGGTTGTGAGCATCCTTTTTGACATTACAGTGTCAAATCCTGCTTTATATGTCTGTGGGGTTTACATATAACACTGGGGACATACTTGAAAGGACACAAACAGGATGCCAACTCAATTCTTGTTTATCCACTGTCTGGTTGCTGGAAACCCCTGCTTTTGTTCTGTCTCTGAGTTCATTGTGGCTGCCCCACTTTTAGTGTTAGATGTGGGAGTACACTAAGATTATCACAGTACACTCTCCTCACACATACACAGCCCTCAGAGAGCAAGTTTAGTGTGTCTAAAGTATTTTGCCATCTTGAAAATGCCCAAAGTCAATAGAGTTGGCCTCAAGAACTTTTACTCCATTGGTTAGGGTACACCCTGGAGTCATTCCAACCCACTAGCTTGTGCCAGGCATAAATGTGGTATCTCCAAGCACCGACTCCAGAACAATGCTGGACCTGAGGAAGAACAAAAGAGGACTGGACCTGCTGTCTCTGATCTGAGACGAGCCCTGAAGGACTGGACCTGCTTCCTCTTGTATCCAGAACAAAGAAGTGGATGCCAAGGCCATAAGGCAGACCTGCTCTTAAAGCTACAGGAATACAGTAAGCTACAAGAGGCCTTTCTTGCAACTACCAAGCTGACCAGTGGCATCTAGACCCAGTTGTTAGCCTTTGCCTTAAATTCTGTGAGCCCCCAAATGCCTCCCCTGAGGATGTGGGGGCTTTAGAAGTACACTCTGTGGTGGATTGGGACTTAAAGGACTAAATCAAAAAGTAAAATCTTTGGCGAAGACAAACTTGGTTGGTGTATTCGAACCACACTCCATCGCAGCCAACCTCAAATTGCACCTAGGTCCCAGTCTACCAAGATTAGTGCTATTCATACTTAAAACGTAAAATTGTCATTTTTATGTCATTGTTTTTAACAACTTTATGTTAGTTTTTTTTCAATCTCCAGGCAGGGGTACACAATGAAATAAACAGTAATTCTGTAGCTACATTGCACTAGTAATCAGGCATGAAAAACTGCAAGAGCAATCAACCAGGCATAAGAATAGGCAAACCACATAAGGCAATATCATCTTTGTTCTAGCAAGGACAATAAACCTCTTTATGAAAATCATTTATAATCAGCCAACACCAGGATCGGAGTCACAGTCTTCAATCGGGCGCAATAGATCCGGGGTTCTGGGGACTCTCATGTCTCGTTTTGTGTCGTATGGAAGGGGGTCCATATTTTTACGTATTATGGCATGGTGTCATGCATCAAGGACATAAGGCATTCCATTGTGTGGATGTTCCATATTTTGATCCACCACATATCAATTGATGGCCGCATAGGATTTCCTCGTTGGTGGGCAATCGTGAGTCAAGCTGCAAGTAATAAGGAGGATATAAACTAAGGGGCCGATTCCAATGTGGTAAGGAATGGCTCCGACCCTTGGTTTGAGCCATCCTAACCGCATCAGAGTCACCGATTCGGTTTTCCTTCTGACCGACCCATTCTGATGGGGTCGGTCAGAAGGGAAACTGAATCGGTCTTCCAAATGGCTTCCGACTGGCTCAGAGAGCCCGTCAGCCATTCAGAAGGCCCTCAGTAATCCCCCGGCCAGCTCTTTCCGGCCGAGGGATTACGATGGCAGTTCCCCACTGCCTTTTGTGCCGGCCTTTCCGGCACAGAAAGGCATTGGGAAACAGCTTTGGGGGCCCCCAGCAGGGCCCCCTTGGGTGCAAGGCCACCGAATGGAGGCCTAGGGGGCACCTATGGTGCCCCCCTGTTGATCCCTGCCCCCGGTGGCAGGCACCCTGGGGTGCCTGCCACAGGTGCGGGGATGAACTGCACCTCTGCTCTTTCAATGAGAGCATGCATTCCGTTTGGAATGCATGCTCCCATTGAAAGGTATAGGCATGCAAAAGAACAGGGTTCGGTTGCATCCTACTTCCAGGGCTGTAACCGACGACAGGAGGTAGTTCGCTACAGTTCCTGACCGATGTCGGCTGGACTCCGGTCCATCCGACTTCGGAATCGGCCCCTTAGTTGTAGTAGGGGATCAAGTGCACAATTCTTCATCCATTTTGATGTCCTTTTGTTCATTAACGTTTACTCTATTTTTCAAATTCGGTTTGGGATTTTTATTGTTTTGTTTGCATTTTGAGTCTATTACTGTTTTGGTACTGCATAAATACTGTACACTTTACCCTAAATTAAGCCTGTCTGCCCTGAGCCATGGCTACCAGGGGGTGGAACTCTGGTTAATTTAGTAACTTTGAGGGTTCACCCTGACAAGGGTTGTGATTATTCCTTGAGGTGGGTTGTCACCCAACCGAACTATTAACTCAATTTCTTAGAACTACATATTCCTAAGATAAACAAAACAAATAGTGGATGCTTCAATTTCGGTATCAAGCTGACAGGTTGTGGAATAAGCCCCCTCTTTGGTTAAGGCAAATTGCCAATCACCTAACTTCTAGAGAAACCATCAAATCCTTGTTATTTAATTAGCCATGTTGGGAACTGCCCAATGCCCTTAAATTCTCACAGTCTTGCTTTTAGCTAGCACCAATAAGCCCTTTTAGCATACACCATGCTGTATAAATAAGTAAATCAATCAAAATAATCACCAGTCTGATTTGTGACTCTGTCTGTGTGGGATGTGCCAGCCTGAGTTTCATGTATGTGCTCGGCCACCGGTATTATGCGACATAGGAGGATCAAAATATGCGGCAGGGTTGAGTAAATTAAGCAAAAAAGCCAAATTATGCAGTGAAATGCGATACATTTTGTGATAGCAGTACTTCATTATTTTGTCATTTTTACACTTGTTAATACTGTCTGGGAGTCGGTTGCACCTCTTTAGTATCAGTTCAATACCCATATATAGCAATAAGCAACAGAAAGGTGGCCAGTCAACCTTTGCACAGGGCAACACATGTTTTGCTGCATTTTTAGTAACGTTTGAACCATCTGAGCATGAAACTTATTTTTTGTTAAAATCTGCACATTATGCAGCAGATGATGGATTATGTGGCAAATCAATAATTATGCTAAAAATGCAGCGACCACACAATCAGATAATTCCAGTTGCCCTGGGTATGTGGATTCTGTAAACCTTCTCTCCTAATGGCGGATTTTCTAGCTGTTCACAAATATTGCTAGGTAATATAGGAAAAAATATATTTATTAATAAAATCTTCAGTTTCTTTATTTTGTATATATTCTTCATACTTGCTATTGTGAAAATATTCACGATGTTGTTATAATTTTGCTATATTCTGTACTGTTTGGTGTACAAGAAAAGTGTTTAAATAATGAATCTGTGTGTGTGTGTGTGTGTGTGCCTGTGCAAAGCTCGGGGTAGGCTGAAGTAAGCTCATCATAAATCTTCTAGGTCTTGGCAGAGCCCCACTATCACCTCAATATGGACTCTTATTGGTAGGATAAGAGGCATGTGACTTGAGGCACCTGTCTGCTTTGTGGACCAGCAAAAATCTGCTGGCATGACACATATCTCCACTTACAAAAGATTCCTGTCTGAAAATAAATCCGGAAGAGCAGTCCAACACATGACAAGACAACCAGGTTGAAATCTACTGAGGTACTTGCTCACCCTGAATAGTTTGAGCTCCCATAAACTTCCCTCCCCCACTGGCCACTTTGGAAAGTCAGGAGAGATTCCTGGTACATCACACCCTGTCCTAATAATGGACAACTGCTGAGCAAGCTAACCCGAGCAGGAGGCCCAATGGGGATCATTTTGTTTTTTATACACCAAGAAGAGATATAGTGGTAGGTCAATCCCCCTCAGAGTCATATTCCAGGCACAGGATCCTATCTAGTCTCTTAATTACACAGGCACTAACCTAGTGAAAGAAGACATGTGAGTCGATAAGTGGCTGTCACTGCCAATGGAATCTATTGTGGTGACCTATATTATTTACCTGGGGTATAGTACATGCATCAAAGTTTAGTCAGTTGGGGCAGCAGAATTGAAACTGGAGTCAGTAAGCAGGGCGTGATGCCATGAGTCAAATTCAAAATTGAAATCCTAATAACATGCTTATATACAACAAATGACCATATGCATTTGTAAAAGACACACAATTGATGGACGGAATGCAGAACAAATCAAAACATTCACCGCCAGTCAACAGATCTGGGTTAAATCCATCATTCTTTTAATCACCATGCCACCCCAGTTCAGACCTGGCCATATGCAAATCAGTCTTGACCCTGTGCCTTATGGGAACAGTCCAGCCCGAACTGCCAATCCAGGTCCTCCCTGGACCGGAAACAAGCATCCTAGGACCGGTTTCGGGGTTTCACCCCTCATCAGCCAGGATAGCTTGAATCCAGTGGCACAGTGAGCCCGGGACCAACGTCTGGGCATACCCGGCGCACTTAGGGCGAGAAAGCAAAAGACACACAATTGATGGACAGAATGCAGAACAAATCAAAACATTCACCCCCAGTCAACAGATCTTGGTTAAATCCATCATTCTTTTGCTCACCATGCCACCCCAGTTCAGACCTGGCCATATGCAAATCAGTCTTGACCCTGTGCCTCATGGAACAGTCCAGCCCGAACTGCCAAGCCAGGTCCTCCCTGGACCGGAAACAAGCATCCTAGAGCCGGTTTTGGGGTTTCACCCCTCATCAGCCAGGATAGCTTGAATCCAGTGGCACAGTGAGCCCGGGACCCACGTCTGGGCATACCCGGCGCACTTAGGGCGAGAAAGCAAAAGACACACAATTGATGGACGAATGCGGAACAAATCAAAACATTCACCCCCAGTCAACAGATCTGGGTTAAATCCAACATTCTTTTGCTCACCATGCCACCCCAGTTCAGAACCTTAAGCTTACTGGACCTTGACTTAAACAGCCCATATATAAAACTATAATAGAGCTGACAAACACAGCAACAAGGAAAGTTAAAACATTTAATAGCATTGACAAAGCCAATAGGTATCGCCAATGCCCGAGCTATCCGCCTTGTCAATGTGAATGCCTTTTAGCTATCTTGTCTAGCAGCACATCTACTGTTCAGCATGGCTGAAAGCCCAGAATCACAGGATGTTGAGCCGACGCCGAGTCTCATCGCCCCCCCCCCCCATGTTGGGTTTATTGTCCTGACTGCCCTAACTCAAAAAACCGAATAGCACTTTTTTTCAGTGACTTTTAGCCATGCAGATGTGCTGCTAGACAACATGGGTAAAAGACATTAGCATTGACAAGGTCAATAGCGTGGGCATTGACGAGATCTATTGGCTTTGCCAATGCTTGTTTGGTGTTGACGTGGTCTTGCTGAACAAATGTGGAAGTGATAGTTAGAAACAGTTGAGGAACTCTGAAGCTAAGCAAGGATGTGCCGTAACGGCCAGAGCTGCCGACAGGGGAACCAGGTTCGAATCTCTGGGTCGCGTGAACTATTTGTGATTCTGGGTAAATCACTTACGCTTCCTCCTGGCTACGTTAATGAATGCGTCTCTGTGTAATGTAACTGGTGTACACTTAAAGCACTCTAATACCATTGGCTCATGTTCTCGCTATAGCACGACGGAGCGAGCGCTCCAATGCCATTGGATCGTACAAAAAATAAAATAAATAAACAACTGCTATTCGTGTTTTAACAATTTTTTAAGAAATGTATTTGTTTATGTACATGTGCATGCATTTCAGTGGTATGTGTGTATGTGTACAAGGGAGGCGGCCTGAAAACACAAGTACTTCTATGGAGTGCTTGAAAATAAAGATAAAAATTGCTGTGAAAACCGGGAGTAGTGTAGGAAGACATGACTTGGTCCATGCACTATGGAAGGGCCAAGCACAAGAAGAGGGCATGACGCCCACATGCCATGACGAATGGCATCAAAGAAAATGAAAGCAGCGTTGAAGTTTACCAATGGTAGGAGATGGGCGGCCTGTAAGCCCACAGACAGAACACAACACGTCTCTTCGAGACAGTGCATGCGCTGTTTAGCCGAGACCTAAAATTTTTAATTTTGCAATGCAAAAGGTAGGTGAAAACTTCTTTTGCTTTGATTGACAGACATATATATACATATTCCAAAACAATCGTTGGAAGAAAAAGCAACAATAAGGAGCAATAACACAGTTATCAACTTATCAGATGTCACGTTGGATGCAGCAGAGACACAACTACTCTCTTTGGGGATGTCATTTTGCCCCGAAAGTAACTTTAATTATGTGCAAACACGAGTGGACGTGTTTAAATTCATTAGAAAGTTAAAACTTACTAAATATTACGCCATCAAAAAATCGGCAGATATACAGTCATCTGCATCACGGGCTTTTGCATCCAATCTTTCCAATCTAGTGGTATCTGACATACCTACTCTTAGAACACTACATGCCTTGGCACAAAACAACATAGAAGAGGACATGATATCCTCAACTCAGAGTGTTCTGGTGGAAGTTGGCATTGCTCCATCTTTGGTGACCTCAACTCCATTCAAACCTGTGTTTACATTCATTCCCAACATGCCTCAAGATGCCATCAATATCTTCCACGATGTCGTTATAGATGCACTCAAGAAACTAGAAGTGCAAACACAACGGAAAAGTAAGAAACATGAAATACAAGGACAAGAAATACCAGGAATTAATTAACAAATTACAAAATAATAATGATGAGATTAATCACTAATCGGACAAAGGTGGGAACATAGTTCTGTGGCCAAAGAATGAATACATGCTAGAAGCACACAGACATTTGGATGATTTAGAGTGCTACAAAAAGTCGAACGTTCTTCAACTGAATATAATTAAAGAGACTTTTGGCAAACACTTAATGAAATGGAAGAGGGATGGGCTCATTTCCAATGATGAATTTCAATTTTTGTGAAATGATTTTCCAATAACCCCAGTCATATACTTCATTCCAAAAATTCATAAAAAAGTCACTCCTATTCCAGATAGACCCATCATTTCGGCCAGAGGAGGACTGTTCGAAAAAGTATCGCAGTATGTTGACTACTATCTGCAAGAATTTGTACGAACATTGCCTTCTTACATACGTGACACCAGCCATTTTTTAAGCAAACTAAAAAGGATCCCTGGTCCGATGAGTACTTATTGATCATATTAGACATTTTGTCATTATATACAAGCATTAATCATGTCGATGGACTTAGAGCCGTAGAGCACTATTTAAACAAACGACCTATCCATTGCAGTAAACATAATGTAATGATTTTAGAAACGATTGGTTTTTGTCTGCATAACAATAACTTCATGTTTAACAATGAAGTGTTTCAACAACTAAGAGGTGTAGCCATGGGGGCCTGCTTCTCCCCGAGCTATGCGTGTTTACACGTGGGGCTGTGGGAGGAGCAGGTCTACAGGTGGCACAAAAGGAACAATTTGAGAGTCATGTAGCAAGTTGGATGCGTTTTATCGATGATATTTTTATCATATGGAATGGTTTAAGGGAAGATGCTGAGGAATTTGTGGCCAGGATTAATGTCAACAATGTCAATTTACAATTCAATGCTGAGATGGACAGGGCAGCTATTCATTTTCTTGATGTACATGTCAAAATAGCAAGCAACAAAATAGTAACAACTCTACATCGTAAGAGTACTGCAGGGAATTCTACCCTGCATGCCGCAATCTTCCATCCATACCATTTGATAAAAAGTATTCCGTATAGAGAATTCCAAAGGCTGCGCAGGATATGTAGCACTGATCAAGAATTTTATTGCTGCACGGATGAGGCGAAGACTAGATTTTATGAAAGAGGGTATGACAAACGTACAATCTTACAAGCATTAGAAAAAGTGAGCAACATCTCAAGGGAAAATTTGTTACCTGTAGAACTAGAACACCAGTCTAACCATGATAAACCTACTAGTGATGAAATCAGAGGTGGAACCAAATCTGAGATTCGCCTCATAACTGCTTATAGTCGTCAACAGAAGCAGGTGAGGTACATTTTGAACAGTAATTGGCCCAGAATCATGACAGATACCATCTTGGGAGAGCGCCTACCATCGACACCCACTTTCACTTTCAGACGAGCTATGTCTATGAATAATGCTTTAGTAAGGACGAGCCCTGAAATACCAACTCATGCACCCACAGCTAAAGGAAATTGGCTAACATTGAAACAAGGGTTCTACAAATGTAGCTCATGCAGGGCATGTAAATTTGGCAAGAACACCTATATATACCCCTGCATTCAATAACAAACCGATTCCATTGAAAGAGATCTACAACTGCAGGACTGAGTTCACAGTATATGTTTTAACATGTACATGTGGATTGCAGTACAAAGCTACAGGTACACGTTAGAATACTGCAGCATCTGAGGGCGATAGTCAATTCTGATCCGACATACCCTGTGGCCAGACACTTCAAAGCAATACATGACAACAATTTGGAGTGCCTGAAGTATTTTGTGATCGGGGCAGTGCCACCATCGAGGAGAGGAGGCAACAGAGAAAAGCTTCTCAGATGACTCGAGTCCAAGTTTATATTAGAACTTGACTCAAGAGCCCCCAAAGGCCTGAACCAGGGTGATGATCTCCACAATTTCCTTTAAGCCCTAGATAGTAGAGATAACAATATTAACATCACTCGATCACAACACATCTTCATATGCTCAGTATTTTACCTATGCCTCACATATACAACGTATAGCACTTCTGGTATTCACTTAAGCACTGAATGTCATAGTAACTCACACTAGCCGCTACTGTTTCCCTCCATCTAATAAGAATTGACACTGATTTGAAACAACATATATACATCAGTTTAGAACAGACATGCCTTTCAAGTCAAATTGTTAGTCACTTTAGCAACAGAGCACTCTATCTATTTATATATTTGTCTATAGACATTTATTGGAGGCGGATGCTATTTCTATTGGAGTTAACAGTATCTATACCTATAGGTGCAAGGCAGGAATATTTTAAGCTGCATATTTTGACAGTTCCCTAAGTTTAAGGGATATTATCACATTGCACAAAGCACTTTGAACAACTATTGCACTTTAAGAAGAAATCAGACAGAAAGTAAAAAATTGGTTTTTGCACTAAGCACTTTATTGATATCTTGACTAGTATTGTGTTACCATGGATTTTAATGTATATACCAGATTTTATTATGTATATATTTATACAGATATTTATGTGATCTTTTAGAGCAATGCTCCTATTATTACAGAAAAACCATAACATCGAATTTTATCACAATATTCCAAATATGATCTTTAATTGTATTTATGTTCTTAGTTCAAAATGCCGTCTCTGTTTTTCATTATTTCATGATGATATTTAAATCATTAAGAGCATGAATTATGAGAAATTTAGTAAAATATCTATTCAGAATATTACGTAATAATTGAAGAGCAATAATGAGGCATTCAAGCTGCACTAGGAACTCAATGTACAAGATAATCAGTGACATATTTGTGATTTTATATTGGTTTTTATCGATGTATCACAGGAGACTATTTTTATCACATACATATCAGGAGGATTATTTATTTGTCCGTGAGTCCACACGAAGTAGTCTGCTTTTCATTACTATGATCACTATGAGTCACATGGTGCGGAAGTAGAATTTATCAGCTGTCTCTGTAGCGCGTTGCATTATGTGAGCAAGGCCACCCGCGGTGGCCGAAACGCGTCATACCGCCATGTCAAGGGAAATAAAATCAGATTAAGCACAAATCTCTGGTGTCCGTGTCCCTGTGGTGCTAGATCAGCGCGTAACCTGGGAATGGTGTCTGCATATATATATACCATGGTGGATGGTAGTTGCGGCTTGTGGCCATTTCGGCGGCCTCCGGATTGTACCCAGGGAGGAGTAATAGGAGACGCAGTTCATGAAGGAGGGCGTTGTACCAACGCGAGGAAATCTTGGGATTTTCAGCGTGGAACGTGCGTCCTGCGGCAACGGATTGGCGACCCCACTCAGCAGTCCTGTGACAATCTGGTGACTGGGCACTGTAGGAGTATCTACTCCAATCGGTGAGGTGGGTGGACAGCAATTCATTTTTTGCGTGGACGGGCCTCCACGGACTTTGCAAACAGCAATAAACTGTACAGTCTTCATGGAGCCTGATTTTAAGCAAACTGTTAGATGCATGCTGGGAATGGTAGTTGGTTACCAGCTACGACTATCGGTTGAGATGCCCAATGACTTTCAATTGCGGATTTGTCTGCGCTATAGTCGATGTTGGACTGATTTAAGTCATAGGGAATGGTCATAAGCCACTCATGAGACCATAGAAGAAATGTACAAGCTGTTGATATATGTTATGTTCATTTTTCCGATTTTTCATGTGCACTTAGTCGTCGGAATGTGCGGAGGACTTACAACAATTTGTCTCACCTGTTCATATCAGGTATATCGTAACAGCATAAACACAGTAGTGTTCAATATCAGGGTATGAACGGCTCTGTTTTTATCTGTATTAGTTATGTAACTTTTATTTCTGACATTGAACATGTGTATCATCAGCTGGCCTGTATATATCTATAAATCATGTATATTATTTGGTTTATATCAAAAGGCATGGTATGAACTCTAATGGGACATATTCGCCGCGCACTCAGAATGTAGTATGTCGTCTATGTTTAGCACTTTGGAGTATTTAAATGTAATTGCAACAAGGCGTCTATTAGATTGACAAAGGCAGGCCCTCTGCCGAAACGCGTCTCTCTTCTGTGCAGAGTCTTTGGAGGCCATCGGCAATAAAAATGTGCTGCATATCTTACCTGCTTCAAGTGCGTGTCCTCTTCTTGCTTGCATGGAGTTGGATGGTGGAATATATATATATATATCATATTATATAACTCCATTTCCAGTTTTCTCAACAGAACCGGACACCGACATCGCAGACTCGGTTACGTTTGTAACACTTATTTATTTACTGCTTGCTGTTACGCATTTCTGCAGTTTCTCCTGCCTTGCTCAAACATGTGTTAGGCCTGCCAAGGCAGAGCCTGTGTGTACAGTTTTAAACTGCCATGTCGACCTTGTATGTTAAACCTCTTGCCAGGCCCAAACCTTTCTTTTTAATACATGTGTCACTGCTAGTGTAAGCCTTGAACATCCCAGAGGGCAGGGTGAAATGTATTTAAAAAGCAGGACATGTACTTTTAAGTTTGACATGACCTGATAGTGAAAAACTCGTACTTCCCCACTGCAAGGCTTATATCTTCAATATGATAACATTGGGAGCACCTTAATACATTTTATAAGCATAATTTCCAAAAGGGAAGATAAAATAGGTCCATGTTTGGTGTCTCTAGAATCGTAATTTAAACTCCTAACTTATGATAAAGTCGGATTTTAAATTACAATTCGGTAAATGCCACTTCATAAAGTTGGCATTTTCTTGCCTTAGACATTTGGGGCCAGATGTACGACTATTTTTTGCGGTCGCAAATGGGAAATCGGGCCGCTTGCGCCCACATAAAAGGGTGGTGGTATGTACAAATGCTATTTTGCGAGTCAGTGACTCGCAAAATAGTGTTTGCGAGTCGCTATTAGGAAGGGGCGTGCCAAGGGCGTCCCTTCCTAATAGCGAGTCAGAATGGTATGTACCATTGTTTTGCAACTGCATTTGCGGTCACAAAACACTCGCAGTTTACCACTCGCAAACAGGAAGGGGTCCCTAAGGGACCCCTTACCCTTTTTGAATAGATGCGAAAAATATTTTTTTTAAAACAGAAACGTTTAATTTTTCTTTTTTAAAGGCATCCCATTTTCCTTTAAGGAAAACAGGCTACATTGTTTTTAAAAACTGCTTTATTGAAAAAGCAGTCACAAACATGGTGGTCTGCTGACCCCAGCAGGCCACCATACCTGCGAGTGCTGACCATTTCCAATAGGTCGCAAATTGCGACTTGCCTCATTAATATTGATGAGGCAAGTCATTTGCGACCCGATTAGGAATCACAAACAGTGTTGTAGACACTGTTGTACATTCCATTTTGCAAGTCGCAAAACGTCACAATTTACGACTCACAAATTGGAATGGTCGTACTTAAGGGCCCTTGGTGCCTGCAGCCTGTCTTTGGTCACATGACTGGGAATAGTTGCCAGTTCCACCTAGACAGCCACACAAACAATGGAAGCTTAGGTGTGACTGAGTGGGCTATCCTGACAGCATGGGAGGGAGAAGCTGGACCCATCCTCACAAACACCTGAACAGGCTGTGTCCTTTCCCCACACAAAGGACTGCCTACCCCCTGTAGTTAGTCTGGAGCCAGAGCTGGCAATGCATCTGCGCACTTCAAAGGTTTGTCTTTGAAGTCTCCCCCACTTTAAAGGCACCAGTGGGTATAAGAACTGGACATCAGACACCACCACTTCAGTACACTACTGGACCTGGGGATACTGTGCCAGGAAGAAGGACTGCTGTGCTGCTGAAGAACTGTCACTCCGCTGGACTGATGCCCTGCTGTGCTGACCTGCTGCCAGCTGCCCTCCTTCTCTGGATGGGGAGGACTGGACATGCATCTCTTGAACCCAGAACCCAGAGTGACTCCAATGCCTAGTTGGCTGGCCCTTCTGATCTGAAGCCTCAGGGACATAACAGGCTTCTATCCACCTTACATGTGCACCTGGACTCTCCCAGCTGTGAATCTACCCTGCTAAGTGGTGCCACCCTAGTCCTGGGCCCTGGAAGTGGGCTTAAGGTACTTACCAGCGGAACAGACGCATCTTCTCTGCTGATCGGCGCATCCTCGAGACGCACCAACGCATGTTGTCGCCTGAGTGGTGCATACTTGAGGAGAACCAATGCATGCTGCTGCTGTGTGAATTGGGCCGGGTGTAGAAGGTCCGCATCGCAGTGTTCAGAACCAACGCATCGCCGATGGCATGGCACATCTGTGACACGATTCTTGCATCCCTCGTCGATGGCAGTTCGACAACTCAGCCGGCCTCTGCAATGCAACCTCGCAGCTCTTCGGAACCGACGTATCGGCAGCTGCATGTTGCATCCTCGATGCCCAAACTTCGCATTGGAAGCCCGTCGACAGGATCCTCGGCGACGATGCAACAGGACCTCGCACAGCCTCACGACATCTTGGAACAGATGCATCGTTTCGACCGCGTGATGCTTCTTCGCCTCGGTTGCACACTGCACTCCACAACCAGGATTTAAGCTACATTGTTCAGTGGGCCTAACCTGGTCGCTGTAGCCGGCCCGTGCTCCCTCGCGACCGGCCTCAACTTGTGATTTTGTCCTGCTCCGGCGCAACCAGATATCCCTTGCCGGACCTTTGTGCTTTTTGGTGCTTACCACCCTAAAACTTTAAAACTCAATATCTCTGGTTTACCTGGTTGGATTTTTGTCGTTTTGGTCTTGTTTTATTTTTTAAATTTAATATATTTTTCTAAATCTGGTGTGGGATCTTTTTGTGCAGTGTTGTCACTATTTTTACTGTTTTAAGTGTTGCACAAATACTTTACACATCACCACTAAGTTGAGCCTCCCTGCTCTGTCCCAAGCTAGCCTGTGTGTTGGTGCAACAAAATTATAAGGAAGTCTTAGCTGGCAGGATGGCTCAGTGAGTTGAATGCTCGGTACTGAAATACACAAAGATTGACTAGCTACAAATCTGAATCCTACTAAAGAAGGTTCAGTCTTCCATCTTTTTGAGGTGGGTAAAATGAGTACCATTAGGTAATATTAGTACCTTGTAGTGTTCTGTTTTTTCTCAATGTTTAGAATGCTCTGTACATGTGCTTCCCACTATATAGTTAGGTAATGTATTAGAATATTGCTGTTTGAAGTACCCTACTAGCCCAGCTGACTACTTGATCTTGTCTGCTGGTCAAGCTGGAAGTCCAGGGTTGGCTGCCAATGACCTTAGTGAACAGTAAATTGTATACATGCTTTCCACAGACTGGCAACAAGAAGGCTCAGATAGCCCTGGGTGCAGGACACCATGTAACCAATTTGTTGCAAGCTCAGTAAAAATCATCTGAGCCACTCTGGAAACTTAGAATTGCAGGAGCAGTGTAGGTCAGTAGCTTAGCAATGGGTCCTGGTGCAAGTAAAGAAAATGGTCTCTTTGACAGCTGTTCATGTTGCAAAATACAACTATTATATGGGTTCAATGGTCCCTTCAGGGCTCTAGTCCTGGGCGTCACTGCACCTGCTTCACCATTTGTAGCTACGCCCCTGGTGTAAGTAAAGGAAAGAAGTGCAGCTGGACAGGCAAGCATGGGGAACACCCCTGATTGTAGTGTGCTTCCGGTGCATGTTCCAACTGGCAATATCATTTTGGGGACACAATGGAGAGTGATGTGCTACTGTGCTTGAGAAAATAACACTTCATGGATGCTTACATAACGAAGACTGAAGCACAAGCAAATGTATTGTGTAGAGTACAGTGTATAACACAGTGATGAAGACTCACACAGGGCAACTTTCAACCGTAGTGGAGGCAAAGAACAGAACGGCTTGCATCTACTGCCAAGCGAGACCCCATTAGTGAAGATGACTGACCAACAGATGCCAGGCACTAAGTTCCAGGTGAAACTTCCAATGTATTCAGTACTGGCAGGGTGGAGAAGAGAAAGGGGAAATGCTGGTGTGTCAGCCAAGGAGTGCTGAAAGTGAGGAAAGACTAAATGTGTAGAGGATGTTAATAAGAATGAAATGAGAAGATGTTATCTGTAATTCCTACACCTCAATACACGAACCATGTACTTAAAAGAGGAACAAACTGGAATATTGTCACCAGTGAGAAAAGAAGATATAAGTAAAATTAATAGTGCTTTGAAATATCTGGCGTTGGGGAGGAGTATATATCGAACTAACCCAATGCCATTATATCACTGGTGGATCCAACAAATGATTCAGGACCCCGTCAGTTATTTTAGAAGCACAGTTTAATTCCTCTTCACTGCTTCATAAATGCCCCATCACCAAGAGTTATCACTTAAGTAACAAAGCAAAGGAATACTCCTTTTTAATAAACAACTACCTGTGTAGTCAATATTAAAACATAACTAACCAAGAATAGAATACATATCTACATCCTTTCAGCTGACCTTTATTGGACTTTCTCTTCAACACTGAAATGCTGCACCTGTAGTGCCTGAGATCTGTAATGAGTACCTGGCTTAGTACAGAAACTGCATGCCTCATAAGCATTCTCCAAGGGAGTGGGGTATTCAAAAACAACATACCAATGTCCATCATAGAGGAATAATCAGTCATAGGATGTGACTTGCTCCTTGTCAGCTGCTTGCCCTCTTCGACCTCCTCATCCTCCTTTCTTCTCATCTATCAACCACTGCCACACAACCCAGCTTCCATTGATGCTCTACTAGACTTTATACAGGAGATTACTATTAATCAACCAAACCTCTATATCTTAGATCTCAAAACTTCTTTTTACAAATCGTCACTGTTGGGCTTGGCCCTATCTGCAAGATCATCCCCAAACTTTGTGCTTTCACCTTCCTGTTTTCTGAACTAGTTTTTGTTGACTTTTAGCACTCTGCACACTTTACCACAGCTAACCAGTGCTAAAGTGCTTGTGCTCTCTGCTTTGAACATGGTAAAATTGGCTTTCACCCAATTGGCTTACACCCAATTAAATGTACTTGTAAGTCCCTAGCAAAGTGCACTACATGTACACAGGGCCTGTAAATTAAATGCTACTAGTGGGCCTGCAGCACTGATTGTGCCACCCACTTAAGTAGCCTTATAAACATGCCTCAGACTTGCCATTGCAGCCTGTGTGTGCAGTTTTAAACTGCCATTTCGATCTGGCAAAATAAACCTTTTACCAGGCCCACACCTACCTTTTTAATGCATAAAGGTCACCCCTAGGTTAGGCCCTTAACAGCCAATAGAGCAAGGTGTAATGAATTTAAAAAGTTGGACATGTACTTTTAATGTTTACATGTCTTGGTAGTGAAAAACTCTTAAATTATTTTTTCACTACTGCAAGGCCTACCTCTTCCATTACATTGGATAACATTGGGTTGTCTTATCACATTTGATAGGCGCTAACGTTTGATTGGGAAGAGGTGAACCTTTCATAATTGGTGTCTGAGAAATTATAATTAAAAATCCTCTTTAATGGTAAAGTCAGATTCTAAGTTACAATTTTAAAAAAATGTACTTTAGAAAGTTGGCATTTTTCTGCCCTATTTGGTGTCTGCAGGCTATACCTGGGTCACATGACAGGGTGTAGTTGGCAGTTGGACTTTGTTTATTCCTCACAGACTGTCACACAATAGAGGGATCAGGTGTGCCTGGATGGACCATCAAGTGGCAGGATGGGGAGGTCGGAGCTGGGCACAGCCCCACTTGCAGCTGAATAGGCTGTGCCCTGACTTCACACAAATGACTTGTGACCACTGCATTGTTCATACAGCCAGATTGGAGCTGAGGCAAGAAAGGCAGGAAACGTCTAGGACTTCAAAGGGAATTCTCTATAAACTTCTCTTACTCCAAAGAAGGCACCAGGTGTAAAAATAGGACCCTCAGACCCACTCTTCAGTGTTTCTCTGGACCTATGGATACAACAGAAGAAGGACTGCTGTACAGCTTTGCTGTCAGAAGGACTGCTACTTTGCTGCCCTGCTACTGTGCTGCATTGCTGTCTGCTGCCCTGCTTGCTGAGAAGGAAGACTGGACCTGCACCCTTCAGCCCAGGCTGAAGTGACTCCAAGGGTCAGCTGACTGACCTTTTCCGAGCTACCTGGGACATAACAAGTTCCATAGGCTCACTGCAGCTACCCAGCTGACCTGCTGCCTGGATCTGAAACTGAACCTGCCTGAGCTCTGCTGGCCTCTGCTGAAGTGAGTACCTGACCCCTAAGAGGTGCCCTTCAGGTCCTAGATCTTTGGGACGGCATCGGTTGAGCTCGTCTCCAAAGAAAAAGAGAAATCCTGAAGTTTTGGGCTCTTCTTGATCACTTGCCACCCATGATGCCAGTCAACGCGAAGCTCCGGTGAACTTGACTCTTCGAGCCACAGCGACCGCCAGCGATGCCCGGCAGTGCAAGATCCGTACTTTGCGCTGTAGCATCGACAGCTCACAGTGACCGTCAACACAAAGCTCCAACAACGACCATCCACAACGGCCGACAGGATCTTCGCACTACAGCGATTACCATCCGTGACACCAAGCCTGATCTTCACGCTACATCAACAACCATCTGCGATGCTCTCCCTGCTTCTCACTATCCCTACCACCGTGAATGTATATCTTTGCCCTAAACTTTTGAAGGTAACTCTTTCAGCAAGACTCACCTGGTCCCTGAATCCGGCTAGTGCTCCATCACTGTCGGCCTCAGCTTGTGACTTTCACCTGGTCTCGCCGGACCAGATGCCCATTTGTGGTGCTTTGTGCTTTTAGGCCTGAAATCTTTGAAATTGCATATCTCCGGTTCAACTGATTGGATTTTTGTAGTTTTATGTTGAATATTTTATTACATTTTGCTCTATTTCTTTTAAATTGGCATGGGATTTTTCTTGTGTGGTGTTTTCACTTTATTACTGTTTGAAGTTCTCCATAAATACTGTACACATTGCCTCTAAGTTCAGCCGGACTGGTTTGTGCCAAGCTACCAGAGTTTTAAGCACAGGTTAACTTGAGGTTTGCCTGTGTTTCACCCTGAAAGAGATTGTGGTTGCCGCTTGAGTAGGGTTTCACCGCCCGTCAACAAGCATCCCAATTTCCCTGTGGAAGATATGGATATAAAGCCAACGCTCAGATTCTGGTAGCCCATTTTCCAGTCGGAGTTGGTCAAAAGGCAGCAGGCCCTCCGGATCAAAGAAATCACCTATTCTTTTACAGTTGGCTTCCTGCCATGTGACAAACCCATCGCCCATTACAGCTGGAGGTAAATCGGGATTGCCAATCACTGGTGTAAGGGGCGATAGCGGGGTGGTTAGGCCAAGAGAGATAGAAACCCTATCCCAGGCCTTGAGAGTGGCCCGTACCATCGGCAAAAAATAGACTCCCCATGGTCGATGGTGCTTGGCCAACCAAAGGACCTTCCAAATGTGTATTCCGGCAATCACCTGATCTATAAAAATACAAAGTTTTTCTGAGGTAGGCCTGTGCCAATCCAACATTTAATGCAACTAGGTGGTGAGATAGTAAGTGGTAAGATGCAGTATGTCAAGACCACCATCTGCCTGTGGGAGGCATGCTCACTTCCGGCCCAAGTGAGGTGTTTTACCCTCCCATATGAAAGACTCACTAGTGTTGTAATTTGGAAAGAAGAAGGGGCGAAGGCTGAGCTAGCAGGGTCTGCATGACAAAAAGAATTTTGGGCAGAATAGTCAATTTTACAGCCGCCAGACAGACCAGCCAATAAAGGCCTCTGGTGCGTCAAATCCATAGGTCAGAGCTGGCTGTTGCTACCAGCGCTTTGTTGTTGCATTCCTCTGTGTTAGCTACTGAGGAGTACAGCATGAGACTCAGGTATGGGTCAGCATGGTGCACCCAAGTAAGCAGCCGTGGGCAGTGTAGATAAGAGCGGTGGGACGGTGGGGCCGGATGGGAGGGGATTTTGACAGAAGACGACGAGGGAAAATTAAATATTTATTTAATTTCCTCTCGTGGTCGTCTGTCAAATCCCCTCCAACCCAGCCCCATCACCCCAATGCTTGGACCACAGCTGCAAGTAAGATGAAACATACCTTGTAAAGTGAGGAGATCGTTGGCCAGGGTGAATAGGTTGAGGATCTGGGATTTCTGAAAATTGATTTTAAAGCTCGAAGGTGGAGTTTGTGAAGAAGGCCTGGGATGGAGGTTAAGGGATCGGTTAGGGAGACAGAAACATCGTCAGCGTTAAGTGTTTGTGGTCCCGCCCCCCCATCGTGATTGCAGCAATCTGCAGGTTTTCCCTTCTTCTTTTGACGAGGGGCTCCATGTAAAAAGCAAAAAGACGGTGCGATAGTGGGCAGCCCTGCCTTGTTCCCTGGAGGACCTGAAAGTGTCGCGAAAAGAGGCCATGAACCCTTACTCGTGCTTGGGGGCAAACATAACTGCTTCATATCTATCTGCGAAACCAGGGTCCCTGGCCAAATTTTTCTAATTTCGCTTGCAAGAATGGCCAAAGCATGCCTTCTAGGCGACAAGAGAGACTAGTAGCGTGGATACGCGGAGGTGAGAGGCCTTTTCTATAAGGTGTAAGATGAATTTAATCTTGTCGCTACAGTTCCTCTCTGGAATGAAACCCGCTTATTCGGGGTCCGCCAATCTCTGAATATACGGGTTCAGTCAGCCCGCCAAGATCCTGGTGAACAGTTTGGCGTCAACGTTCAAAAGGGAAATAGGTGGGTATGAGGAGCAATGGGCTAGGTCATTCCCTGACTTAGGAATCACTGAGATCACTGCGTAGCACATAGTGGGTGGTAAACGGCCTGAGTAGCTGATAGAATTGAACAGGTGGAGTAGAAGTGGGGCCAACTGTGGGCAGAAGGTCTTATAGAAGGCCGGGGTAAAGCCATCTGGGCCCGTGCTTTCCCGACCTTAAGGCAAGAGATACAGGAGATGATCTCCGTCAACTTGTTGTCCTCCTCAAGGGGAGTGGCATCTTGGGAGGAAAGTAGCGTATTAGATGTCTCGGATAGGTACTGAGTTATAGCCGACTGCTCGCACTGTTTGGAGGAGTAGAGAGTTGAGTAAAAGTGCTCAAATTCCTGGGCGATAGCCTAGTCTGTCGATGGACGCTGATTCAGGCAAACTGAGGTCGTCCTCAGGCATCTCTCTTTGAGAGTCAAGTTTCTCAGCTGCTGCTTCGGTAGCAAGTCTTCCACATTAGAATCTTTATTATGTCCTTTGTTCATTGCCAAGTCATAGACTGAATGTAATGACCCCAGAATCAGTGCAGGTGCTGGTGACTGAGCGCTGGGACTAGGGGTGCAGGCGACGCCAGAGGGCTGGGCTAAACGATGATGGGTCTGTGCCGTCTCCTCAACGGGGCCCAAGGGCCTCACTCAGGCACTGGACCCCCACCCAGGGCCCCACACCACCACCCAGACACAGCAAAGGCACAATTGGTGTGCCCACTGCTGTCCAGCATACCAGGCTGAAAATGGGAAAGCATCAAAGCAAGTCCAGCCCCAGGGTACAGGTCGACAGGATCCGCAGGATGGGAGTACAGGGCCTCAGAGGAGTCGCCCCATTTATTAACAATCTGGAGGTAAGCCTTCTATACAGGGAAAGAGCGTAAAGTCAGGGGAGGGGAGTTCTCAGGGCACGGCTACCACTGATGGGTGAGTCCCACAAGGTTCCAATCCCACCGCCCCTTCACTACCCCAAGTCACTCAGGAGCTGAGAGGGGAGCCACAGGAGGTCGAGGAAGATGGGAGCCAGATCCCAACTCCACTGGCGGCAGAACCAGAAAAGAGAATGCAAAAGACACACAATTGATGGACGGAATGCAGAACAAATCAAAACATTCACCCCCAGTCAAGAGATCTGGGTTAAATCCATCATTCTTTTGCTCACCATGCCACCCCAGTTTAGACCTGGCCATATGCAAATCAGTCTTGACCCTGTGCCTCATGGGAACAGTCCAGCCCGAACTGCCAAGCCAGGTCCTCCCTGGACCGGAAACAAGCATCCTAGGACCGGTTTCGGGGTTTCACCCCTCTTCAGCCAGGATAGCTTGAATCCAGTGGCACAGTGAGCAGGGTATGCCCAGACGTGGGTCCCTTGCTCACTTTGCCACTGGATTCAAGATAGCCTGGCTGATGAGGGCTGTGAGCCCGAAACCGGTCCCAGGATGCTTGTTTCCGGTCCAGGGAAGACATGGCTTGGCAGTTCGGGCTGGACTGTTCCCATGAGGCACAGGGTCAGACTGATTTGCATATGGCCATGTCTGAACTGGGGTGGCGGAGTGAGCTAAAGAATGATGATGGATTAACCCAGATCAGTTGACTGGGGTGAGTGCTTGCAATGTTCAACACTCCGTCCATCATCCCCTTTGGTTTTGCATTGTTCGCCCTAAGTTGGCAGGGTATGCCCAGACGTGGGTCCCTTGCTCACTTTGCCACTGGATTCAAGATAGCCTGGCTGATGAGGGCTGTGAGCCCGAAACCGGTCCCAGGATGCTTGTTTCCGGTCCAGGGAAGACATGGCTTGGCAGTTCGGGCTGGACTGTTCCCATGAGGCACAGGGTCAGACTGATTTGCATATGGCCATGTCTGAACTGGGGTGGCGGAGTGAGCTAAAGAATGATGATGGATTAAACCCAGATCAGTTGACTGGGGGTGAGTGCTTGCAATGTTCAACATTCCGTCCATCATCCCCTTTGGTTTTGCATTGTTCGCCCTAAGTTGGCAGGGTACGCCCAGACGTGGGTCCCTTGCTCACTTTGCCACTGGATTCAAGATAGCCTGGCTGATGAGGGCTGTGAGCCTGAAACCGGTCCCAGGATGCTTGGTTCCGGTCCAGGGAAGACATGGCTTGGCAGTTCGGGCTGGACTGTTCCCATGAGGCACAGGGTCAGACTGATTTGCATATGGCCATGTCTGAACTGGGGTGGCGGAGTGAGCTAAAGAATGATGATGGATTAAACCCAGATCAGTTGACTGGGGGTGAGTGCTTGCAATGTTCAACACTCCGTCCATCATCCCCTTTGGTTTTGCATTGTTCGCCCTAAGTTGGCAGGGTATGCCCAGACGTGGGTCCCTTGCTCACTTTGCCACTGGATTCAAGATAGCCTGGCTGATGAGGGCTGTGAGCCCGAAACCGGTCCCAGGATGCTTGTTTCCGGTCCAGGGAAGACATGGCTTGGCAGTTCGGGCTGGACTGTTCCCATGAGGCACAGGGTCAGACTGATTTGCATATGGCCATGTCTGAACTGGGGTGGCGGAGTGAGCTAAAGAATGATGATGGATTAAACCCAGATCAGTTGACTGGGGGTGAGTGCTTGCAATGTTCAACACTCCGTCCATCATCCCCTTTGGTTTTGCATTGTTCGCCCTAAGTTGGCAGGGTATGCCCAGACGTGGGTCCCTTGCTCACTTTGCCACTGGATTCAAGATAGCCTGGCTGATGAGGGCTGTGAGCCCGAAACCGGTCCCAGGATGCTTGTTTCCGGTCCAGGGAAGACATGGCTTGGCAGTTCGGGCTGGACTGTTCCCATGAGGCACAGGGTCAGACTGATTTGCATATGGCCATGTCTGAACTGGGGTGGCGGAGTGAGCTAAAGAATGATGATGGATTAAACCCAGATCAGTTGACTGGGGGTGAGTGCTTGCAATGTTCAACACTCCGTCCATCATCCCCTTTGGTTTTGCAGAAAAGAGAATAGCACCCCCTGGAGAGCTCTTCAGCATCAATGGGGCACCATGTCGGCCTAGACAGTCCATTGAATTTATATGGTGAGCCCCCCAATGGAGATTGATTCCCGGGGCTGCGTGTGTAGCACAGAACCAGTTCAGCCTGTCACTCGGAGCAATATCGCTGTGCGCCGTACTGAGGCTGGCGCTGGCCGGGGATAGGTGTTTGGGGTCCCACTGTGGACAGCGATGCAAAGTCTTTTTAGGGCCTGGGCCCCACGAGTCTGTGCTAACAGCACAGGCTGGCTGTCATGCGCCCTGCCTATCTGTGTCTTCGTGCACCACCCTGGAAGGTTCTGGCAGAGTCATTCATCCTGCGGGCCCACACAGGGGGCAGTTCAGGGCTGAGAGGTGGGCTCAGTTGACATTAGAGAGAGCGCACCATGGCTCCAACCGCAGTGTGCCACAGCTGCAGGGGGCCACTACCTCCTCCAGTACCCCAGGGCCCAAAGCGAGGTGGTCTCCCCGCACCCTGCAGGCCCAGTGTTCATCCACTGATGAGAGTAGTTTGGTGACTGCTGTCTATCTGGGTGCCGCAAGAGACGGGTATGCAGAACAGAATATGGAGCCACAGGTCCCACACCGGCGGAATGGCTGGTGGAGTCTCTGATCTGGCAGGTCCTCATGGAAGGCAGGTCAGGGCCAAAGAGGTGGGCCCAGTCAGGGTCCAGGGAAATGTGTTGCAGCTCCAGGCATGATATGTAACAGTTTCAGCGGGTTTGCTTTCCCTCTCAGCAGTTTCCAAGGCCCAGGGCAAGGCTGTGTCTAGGTATCGCACAGGCCCGACACCCGCCTGCCGCCAGGTGAGAGAGTGCTGGGCACTGGCAATCTGGGTTCTGCAGAGGGCAGCTATTCAAGGCCGAAGTGTGGGCCCAGTCGCCATCTTAAGGAGGGTAGTGTGGCTTCAGGCCCAGCATGGCCACCATCTGGCACACTCCTTCCGCCGGGTCTGCAGCCACTGCGGGGTGAACCACACCACAGGCCCCCTCCCCGAGCAGGTTGGTAAGCAGTCAAGGGGCCAGGACATCAGAGTGGCACGTCGGGCAGCGGTGCCTCTGAGAAAATGCTCCTGCATCGCTACCATCTTGGGCACACCTCAAAAATCTCTTTAATATGCCCTTCAAATTCTTCATCCCAACATGCACATAAGTTGGCATAGAACACTCCCAGAAGCTATGCAGCCTCCTTGAAAACACTTTAATAAAGGATCTGATGTCCAACATACACATTTTCTTTTAAAAGGATTGGAAGTTCTCCACTATAAATTTCCCCAAAACATGCTTCATTCAAGTACAACCTACAATGTGCCCCTTTAAGAAAAGAATCCAATGATCTGATTGACGCTATAAACATCGGAAGATCTACCAGAAACCATTACCCTCAAAAATGATATAAAGCATTGTTAAAGGAACTGCTGCAGCTATATCAGCCAGAAAACTCATCAATTAATCTGCTGTGTGGGGATGTCACTGGACATGAATTAGAAGACTGCTCCCCTCTGCATTCACTGCCATTGGCCCAAGCAGGAAGGAAAAAATATTTTAATGGGTGATAGACTCATAGCAGAGGACAGGATGTATGATTGCTGACCTTTGCCAGTCCTCCCATGGTACTGAACTGCCCCTGGTGCCATCAGGAACAGTTTCCTGCCACCAGAAATGGCAGTAAAATCTTCCCCATTCTTGCTTATAAACTAGATATAGCTACTCATTTTGCATAGCTATCCAAAAAATGTGCTAAATTGTGATGCTTCAAATTTCACAATTTTGTACAAAACTACATCCAACCATCGCTTACTCCACCAGTTTTCAACTACCACTTGAAGCACTTTTTGTACAAATAGGCCAATGTGTTATGCTTAATGACACAGCTTTGGATTTCTTCTGTTCTGACCCACAATTCCATGGAAGCAGAATCTTCTTCCATTCAGTTAAAGTCACATGTTGCATACCTGTAAACCTGCTACAAATATACAGAGCTTAATTTGTAAAAGAATAAGTGCTGGTGGCCGAAGATCTGCTCAGAAGCCCGCGGCTGGTGCAATCAAATGTTGGTGTACCGAATACCGAGACTGTGTAGTCTTAAATCCACCTCATGCCTCTTTAATCATCTACCAGACACTCTCTACCCCCTTATTTCACTCTGGCAAGTTCCTTATTTCTCCCATTGTGACTTTTTTTCAGTTTATCAGCTTACTGTGTTTGTCCCTCTCCAGCTGTCGATCATTCTCCATACATGCCAACAGACCCGATTCAGGTGGGAGACTCCCGATTTTAGAAGCCAAAAAATGGCTTTATTTTTGCTATTTCCCGCCTAAAATCACTGCTGCTACAATATAAATCAATGGGGAAAATAAATTTGCCCATTTTTTTTCCTTCAAATTCTTCCACTTCCATTTTCTAAAATGTTGGCATGTATGAATATTTAATGTGGAAAAATAAGTGCTGTAACCAAAAATGAGTCCCAGTGGCCCCCACCGGCAACAACTAACTCATATTAAGTACTGCAAATATATTTGTCATAAATATGCACTTCTGAAAACTTAAGTATATAAATACATAAATAGAAGATGCCAAGTAAAATACAATTTCCTATGCTTTTTTATGTATGGGTTGAGATAAGGTCTATAATATTTTCGCTGCCTCTCAAAAGACCAGGAGCGGCCCGTGCAGGTAAGAGTGGTGGCGAAGAGGAACTCGACAAATGGCGACGAGGGAAAATTAATTATTTGTTTAATTTTCCCTCGTCGTCTGTCGATTCCCTCCCACCCCGCCCCATCGCTCTTACCTGCACGAGCTGCTCCTGCAAAGGACCTGTGCTTTATTTTGGGTCACCTGTAGTATTCTAGATGTCCTCTGTAGCCCTGACCAATGGAAGTGTGGGTGCGGCAATGACAAATCTTCAACAAGATCATAGGGACAGCAAAAGTGAAATCACATGCCCTTTGATACTTGACAATAAGCCAAGAACTATAACACCATCTTTGTCCTCATTGTATGACAAACACTGGCACACTATAAATCAGTGGAAATCATATAATACACAGACGATAGGAAATCCCAAATTTTCAGGAGCTGTGTCCGAGTTATTTACATGTCAGGTATGCTTGTCATGTGACTGCAGGCCTTTAAGAATTTATCCCGATGGATCACTTCTTCTGCAAGGCGAGTTGGGCTTTGACAAAGTCAGGGCTGAAATGTGAATGACTACGCCCCAGACTGGGGGGTCAATGCTGATAAACGGTGGTAGGTATTGCAGGGGTAGTGTTAGTAACGGGCCAAGCATGGCTCACATTACTGGGTCTGCACCAAACCTCAATTCATATACTAAAATGCATGCATTGCAGATCACCCTTTGCTTGTTTGCCTCTTGGTTCTAGTTTCTGCTTTCTACCTCTCCACTGTCTCAAGGCTCCGACTGAATGCCTTTGAAGGGGACTTTGAAGGGAAGCCAGAAGTTTTGAACTTTCCTTTTGATCATCTGCTCACACTCAGCTGGGCAATTTGAGTGGTCATGGAACCTCAGGAAATGTGTCTGTTGTTCTTGTTGGTTTATAAACTATAAAGTAAGTGGAGAGGTCTTGTAGCTAACCTACCTAATGTACAATTCACTTCAACCTTAAGAAGGAGGAAACCTATGATGTGGCTGCTCACATCATAGGTTTCCTCCAGCTCCCAAGGCCCCTTGACAACTTCTAGGGCTTTTGTCAATCTTATGCAGCCTTCAGGGATGCTTGCTCAGCTGCTATTCTGGTATAAGAGGAACTGTTCCCAAATTATGACGCAGGCCGTGTGCCATCTTTTCACTTTTATCTTAAATGTAATTGGCCTTGCTAGAACGTATGTCAGCAAAATGTAACTTGGGCAACAGTTTTTTGGGGTGCATTTTGGTAATACATCGAGGATGACCTTTCAAACCCTATAATGCTTTTCATTTATCACGGAGCCCAACATACACTTGGTTAGTTCCCTTCCCTGTGAGAGTGGTTTATGACTTTAATCCCATGTTCATAGTTCGGTCTATGCATAGGTTTAACTCCAGCTTTTGTGCCCTCAGAACCCTTCTGCAGTTAGTACCCCTTGGCCTTACTTGTCAGCATTTCATAGCCATTTGCATTTGTAGTTCTGATGAGTCAACAGAGCATCTAGCCAAGCAAGTTTACTCTCAGTTGACTGCAGACACAGCCTTCAGACAGGTTAATTGTGTCTGAAGTAAAGTCCTGTGCGAGGTATAATTTTAACATGGATTTTTTTTCCCTTTTAAGTTGATGCTTAGTATGTATTGGGTGTTTCCTCTAGGCTTAAGGACTGGTTTAAGGAACAAGGATGAGAATTAATCAGGATTTTACAATCACCTCCGACAAGCCTCATCTCTGATTCTCCTCTCATAGAGCCAGTGAGTAATAGAGACATTAAGTTTTCCTATATTATATTATGTTTGCTGTAACCTATATTATATTATGTTGTGTTATGTGGTTTTTATGCAGAGAATGTGCTCCATTTATTTTGCCTGATTGCTTTGGTGCAGAGTTTGCCTGTAGCTGAGGGTTTACCCAAAGGGTTGCAGACTCTGTGGGGGGGATGTCTCTGGACATGCCCTGACCATATGATTAAGTGTTGTGCGGAATAAATGCAGCGTTTTCCCCGTAGAAGTGTTATGTAAGTGTAATGTAAGTTTTTGTATTATTATGGAGTTAGCATAAGTTTCCGTTGTCTCTGCCATGTGGATCACAGTGAGGGTGCAGGTCTTCTGACTCACCCCTAAACCCAAGTAAGCTGTGCCCCTGTGATCTCACTGGTCCATCCCTGTATGGGCTGGTTTCTCGCTCTGAAGTCAAAACAAGTACTAAGAGATTATGGGTAACTTCCTGGCTTCTTACACAAATCTAAGTCCCATAAAGTAATATAGGGGCCGATTATGATGGCGGGCGGACTTTGTCCGCCCGCCATCGCCCCGGTAAATGGGACCGCTTGCTATGTGTGCAGCGGTCCCGCACATGTGATTAGGATGCCAACGCCACGGTGGCATCCCCCATTTCCAGCATTGTGGCGGGCGGTGCTCACAACACTGCCCGCCACAGTGCTGGAAATGCATGTTGTGCATCTGCATGCACAACGTAACAGGCACCGCGCGGTGCCTGCCACCTTGTGCATGCAGATGCAGTGCAGCCCCCACCCCCCCAACACCCTGGGGGCCCGCAACGGGCCCCCAACAGCAAAGACCGCGAGCCTTTCCATGGCGGCGACGCCACCATGGAAAGGCTCATCTCCGCCGGCATCATAATATGGATGGCGGTGTCTTGCAGACACCGCCACCATATTAAACCCTTTTCCGCCCGGTCAACTGTTCGGCCGGGCGGAAAACATGCGGACGGTCTTACCGTCTGCCGGGCTCCCCTCCGCCATGGTAATATGGCGGGGGGAATTTGTTGGCGGACGGGCGATTATGGCGGGCGGATCGCCACCGCCATGCGGGCGGTGGCGATCCGCCCGACATCGTAATCGACCCCTTAGTCTTCACTTCCAGCAACTCTGTAGACATGGTTTTAGGTTCCCACTTCAGTCTTATGTGTACCTTACCCTGGGAAAGTGGTGCCTGGAGTCATCTTTAATAATATTAGATGGGCTTAATTGGTCAATATTTGTTTTCAACATAGAGTTAGTTAATTCAGTTGCACGCTTCTTCCATATTATAATTAAGGCTCCCTGTTTTCCGTTTTTACGGATTTTTACAGATAAATACAGACAGAAAACAATGTGTTTTCTGTCTGCATTTATTTTTAAAAGTGGATAAATACAGAAATTTGTGCTGCTTATAAGTGACTCTCCGTGCTGTCCTTCATGAATTAGAGCCCGACAGCTGAGCAGATGGACAGCATGGGAAATTGAAAAACAGGGTGAAATTTCTTTAAATAACTGTGTCAATATACATTTGTGGTATAATGCTAGTATTTACCAGTAGATGTATTGTTATGTAATATTTGGCAGCTTAAATAGCTAAAACACGACAGACATCAAAGTATGAGTGCGCGTCTATCAGTTAAATAAATATGGAAATGTACAGTTTTACACCTTCATTTATACGCAAAACACAAAATAAATATGGATAAAACGGCCCAAAAATAAATATGGATAAATACAGACGGAAATGTTAAAAAAATAAATACCATAAAACCAGGAGCCTTAATTATAAGCACAATAGAGGGACATTTTAAAAAATACTTGTATTCTACCCCGACGTGTCCCGGTTGTTAAAACTTTTTATGCACAGGACCCTATGTTCTTCCTCCTTGTATTCACCAGGTCCATCGGAATTACAAGTGAGGGAGGACCATAGCCAGTCCAGGCTTTTTCACCCAGACACTTTTTCTACGGAAACCAAGTGAAATGTCCAGGTGAAACTCCAGAAATGGTTTAAACACGTGGGAATCGGTCCGGAAACACAGACTCCTGCCTCTTATCTACCATCTGCTTCTGATTAGAGGTAACCCACCCCATCAATTACTGATGACTGCAATATCCATTTATCTAGTTACGTGGGGGGCCATTTCTTAGCGGACTGTGGTATTTGCCACAGAAATTGAGGAAATATGTGATGCAAAAAATAGAAACTGATCACACTCACCTCATCCACCGCTTTTTGACAAAATCATCCGCCGCCAATTGTTTTATTTTGAATCTTTCATTGTAGTTACTTCACAGTTACAACTTGGCACCTGCATGGTAAAAAATCATAAGTATAGTTTGAATGCCACTGCAGAAAACACAAAGGAGGTATCATTTAAAAGTGCGTGCATGTGCAGTGTAATAGAAGGCTTTGTATAAAATCATGGTGGACCCAAGATAGCAATTACTGCATCAGGTCACCATATTACAATGCTATTAAATCAATGACTAATACACAATCAAACATAGAGTAAAGTTAAAACAAGTGTTAAAAGTCAGTTTATGCACCACATTTAAATCACTTGGGGCTTAAAATGACAGTGGAAGGGTCCTAATAAAACCAATTAACAAAGGGCAAGTCCTGCCCAGTGACAGTGTGTATCTTGGAGTACATGAAATAAGTAAATATGTCGAGTAAGGGTCTGAATTAGGGGTGAGCATCAGTGGGACATCTGAAAAAAACACTGACTGTCCGCCCGTTGCTGAAAGGTTTAGTCAATAGTTTTGACATACCCTCGAGCATTCTATCGTTATTATCATCCCAATATCCATAGTACAGTTATCAAACCAAAAAACATGAAAAGAGATATTAAAAGTGTTTTGAGTTTTTTGGGCAATTGTATACTAACAAGGCCACAATACTGTAAAGTTGTGAAACATAAAAATGTTTACTCTGCATAAAAAGGGAGATTCGTCTTACTGGAGCTTGAGGCGGAGGAGGGGATACTGGAAATGTAAATATTTATCTGAAACGTTGACTGGGAGTTAGCTTGGGTCTATAATTGTATTGTTATTCAAAATACAAGTTAGATAATGCTTGGATTGGTCAATGTTACTCTCGGTGATAAACTAGTGGCTTTAGGTGAGGGTACTTGAAATCGACTATGACGGAAAATGCATATTTTTGTTTGAATTCTACTCATTAATATGCCCGTAAAAAAAGTGTTGTGTGCCAATTAGCTGAAGCGGAATCCCTTACTTAGAGAAAATTGATGAAATTTGTTATTTAAGAAATGAGGTTCTCTAGTTGGCAACCTTGTCCAAGAAGGGACCCTTCTTCCTAGTCAGGATAAGGGAGTTACACTTTTAAAATAACTCCTGCTCACCCCCTTAGTAGCTTGGCACGAGCAGTCAGGCTTATCTCAGAGGCAATGTGTAAAGCATTTGCACATAACTCACAGTAATACAGTGAAAACACTACAAAAGGACACCACATCAGGTTTAGAAATATAGCCAATATTTATCTGTGTACAACAAGACCAAAACAATAAAAATCCAACATACAGTTATTTAAGAATATCAATATTCAAAAATAGACTTTAGAAATAGTTCCTTGAAGTGGATAGCTCCGTACGGGGCTACCATGGTGATGTGAACCAACAAATCCCATGGTTCCGGCCGACTGCGGCGGTGCGGCCCTGGCTGCGGTGTTGGAAGACCCTCAAACAGTACCTTTTGTTTCGGCCGACCGGGGCGGTGCAGGCCGGCTGCGGCGGAAATCAAGGCTGCGGTGTGAATGGAGATGTGCGGTGTACAATGCCCTCAGGTCGCAGTGCAGGCAGTGGCTTGGTGGCGGTCGTCTAGCGGCGGCGGTGAGACCAGGTCTGCGGTGCAAAGTGGGGAGGTGCTCGTCGCATTGCTGACAGCCACGGTGCAGGCCACGGCGTCTGTTGATGGTCTGGGATCGATGGGGCTGGATCTGTGGGCCGAGACTGCGGTGTGGGGCGGGGCAGGGTTTCATGTAGCTTTCGCGCGGTGCCCCCAAAACCACGTTGCAGGCAGCGACCACGATGTCAGCTTGCAGTGACGTCATCGTCACTTGCAGTGAGACCGGGGCGGCAAAGTGAAGTGAGGCGGTGCAGAGTGCGGTGGGCACAGGACGCGGTGCAAGCAGCGGCTCGGTCGCAACAGCGTCGTCGGTGAGACCAGGGTTGCGGTGCGAAGTGCGGCGGTACCCTCTGTGGTGCCTTCAGGTCACGGAGCTGCTGGCGGTCGCGGTGACGGCATCGGATTGCGGTTTCCTTCTGTGGCAACTGAAACTCACCGTCCTAGAGGTAGTACCCAGAGGAAGGGGAAGTTTTTGCTGTTCCTGAGACTTCTTGAACAGGGCGCAAGCTCTACTTCAAGCCCTTGGAGATACTCAGAAGAAGTTGTAGAAAGTTCAGTCCAGTCCATTCACTACCCAAGACAGAAGCAGCCACTGTAGGCCAATATAGCAAAGCACACAGCAAAGTGGTAGACCCTCCTCACAGCTTCTCCGGCTCTTCTTCTTGGCAGGTTTCTTGATCCCAAAGAGTTCAAAAGTCCTCGGGTTGGGCCCCAATATTTATACCACATTTCCCTTTGAAGTTGGCACAAACAAAGTTCCACTGGCATACATAAACCAGTTCTGCCTGGCTCAGGCCAGGCTCACTCCAGGAGGAGGAGACAGCTTTGTGGAAGGCAGCCACTGTCCATTCAGGTGTAAGCGACAACTCCTCCCACTACTCTAAATGCAGCCAGGTCTATTCAGCCTGGCTATGAGTCACTGAGGAAAGGCAGGATACACCTCAATCCCCGCTTTGTGTCTGTCTAGTGTGAATGCACATCCCCTGCTCCTGTCACTCTGAACCCAGATGGGGAATACACAAATTGCAGAGGTACACAGGATGGTTAAGCAAAAAAATGCCCACTTTCTAATAGTGGCATTTCCAAACACACAATATGAAAATCATCTTTAGTAAAAGATGTATCTTTAAATTCTGAGTTCAGGAAGCCAAAACTCAATTTCTCCATCGTGTCCCAATGGAAAGTTATTCTTACAAAGCAACTCCCATGTTAGCCTAAGGGACAGATAGCCTTTGAATAGTGAAAACGAACTTGGCAGTATTTCACTATCAGGACATGTAAGACACACCAATACATGTCCTACCTCTCTCACACACTGCACCCTGCCCAGGGGGGTGCCTAGGGCCTACCTGAGTAGTGCCTGACATGTAAGAAAAGGGACGTTAGGGCCTGGCAAATGGGTGCACTTGCTAGGTTGACATGGCCGTAAAACTGCACGCAGACACTGCAGTGGCAGATCTGAGACACCTTTGAAAGGCAAATTGTGTGGGTGACACAACCAATGCTGCAAGCCCACAAGTAGCATTTGATTTACAGGCCTGGGCCCGCACAGTGCACTGTACTAGGGACTTACTAGTAAATCAAAGGTCCCAATCATGGAAAACCAATCATTAAACAATTTACAGTAGGAGCACTTTCCCTTTATCACTGAATAGCAGTGAAAAAGGGCGCAGAGACACTAAACCAACAAGAACAAGGTCCAGCACACCATCAAAACCAGGAGGTCAGAAAGCAAAAAGATGAGAAACATGCCAAAAGATGCCAGGTCTAACATGAAGCAGTTCCATTTGAATAGGAAAATGCTCTTTTCCTGATGGGAAATTATTTTGTTTTGAGGGAAAACTGAGGACCTGTAACACACAAACAATTATATGGATAAATGAGGCTGGTTCAGTGGCAGTTACCGCCGTGGTGTCAGGTTGCGCTGGCTCAATATCTTTCAATTCTAGGTTCTTCCATGAGGTGCAGCTGACGGGAATGTAAGTACTGCATATCTTTCTTCACCAGTGTTAGACCTGGCATCCTTGGCATGGGTCTCCCTTCCATTTTTTTCATAATGCCTCCACTGTTGTCGATATGTTTTTGCTGGACTAGATGCTCATGGGCACTTTGCCACTGCTAATCAGTGCCAAAGTGCAAGTGCTCCCTATTGTAAATTGTGATGTGAATTAGTGACTCCATGTTTGGCTTATTTGAATTACTGTCAGACCCTAGTACAGTGCACTGAGTGTGCCCGGGGCTTGTAAATCAAATGCTGCTGGTGGGCTTGCAGCACTGGTTGTGCCACCCACAGAAGTAGCTTGTAAAGTGTGTCTCAGGCCTGCCATTGCAGAGCCTGTGTGCAGTCTGTGAATGCCATGTCGACTTGGTAAGTGCACCCACCTACCAGTCCCCAAACCTTCCCTTTTCTTCATATCAGACACCCCTATGGTAGGCCTACGGGCAGGGTGCATTGTAAGGATAAGGTGGGACATGCCTGGTGTGTGTGGCATGTCCTAATAGTGAATTACAGCCATTTTCGTTTTTCACTATTGCAAGGCTACCTGTTCCCCATAGGCCAGAATGGGCAGTTTGATTATAACATCTTATAATCCTAAACTGACTCAGGGAACTAGGTAGAAATTCGAGTTTAGTATGCCTGAACTCAGAATGATAAAATACATCTTTTAGTGAAGTTGGTTTTAACATTCTGTGTTTGAAAATACCACTTTTAGAAAGTGGGTATTTTCTTGCCTAACTATCCAGCCTGCCTCTGCCAGCTTGTGTATTGTGTGTCTGGTTTGTGCGTGACAGGGGCTGGGGTGGCCACAGGAGACAGGGTGAGGCAGCCCAGGGCTGAATAGAGAGATCTGCATCCAGAGTGGAGGGAGGAGTTGCATCTGGGTCTGAATAGGGCTGTGCCTGCCTGCCTGCCGCAATGCTGGCTCCACCCCCTGCCGGGCGTCTGAGTACCCTGCCCCACATTGTGAAAGGAAAGAAGGAGTCATGTACACAGAGTGCTCCAAAGCTGCACAGAACTGGTTTAAGCTAGGCAAAGGCCTCTCTGCCTCCAGAGAACAAAGAGAATCAGGGTATAAGAGGGGCACCCAGACCCCAGGAAAATTCGATCACTTTTGGGAACAAGAAGAAACCTTTGCTGAGGAGCGGAACCAAGAAGAAACTGAGGAGAGACTATCCCTAAGCCTGAAGTGCTGCTTGGGGGATTGGCCTACAGTGATTTGCCTGACTGCCAAAGAAAGGAGAAAGGAACTTTTGCTTTGCTGCGACTTTCATCAACTTGTGAAGGATCTCCAAGGGCTTGGAAGAGAGCTTGCCCCCTGATCGAAGTCCCAGGACCATTGGACTTCACCAGCCTTGTGAATTGCTGCTGGAAACGCTGTTTCAGTGGCTACAGGGTTAGGGAGCTGTGACCGACTCTGACGACCGGCTCGGTGTCCTGTAAGCACCGCATCGAAGCACCGTCTCGCCCTGCAGCGCACGGCCCTGGTCTCACCGACTCTGTCAACGAGCCGCTGCCTGCACCGCATCGAGGGACAACGCGTCCTGCAAAGCTTCGCTACGCCAAAACGAACTGGTCCGACCGACACGGTCACTGCTGCTGAGTTCAAGTCTTGTGACCGCACTGGAGTTGGGCAAGGCTCGCACGCTTCGCGACGCACTGCCCGACTCGCACCGCTGTCCGGACTGATTGACGCCAGCCCCCGAATCCGGCTCCGTCGCCGCACCGCAACCTGCCAGCACCGCATCGATGCACCGTCTCGCCCTGCAACACACGGCCCTGGTCTCACCGACTCCGTCTCGACAACGTCAACGAGCCGCTGCCTGCACCGCATCGAGGGACAACGCGTCCTGCAACGCTTCCATTTTGCATCGCGACCACGACGTACAGCCATCCGGCTCGCACGCCCGTGCCTGCCGCTTCAAGTAAAAGGTACTGTGACCGAGTCTGTCTACGCTGTGTTGGCCCGTCTCGACGCGGTCAGCTGGATTTGTTAGACTCTGTTTGTTCTTGACATCGCCGTAGCCGGAGGAGGCTACCGACTCGCACAGAACCTTGAATTAAGTCTTTTTGATCAGAACTAAGCATTCTTGACAGTATTGTGGATTATTTTTGTCGTTTATGGTCTTGTGGTAACTCTATATAAAATATTCTTATTTTTATAAATATACAACCTGTGTGGTGTCCATTTGTAGTGTTGTCACTTGATTACTGTATGTGTTCACAAATGCTTCACACACTGCCTCTGAACTAAGCCTGTCTGCTCGTGCCAAGCTAACAAGAGGGTGAGCAGGGGTTATTTCAGGAGTGTACCTACTTTCCCTGACTAGACTCAAGGGTCCCTATTTGGACAAAGGTACCTACCTCTGCCAAATAGAGACCCCCAAATCTAACATTGGTGGTCAGCGGTGAGGATTCTGGACTTGCATTTGTGACTCATGTACAGTGATATGTGAACACTACTTAGTGAGTGCAGACCAAAACGCAACCACATACTTTTATAGCATTTTTTCTGGGATTTCCTATTTTTGCAACTGCCAAGTTTAATCACCATGGAGAAACCAGCATCAGTAGCCTCTGTTGAGTGTGATTGGGAAGAGGAGAGGCTAGAATGCTACACCCTCAAGCAGCTCAAGCATTTCTGCAAAAAGTTTAAAGTGTCCATGACCGGGCTCTCCAAGAAGGAGGACCTCCAAAAGGCGCTGAGGGCCTGGGTCGAATCAAGGAGTGCCCCTTTGGAGGGGGCTGAGAATGCAGAAGGGCAGCTGGAGGGGCTATTGGGTCTAGGGGCTGGAAGACCACCTTCCCCAGTAGGTAGCAGTGTTTCTGCCAGAGGACTGTCTCCAGAGGAGTTGGAGGACAGGAAAGAGAGTAGGATGCACGAAATGGAGCTGACCAAGCTCAAGCTAAATGGGCAGTTAGAATTTGAAATGCAAACTAGGAAATTAGCCCTAGAAGAGAAGAAAATGCAGTTTGAACATGAGAAGGTTTTGAGGGAGTTGGAATTGAAGGCCAAAAGCTTAGAGATTACTCCCTCTGGTGGCAGTGTACCGCCTGTGCCTGTTGAAGCTAGGGTGTATATTCCCAAAGATGTGGTGAAGGAGTTTTTTAAACATGATGACATTGGGCAGTGGTTCAAAGCCTATGAGGTAGCCATGTCTTCCCACCGGGTCCCTGAGAAGGATTGGGGAGCGGGGTTGTGGGGACGGTTCCTTAGTGAGGGGCGGGATACCTTGTTGGATTTGCCCTCTGAAGTCTATAATTCATATAGCCACATGAAAGATGCATTGATGACTAGATATGGTTTAACCCCTGAGCTTTATAGGCAGAGGTTCAGGAACTGTAAGAAGATTGAAGGCAGTACCTGGGTTGAATATGTGACCTTTTTTTGCAGAGCCTTGGATGGTTGGGTAAAGGGTAGCAAAGCGACTGATTTTCAGGCGCTCTTTGATTTGATTGCATGGGAGCACTTGTCCAGTAATTGTTTTCCTGAGCTATGCCAGCACCTGATTGATAGTAAGCTGACTAACCCTAGGCAGCTTGCTGAGGAGGCGGACCGCTGGGTGAGTACCCGGGTCCACAAGGGTCACGTGGGAGACTCCACCAAGGGTAGGCAGGGTCCCCAGCAGAAGAGTGGGGGACAAGGGTAAACAGAGGGAGTTCCAGAAAGGGCCCCAAAGTAGACCCCAAGGGAACCAAGGGAAAGGTTCCCAGCCTCCCCTGAGAAGAAGCCAGTGGCCCTGACAGGCCCCCTGTTCACCAGGGACCACTGGTGTGTTACAAGTGTGGCGCCCCTGGCCACAAGGCAAACGATCCTCGTTGCCCTTTGCATGGAAAACCAGCACCCACTGGTGCAGTCCCCCGGCAGTTGGCTAGTGTAGCCCTGGGGAGGAGTGGGGTGCCCAAGGTGGGGGGATCCCACAGTGTTTTCCCTTGTCTCATTAGGAGACTCTGAGATGGTCCCTAGGACCCAGCTGCCTGATAACACTAAAAAATACAGGCAGTGGGTGACCATCAATGGCCATAGGGTGGAGTCTCTGAGAGACACAGGAGCCAGTGTGACAGCTGTCAAGTGTCACCTGGTGTCTAAAGAGCAGGTTATCCCTGATGCATTCTATCCGGTTGTTGCCGCTGACAACACAGAGAGTCACTGCAAGGTGGCTCAGGTTCCCTTTGAGTGGGGGGGTCTCGGGTACTCTTCAAGTAGCTGTGAGGCCAGCCATGCCTGTTGACTGTTTGTTAGGGAACGATTTGGAGAGCTCACCTTGGGCTAAGGTGGAGCGGAGTGCGCATTTAGAAATGTTGGGCTTGCCTGATTGGGCATGTGTGACCACCCGGTCAATGGCAGCTAAAGGTGTTCAAGAGGACCTGGAGCCTGAGAGGGAGGCCCAGGTGCCTGCTGGAGAGAGAGGAGGCAGGGGCGCGGGAAACCGGCCCCCGAAGTTCCCAAGGTCCAGGAGGAGGCAGACCCTGAGGGAGATGCCCTGGAGCCTACAGGGGAACAGGTAGCTGAACTGGGGGACCTACCTGAGCTGACCCATTGGCAGCAAGAAGGAGGACCCTCCAGGGAGGAGTTCTGCGAGGAGCAGAACACATGCCCTTTCTCTCGTGGGTCTGAGGCAACAGGCCACAGACCAGGCAGCAGGTGTTCAGTCTGGATCACATTGGATTTACTGGGAGAATGGTCTCCTGTATTCAGAGCCTAAGGTTGCTGAGCCTGGGTCAGCCCGTGTGCTGGTGGTACCCCAGCGCTTCAGAGCCTTCCTACTGGGGTTGGCTCATGATGTACCGTTAGCAGGACATCTGGGGCAGGACAAGACCTTTGAAAGGCTTGTCACCCATTTCTATTGGCCCCAGATGCGCAGGAGTGCCGCCACTCACTGCAGGACATGCCAGACTTGCCAGGCAAGTGGAAAGAGTGGGAGGAAGCACAAGGCTCCTCTCCAGCCATTCCCTGTGGTCAGCACCCCCTTTGAACGGGTGGGTATTGACATTGTGGGGCCACTGGACCACAAGACAGCCATGGGCAACAGGTTTATCCTGGTCTTGGTTTATCCTGGTACCCTGAAGCCATCCCTCTGAGGACAGTGACGGCCCCCGTGGTGGGACGGGCACTGATGGGAATTTTCTCATGTGTGGGATTCCCTCAAGAGGTGGTGTCTGACAGAGGTATCAACTTCGTGTCCAAGTACATGAAGTCCCTGTGGCAGGAGTGCGGTGTAACTTACAAGTTCACCACTCCTTACCACCCTCAAGGAAATGGGCTGGTTGAGAGATTCAACCAGACCCTCAAGGGCATGATTATGGGTCTGGAAGAACCCATGAGGCGTAAATGGGACGTCCTCTTACCTTGCCTGTTGTTTGCATACCGGGAGGTGCCACAGAAGTCTCTAGGGTTCAGCCCCTTTGAGCTCCTCTATGTACACCCGGTGCGAGGACCTCTGAGTTTGGTCAAGGAAGGCTGGGAGCAATCTCCCAGGAAACCTCCCCAGGATGTATACAGTTACATGCTGGCCTTCAGGAACCAGACTAGGCGTTTCAGAGAACTTGCTGAGGCAAATCTGGAAGCCAGCCAGGAGGAGATGAAGCGGTGGTACGACCAGAATGCCACTCTGGTCGAGCTTCAGCCTGGTCAGAAAGTGTGGGTCATGGCCCCTGTGGAGCCTTGTGCGCTCCAGGACAGGTGGACCGGCCCTTTCACGGTGGTGGAGCGCAAGAGTCCAGTTACCTACTTGGTGGACTTGCAGTCTCCCAGGAACCCCTTGCGGGTCCTGCATGTGAACCGCCTAAAGCCCCACTTGGAGAGGTCCCAAGTGGGCATGCTCTTAGCTACAGATGATGGGATGGAGGAGGAGACCGAGCCTCTTCCTGACCTCCTGTCAGCCCAAGAGCAAGATGGAGCAGTGGAGGGAGTAAACCTCTCTACCTCCCTCACACCTGAGCAGCAGGGAGACTGTCGCCAGCTGTTGGGACAGTTCCCTGACCTGTTCTCCCTGGTTCCCAGTGTCACTTATTGGTGCGTCCATGATGTGGACACTGGGGACAGTCTTTCTGTAAAGCACAAGGCTTACAGGGTGACTGACAGGGTCAGAGCCTGCATCAAGGAGGAGGTCTCCAAGATGTTTGCGCTAGGGGTGATTGAGTCCTCTAACAGCCCTTGGGCCAGCCCAGTGGTCTTGGTTCCAAAGGCTGCCGCACCTGGTGCCACACCAGAACTCTGGTTCTGTGTGGACTACAGGGGACTCAATTCCGTCACCAGGACTGACGCCCACCCCATCCCCAGAGCTGATGAGCTCATAGATCGGTTAGGGGCTGCGCGGTACCTCAGCACGTTTGACTTAACGTCTGGGTACTGGCAGATCGCCTTGACTGATGGGGCAAAAGAGAGGTCAGCATTCTCCACACCAGATGGGCACTACCAGTTCCGGGTGATGCCCTTTGGGATGAAGAATGCCCCTGCCACCTTTCAGAGGTTGGTCAACCAGGTGTTGGTTGGACTGGAGGATTTCAGTGCCGCCTACCTGGATGACATCGCAGTGTTCAGTGCCAGTTGGGAAGAACATCTGCGCCACCTCTGGGAAGTGTTGATGGCGCTGCGGAGGGCAGGCCTCACAATAAAGGCAAGTAAGTGCCAGATTGGGCAGGGTTCTGTGGTGTACTTGGGACACCAGGTTGGGAGCAGCCAGGTGGCGCCCCTCCAACCGAAAATTGATACCATTCTGGCTTGGAAGCCCCCAAGACCCAGACAGAGGTGAGAGCCTTCCTAGGACTCACCGGGTATTACAGGAGATTCGTCAAGGGGTATGGCAGCATTGTTGCCCCCTTGACAGAGCTGACTTCCAAGAAGCAGCCCAGGAAAGTGATTTGGACTGACGCCTGTCAAAAAGCTTTTGACACCTTGAAGACTGCCATGTGCACGGCGCCTGTGCTCCAGGCACCCAACTTCTCCAATGAGTTCATTGTTCAGACGGACGCTTCAGAGCATGGTGTAGGGGCTGTTCTATCACAGATCAATGAGGAGGGCCTAGACCAACCTGTAGCCTTCATCAGTAGGAGGTTACTTCCCCGGGAACAGAGATGGAGTGCTATTGAGCGTGAGGCATTTGCTGTGGTCTGGGCACTGAAGAAGCTGAGACCATACCTGTTTGGGACTCACTTCCGGGTTCAGACAGACCACAGGCCCCTCAGATGGTTGATGCAGATGAGGGGTGAGAATCCAAAGCTGTTGAGGTGTACCATTTCCCTACAGAGAATGGACTTTACGGTGGAACACCGCCCTGGTACAGAACACGCCAATGCTGATGGTCTGTCCAGATTTTTCCGCCTTAGTGATGAGAACTCCCTAGGGGTAGGATAGTTCTCTCCACATTTCAGCTGGAGGGGACACGTGTTAGACCTGGCATCCTTGGCATGGGTCTCCCTTCCATTTTTTTCATAATGCCTCCACTGTTGTCGATATGTTTTTGCTGGACTAGATGCTCATGGGCTCTTTGCCACTGCTAATCAGTGCCAAAGTGCAAGTGCTCCCTATTGTAAATTGTGATGTGAATTAGTGACTCCATGTTTGGCTTATTTGAATTACTGTCAGACCCTAGTACAGTGCACTGAGTGTGCCCGGGGCTTGTAAATCAAATGCTGCTGGTGGGCTTGCAGCACTGGTTGTGCCACCCACAGAAGTAGCTTGTAAAGTGTGTCTCAGGCCTGCCATTGCAGAGCCTGTGTGCAGTCTGTGACTGCCATGTCGACTTGGTAAGTGCACCCACCTACCAGTCCCCAAACCTTCCCTTTTCTTCATATCAGACACCCCTATGGTAGGCCTACGGGCAGGGTGCATTGTAAGGATAAGGTGGGACATGCCTGGTGTGTGTGGCATGTCCTAATAGTGAATTACAGCCATTTTCGTTTTTCACTATTGCAAGGCTACCTGTTCCCCATAGGCCAGAATGGGCAGTTTGATTATAACATCTTATAATCCTAAACTGACTCAGGGAACTAGGTAGAAATTCGAGTTTAGTATGCCTGAACTCAGAATGATAAAATACATCTTTTAGTGAAGTTGGTTTTAACATTCTGTGTTTGAAAATACCACTTTTAGAAAGTGGGTATTTTCTTGCCTAACTATCCAGCCTGCCTCTGCCAGCTTGTGTATTGTGTGTCTGGTTTGTGCGTGACAGGGGCTGGGGGTGGCCACAGGAGACAGGGTGAGGCAGCCCAGGGCTGAATAGAGAGATCTGCATCCAGAGTGGAGGGAGGAGTTCCATCTGGGTCTGAATAGGGCTGTGCCTGCCTGCCACAATGCTGGCTCCACCCCCTGCCGGGCGTCTGAGTACCCTGCCCCACATTGTGAAAGGAAAGAAGGAGTCATGTACACAGAGTGCTCCAAAGCTGCACAGAACTGGTTTAAGCTAGGCAAAGGCCTCTCTGCCTCCAGAGAACAAAGAGAATCAGGGTATAAGAGGGGCACCCAGACCCCAGGAAAATTCGATCACTTTTGGGAACAAGAAGAAACCTTTGCTGAGGAGCGGAACCAAGAAGAAACTGAGGAGAGACTATCCCTAAGCCTGAAGTGCTGCTTGGGGGATTGGCCTACAGTGGTTTGCCTGACTGCCAAAGAAAGGAGAAAGGAACTTTTGCTTTGCTGTGACTTTCATCAACTTGTGAAGGATCTCCAAGGGCTTGGAAGAGAGCTTGCCCCCTGATCGAAGTCCCAGGACCATTGGACTTCACCAGCCTTGTGAATTGCTGCTGGAAACGCTGTTTCAGTGGCTACAGGGTTAGGGAGCTGTGACCGACTCTGACGACCGGCTCGGTGTCCTGTAAGCACTGCATCGAAGCACCGTCTCGCCCTGCAACGCACGGCCCTGGTCTCACCGACTCTGTCAATGAGCCGCTGCCTGCACCGCATCGAGGGACAACGCGTCCTGCAACGCTTCGCCGAAACGAACTGGTCCGACCGACACGGTCACTGCTGCTGAGTTCAAGTCTTGTGACCGCACTGGAGTTGGGCACCGCTCGCACGCTTCGCGACGCACCGCCCGACTCGCACCGCTGTCCGGACTGATCGACGCCAGCCCCCGAATCCGGCTCCGTCGCCGCACCGCAACCTGCCAGCACCGCATCGAAGCACCGTCTCGCCCTGCAACGCACGGCCCTGGTCTCACCGACTCCGTCTCGACAACGTCAACGAGCCGCTGCCTGCACCGCATCGAGGGACAACGCGTCCTGCAACGCTTCCATTTTGCATCGCGACCGCGACGTACAGCCATCCGGCTCGCACGCCCGTGCCTGCCGCTTCAACTAAAAGGTACTGTGACCGAGTCTGTCTACGCTGTGTTGGCCCGTCTCGACGCGGTCAGCTGGATTTGTTAGACTCTGTTTGTTCTTGACATCGCCGTAGCCGGAGGAGGCTACCGACTCGCACAGAACCTTGAATTAAGTCTTTTTGATCAGAACTAAGCATTCTTGACAGTATTGTGGATTATTTTTGTCGTTTATGGTCTTGTGGAAATTCTATATAAAATATTCTTATTTTTATAAATATACAACCTGTGTGGTGTCCATTTGTAGTGTTGTCACTTGATTACTGTATGTGTTCACAAATGCTTCACACACTGCCTCTGAACTAAGCCTGTCTGCTCGTGCCAAGCTACCAAGAGGGTGAGCAGGGGTTATTTCAGAATTGTACCTACTTTCCCTGACTAGACTCAAGGGTCCCTATTTGGACAAAGGTACCTACCTCTGCCAACTAGAGACCCCCAAATCTAACAACCAGTGTATGGTTTTGTTAATTATGCTTAGTGGCCCTTATGGATCACCCGTGACCTGAGAGGAGAAGCAAAAAAGTTAAGGTGATGGAGTGGTGGGTGAACAAGTGGCACTGTGGAATAAATATGAGTGTATTCCATCCGCCACATTGTAGGAAGAAAATACCACTAACCTGCAAGCATATGAGAAAACTATGAGCCCATTCCTTCACTGCATAAATCCATAGACTAGGTGGCTGAGCTGTCTGTTAGAGACTGAACCAATCATACTTTGAGAATGGAAGGTTATGTGATAAGAGTAGAGAGGCGATGGTGCCTGAGAGGAATTGGTAGTGAACTGCATAGTGGACTGCTGATTGGGTGATATTACTCCCTGTTAGCATTTTCCTACTCATCCCTCCTCCTCTAGTTTCCCTTTTATCTGCCACTATTTCTTCTGGTAGTCTGAAAACACCCTAGACCTAGAAGACAGCCTTCCCCTCCCAGGCAAGAGAGGAGCACATGGCATTGTGGAGCAGCAATGGTGGTTACTGATGATTTGTATTGTATTGTATTTTAATGGCATTTATATAGCGCTTACTACCCCTGACGAGGCGTCGAAGCGCTTTTTCGGAGAGTAGCACGCTACTCCGGCACCCAAGAAGGATTAGTGTTGAATTAGTATAGTGAAATATGAAAGTAATTTGAGTGGTGGATAGGTTAGTCAGTTATTTGGATTCAGAAGGATAGCGGAGGGATAGAAGAGGGAAAAAAGGTTTGCATTTATATGGCGCTAGTTACCCCTAATGGGGTGTTGAAGCACTTTCTTGGTGAGTAGCACGCTACTCCGGAACCCATAAGGATTAGTGGTGAGTTAGTATAGTGAAATATGAAAGTAATTTGAGTGGTGGATATTAATCAGTTATTTGGATTGAGAAGGATAGCGGAAGGTTAGCGGAGGGATAGAGGAGGGAAAAAGGTTTGCATTTATATAGCACTTGTTACCCCTGTTGGGGTGTTGAAGTGATGTACCTGATGCTGCTTCAACACTTCACACAAATTCCCACCAATCCCTTTGATTCTTGTTTCACTTTATCTTCTATTCCCCTCCATTTCTCACTTCCTTTAAAGCAGTTACTCATTCTTTACCAATAGATGAGACCATCCAAAGGTTATTAAAACATGCTTCTTTTCTGTCTTATCCATTCCCCTTACCTGTGTGGTTTAAAACCATGGCCCAGCTCACTGTATCGGGTTCAACATTTGCAAAAAGAGAGTAGTCTTCAGTTTCACCACAGAGTCTCATGGACACAGTGAAAAGATATGTTTGCATGGAATATACCTCTTTTTTCCGCTTTTTTTTCACCCGCAGGGATATACAACGCGGTCGTTACAATGACCGCGTTGTAACAACGCATACCATTACCCCGCAATTCGTAACAACGACTTGCGGAGGGGGGGCGCTGGATGTTGGAATAGTATAATTTACTATTCCAACTCCAGTATGTGCAACAGTAGGGAAGGTGTTGGATTTTAAATCCAACACCTTCTGCCCCCTCCGCAAGTCATTGTTCCGACTTGCGGAGTAATGGTATGCGTTGTTACAACGCGGTCGAGTAAGGACTGCGTTGTAATTCCCTGCGGAGAACAGTATTCGTGGTAAACGATGTTTACCGTTTGCATGATGCTCGTATTTGCCCTCTGTCCTGTTACTGATTTAATTCATTCTTTGAACACCTCATACCTTGGCACCTTCCTAAGCCTTTAGGACAACATCTACAGCTTATTAAATCCTAGGCATTTTCAGCATAACAGTCCAAGAAAGCTCAGAGTATAAGACAGTGGCCTGAACCAATGAGTCTCTTGATATGCAGTATACTTACTGTGGCGGCCGTAAGGCTAACCCTGACTTTCTTCTTTAGGTGTATTTCCATCTCGGCACATGTGTATACATCTTCTGATTTACCAATATCCCCTAAAATTGCCTTTGGCACCCATTTCCCAGGCCAGTTTATCCATATCCAATTTTCCTTTGTTGATTTGTTCTTGCTTTTTCCTTGAGTTACAACAAGTATAATTGAATCCTGATTGCATCCTATGTTCCTTTCATGCAGACTCTGCTTAGAAGCCACAAAACTTGCTCAAAGAATTGTTTGGTCTTATTGCAATTTCAGATTATCCAAGATCAGTCAAGCCTTTGCATGTGGCTTTTCAGCAACCGCTCTACTCATCCCACCAGCACGGGTATGCAAACCTGCCATCTTCTGAATTTTACAATACACTTAACCCTGAAAATTACCAAAACAAGCTCCACAATTTTTAATAACATTGTGTCTTGTGTGCGTACTATGAACCGCCACTGACCAAAAATCTTCAATTCAGCAATGCCCAAAATGGATTTGTCTAACCTCAGGAATTTCACCATATTCATTATCAGAGGAAGGTCAGACTGCCCGCCTTTTGAAGGCCTATACTCCACACTGACTGGTTGATAAGGAAAGGCAATATCATGCGACGGTCTAGGAGTCAACCAGCAGGGGACGTCAGATGTTTCCTACTAGCAGCAAATGCAGTACCATTGCCAGAGAAAGGTGACAGGAACATGTCACTTGGACTATGAAGACGCTTAACCTAGCACATGTTCAGCTTGCGTGCCTTGTGCTCGAAGAATTAAATGGCGGAAGAATATTGCGGTAAAAAAAAAATCAATATGTTAAATGAATAAGCTCATATATTTGAATTTAGGTTATTCATGAGGTAGGTGCTTGAGCCGCTTGCCCACTCCCCTGTCACCTGGACTTTGTTTGGCACAGCTTTCCCTGAGTTTTATGCCTGTTCATGTGCTACTGATTGTTATCATCCTTGATGGAGCGTTTCAGGACCTTGAAAGGGGCACGAAATCGACAATGTAATACTTCACAGGCCTTGCAGAGAAAGAGAGAAGTAATTGGCCCTTAGGTAGGGAGCATGAAGTTGCAGGTATTCCCCCCCCCCTTCCACAAATTAAGTGAAGGTGTTATCAAAACTTGGCAACCTTTGGGAAATAGATTCTGCAGAAAAAGTCTAAATGTTTGCTGAAAATATTTGCGCAAAAACCTTTTTGTGAGAATTTTCGTCCTAAGACACATTTCAGTGAAGTTGGCAAACTTTATAATATTCACAAAATGCGAATTTTGAAAACTTTGCAAAACTTGACAAGTGAAAGTCGCACACTCATATATGTCCCTCCTAACGTCGTGCTGTTGTTGAGGTGCACATTTGTCATTGCACTGCTATGGTGCTTCATCCCAAAATTGGGCAAACGCTTTCATGCTCAAAACCCTACCGTTTGCCAAAGGCAGATGTGCTAAAAGCAAAAAGATAAAATAATAAACTTGCAAATAACAATAAACCTCCCTTGTATGGATGTTTAAATATAATGCATAGCGCCACTATGGTTTATGCTTTGTGTTTTTTGTTTTATTAGGTATGATATATTTGCGTATTGAGCATGATATAAGTGTGTATATTTGATGTATCTTGAAAGAACACATATTCCATTCATACATCAATATTTATTTATAACGAAAACCTCTCTGCAATCCCTATTCATGCAAAAGGCAAATCTGCTCTGAGTGTGCTGCCAAACGTCTTGCGTCGGACAGGTGTATGATAAACAAAATGCAGCAGTTGACGTGGCGCAGAAAGGAAGGTGCAAAGCACTCACTTAAGTCGTGAAATTGTATTAGTTGTTGAGCCAATGGCATGACTTCCAAGTGGTTGCGAAGACCAGTCGCTTCTCCGCGCGCAGTAAACTGCCGCAGCGAAGGTTAGTCTGCCGGACTCTCGCGCATGGAAGCAGAACTGCTTTATTTTCGTAACCGGACTGGCTCGCTTAGGTCGCGTTTCCCTCGGATGTCATTTGTCCAAGATGTGGGATCTCACATTTTCCCATCGCAAGGAGGACAGAAGTTCCACGGGTCATTAGCTACCCCTCCCCCCTCCGCCCCCTCCACACACACTCCTCCTGCAGTCAGCAGCGCACTTCCGCTAGCTGGTTAACCCTCTCCCACTCGCCCCGGGTGCGTGGGAGGCTCTTTCCTCTGTTAGTCACCGGGATGGAGGAGGGAAGCGAAGGAGGAGAGACTGGTTCTCACAAGGAAAGTTTACAATTCAGTTCTCTTCGTGCAGTCGTGCCACAGCATCGCCAGTATTGCGTCACCGCGTCTGTCCACCAGCTGTTTGCCGCTCTTGACTGTTCTTGGTGCAGGCCAGATCCTCCTCAGTTGAAAGAGGTGTCTAACGTTTTTGGGTATGTTTTTTGCACTGCTTTATAGCGCGAATTCGGCCTAAGGACATTGGAGCGCTCTACACGACCACCAGAAATTTACACAAGTTCAGATTCATTTTTTAAAGTGATTTTGTTCAGAATGACAGTTTGTTGAGCAGACGCCGGGACTCGAATCTGGTTCACCAGTTCCAAAGCCGGCAGCTCTGGCTCTTAGGCCGCATCTTCTCGTTCTCTGCCCAGTCCTTATTGCAGGTATCTGTTTCACGTTCACCCTTTGTACGTGGCATGGTGAAAAGCGCCTCACGGAATTATTCATGAGAGCAGAGCTAAGGCAGAACACAACACAGCAGTTTATTTATAAGGGCCAGCCTCGGGTTTACACCAAAGATGGTCCTTGACACTGGTAACGTGATCACTGTATACCCGCTCAGGGGTGCGCATTTTATCTAATAAGGATGGATGAAAGAATGAGTCGATTCTTATAGACTCACGCTTGGTCCACACACTTTAGCACGGCGCTGCAGTGTATGCAGTCCACCCTTAACCACCAGACGGGCTTCAATAGAAGGGTAATTTGCTGAAATTAATACCACCCAAGGTGACAGAGGCTGAGGGGCAAAGGAGTCCTCAATTGCTACTCGTACGCTGAGGTAACTATAGCTTGTGCCCTCGCAATGCACTGCTAATTACCCCACACTATATCACCCATGTACTTATTACCCCACATTATAACACTCATGACATCTATGACATCAGTGGTTGATGAGAAAACTGTGCATGGCGAGGGCGGGAGTTTTAGGTACCTTAGGGCATGAGTTATAGTTACTTGAGATAACTATAACTGGTAAATTTCTACATTTTTTTTTAGTTGCAAACGTTCTGTTGTTACTGAACATTTTACCTAACTAAAATGTTACTTTAACCTTTGTTTTTTTCAGTGACCATACACTCTCCTCGCTTTCAAATCTGAAATTAACCGGCACTCCAAAGTGGCTTCCAAACACAATTTTTTTGAACCAGTTACAGACTTAATGTGTTTTGGCATGAACACCTCCATCAAACTAATGCATCCCATGGAAACATTAGATACAGCTTAATGGACATAAAGAACATACAATCCTTAATCAACAATCACATTCAAAATGATGCGGAAAAAAGGGTACACAAACCAAATTACACTATGATTACCACAGCTTTGTAATGCAATATACATTTTCAATTTAACGTTAATTAATTAATTGAAAATTAATTAAAGGGAAATTATAATTTGCGAACCCCGTGGTAAAATACTCTAAAAAGGCATAATTCAAAACTTTTGAGTATTAGTTCAAACTCCCCAGTAAGCTACATGTCCTTACAATGTCAATTATATTTATAGATTCATACCCAAAGTGCGACATGTGTATACAGTAAACCTATTTGAAATCTAGTGAATACCTGCAATAATCAGCTGATTACTATGAGTGAACATCCCATACTTTCTAGAATCTCCATAATTACCCTTAATACATAAATGCCCTACTGAAAGTTTGGTTTCTGGTCCAGCCCTTCAGGTATACTGCCTTCCAATTCACAAAGATTTATTAAAGTACCAATGTCCCCAGTACACAGTCTGTGATATGGCTCAATTGCGCTCCCATTAGCAGGTTCCATTTCATTCTGTACACCTTTAATTTTAAAACTGCTTCTGTTAAATTTAATTTTAAACTAAAAAGATGGAAATTTAACAATTCTAGATACTTCAAGTAGCTATAACTTTCGCCCCCGCCATGCACAGTGTTGTTGTCAATGATGTCTGTTCACTCGTCATTGTTATCAAGGATGGCACAGAACATGTCATAATTGTTTTAATATGTGAGATCATAAGTGGTGCATGGCAAGGGTGCGAGGTATAGTTATTTGAAATAACAACAATTGTTGAATTTAGGTGTTTTTTTAGTTTAAAAAGTTATGTTTAAACTGACAATTTCACCTAACTATAACTTCACCTTAGCCTTTGTTTTTTTGTGAATTTCTGAGGTTTTTGTTTACTGCAAAGTACTTACATAACTATAACTTAACTTCAACCTTTGTTTTTTCAGTGAATAGATAGACAGATAAATAGATAGATAGATAAATACTCCCCTTGCACTGGAGCACTTTAGGCTACCTTGCGCTACTCACACAGCCTTGCATCTATGTCGCAAGGGTGTCTGTGTGATGTCTACTATAGGTTTATAGGTTTTGTATTGGAAGGACAACCTTCAGACATAGGATAAAATGTTCTCAAATTTGCATGTGTGTTGTACAGTACAGCACACATGCAAAGTTGGAAGAGCATGGAGAAAATAAAACATCTCTCCAGCCTGCCTGCCTTGTGGAGAAGTAAATATATGTTAGAAAAAACTGTCTATAAATGTTAGTTGATAGGCTTTGTGTCAAAATCCATGGGTGTTGCATGGGAACGCCCATTTTCTACCATTGGGACACCTCCTTGACATAAAGTAGCGTAAAGCAGTGTATAGCTCTACTTTGTGTTACTTTAGGGCTACTTTCCAACGCAAAATAAGTTTTGTGCTGGGAAATAATTCCCAAATCAACACTACGTGCCAGTTTGTATCACAGTTGGTGACACTACACAGGAGAAAAGAGTGGAAAAATCTGGCCTACAGTTTTGAATTAGCAGATAGTTTCAAGTCCTGAGTACTACACCTTGTAATTTAAATAATGAGAGTTCCAGCACTTCTCAGCAATAGTGTCATACTTTCAACACATGAGTTCAGGCACTTCTCAGCAGGACTGCAATGCAGTCAGTTTGAGTTTATGCAAGTTTGTAAGAATCGGGTTCTTTGAATTAGTGTGTACATTACACATACACTTCATTCTTTCTATTTCAAACATTGGAGGGAGACTGTTGTTTATAGTTACTAGGATGCATTATCAAGATGGAAAAGGATTGCCTCTAGTAGAGCCTCCAAAGAGACACTGGTAGAGGGTCTGGGGACACCTACCAGAAATACACTCACAAAAAGGCACAGGGTGAGCAACACCAATACGTAATTTGTAAAGAAATAAGTGCCAGGGCCCTCATCAGGAGGCCACTTCCACTAGCACCACCAATTGCGTCTGACAGCACTGCAAAGTACAGGTACAACACAACTACTAACCATCCCACTACTACAAGTATAACTACTCTATTCCAGGCCTCCAAAGCTATAAGAATGGCTTTGGTGGCAGGTATTATTCATTTTTAATGTATATTGAATTAATAATGAACTGTTGTTGAGCTCATCTTTAAATCAGGCAAACTGCGCCACCATGTGGCAGATTGTCATAAGTACCAGTGTTGACAATTAAGTGCTGGTGCCGAGCACTAGAAGACACCGGCTCAAATTAAGCACTGACCAACACTCACATTTACTATACCCCAACAAGGAAAAGCAAAAGTTACTAAATAAACCTGAGCTCAACCCTTTCATAGCTATGGCACAGAGCAGACATGTTTAACTACAGAGGCAATGTGTAAAGTATTTATGCAGTACGCAAACAGTAATAAAGCCAAAACACAACACCCAAAAAAAATCAGAGGCAACTCCAACTGTCAGTCAGTCAAATTGCTTTATTTCGATAACAAGTATCATAAAAGCATCAAACAAGACTTTTAAATTAAACTATATACAAATAAAAAGTACCATAAAAAGTCATAATAAGTACATAATATTTGATGAATCGGAACATAATAACACATAATTTCTTCGTAATAAAACGTTCCATTTTGATAAAAAAACAATTTAAAAGAATTTATGATTTAAAAAGAGTAAATCCCAATATACATTATATAAGTGACAGTGCGTAGATATGAATTCAAGCAATATTTAATAATTCGTCTTGTGCTATAACATATTCCCTATCAGGCTTGTAAAGTGCAGTTAGATCACCCTTCGTAAGGCTTTATGCCTAACTATCCAGGCGCAACTCAAGAATTTGGCCACTCCGCAAACAAAGAGGGTTCTCGCATCAGATTTTAAAATGCGTAATGCAGTGCGATGATCGAGAGTGCCTAATTGTTTGCAGATTGGCGTCAGCCATCTAGACCTTGCCTTTTCATACATCGGACAAGCAAACATTAGATGGGCAATGCTCTCCTTCGGCGCCCTACTGCAAGGACAATCTTCAGTTGTCTGTTTCGGGGGGCGCCATTTGGCAGTGAACACATGGACCGGAAGCGACCCAAATCTGAATTGGCAATAGAGCGCCCTGTCTCTTGGTATCTGGATTACGTCCAAATATGGTTCAAGGCTTCTACATTGTTTATGTTGGAAAAATTCTTCAGTTAGCCTTCCCACATTTGGATTGCTAAGATCCCTCGCGTCAACCCAGTCCCAATAAATACGTTTAAGTTCAGCCTTACTTGGGGGATTTTGATTGTCCCAACAATCCTTAAGGCCGAAGGTCATCATTAGTTTCTTGACATTAGATATCCACTTAACCCCATGGTTAACGTCTAGACTCATGACTTCTGCAAATCCTTTTGCATAGGCCATGAGTTCCGTGGTCCGCCTAAGGCGGGCCCAAAAGAGCAACTGGCGTAGATTGGCGATATCGCTAAACGAGCGTCTGCCCATATCGTACATCAGGGGAATTAGTGGGACATTCCGGGGTAACATGGCCAAATCCCTCAGGAACTTGTGCTCTGACCTGTCACCGTTGTAGCTCAATCACCCCAGCGTGCCATGTGTCCCTCAAAGAGGGCTTGATAGAAACAAACATGCAATATTTCAACTCCTCAACCTGGAAATGCGCAAAATAGTTACACTGCTATTGCTAGCCCTAGAGAGGCACACAAATAAATATAATGGAATCTCAGTCACAGTGACTATCTTTGTCAACACGTTTGATTGATTTTAGCAGTTTGAGTGCACAGGTGAAGCAAGACTATGCAACAGTATGACAATAGTAAAGTATCATTCTGCACCCTGTCAAAAAGTAGTAAGGGATAGGCTATGGGGGAATCAAGAGGAGGGGCAGGTTGGGTGGGAGGGGAAAGGGAAATGGCGAGGATGAACCATACAATTGTTAGGCAGTAAAAGTGCCTTCTTATGTCAAGTTAGGTCAGCAATGCGAAAACATACACAGACAAAACAAAAGTCTCATAGACCATGTCTGTCTGTTCCTCTAGTCTCTCATTGGGGCTTCTCATTATGTGGGTTGGTTCCATAGGTCTGCATAATGAAAGGAAGTCTCACATCTGAGAAGGACAAGGAAACTGCACATCAAGATGTGCTCAATAGACAACTGTAATAGTCAACTCAGGTACAGTGCAGAAAGTGATCCCATATCGCCATAAACATTTGTAACTAATCATTAATCTTATAAATACATCACTTGTGGGCAGCTGTGCTCACCATAGCTGCAAGCCAGTCTGTCAAGGTGGGGCTGACAGTTTGTTTCCATATCCATAGAATGCATAGCTTGGCTGGTGGTCAGAGTTGTCGAACCATTGTTTAGTGTGGGTAGAATGACCATCAATCTCTATGAAGTCATGGATCAGGGTTAGTGCCAACTCAATTCAATCCATATGGAGGACCAGTGCTGTTGAATTACTGGACAGGACCAAAGAATATGAGACAGATCTCCACCAGGACAACCATATCTCCAGCAGTTTGGGGTAGCAATTAGGCCTACATCAAATGATCTTCAGGGAGATCAGTGATAGTCATGCAATGCTTTAAAGATACTTAATTTCATTCTGGAATTGTATATGCTTTTGTTGTGGTTTTGCATTAAGGTTAACCAGTTATCCCTGTGCCCTCTGAGGACTTTCCACATCTGACGATGGCTATCACTGACACAGACAGAGGACACATGACGTCCAGACTGTACTGTTCATGTATTGCCTTGAAACCAGACACCACTGTACAGGTGCGGAATGTTTGGGCGACAGAACTGGGGGTGCCACTCACCGATAAAATCTGGACATATTGCTGTACCTAAATTCAACGTATCTCTATTAGCCACAGATACAAGCTATTAAATTTTAAATTCATACACCACTACTACCTCTGCCTGCTAGATATCGTCAAATTCGGTCACACCAGATCTGAATGATGCCTGAAGTGCCATAATACTGTGGTGGATTTTGCGCACCTGACTTGGACATGTCCTGTGCTGGCCACATACTGGGTAGCTGTATTTGCGCACATATCTGCCTCTGACTGAAACAGTTATTTATAACTACAATGGGGTAACCCTGTGTCCCTCAGAACCTGGGTGTATATATAGAAAGCTACAATGGTCCTGTCGGGGTCAACAATCACTTTACATAAAAAGAGTGAATCAAAGATGTAAACAAATTAAACATTGTACAGAATCAGAAAAGAGGTAAAAATATTTTAAGAAAATGACATGTACGTTACATGTAGTTGGAACACAACAACACCGACTATTGAATGTTTGGGAACTTCTTATTTTATATGATTTCAAGGTATATACACACAAATTGATGGAGGCTGTCAAGTGAATAAGTTTACAGGTGACGTAATAAAGTGACTTAAGGTGCTCAGTGAAAGTGGTGCAGTGGATATCATATATACAATGTGAGAGTATGTACAGTTTAACAAGAAGATTAAATACAAGATGGTCAGGATGAGGAAGAACAATGTCTCTGGTGGGCAGCACTTTTGCTTGCTAATTTGAGCCAAGAGACTTGTGAAAAGCTGAACCATATATTCGTCGACGTTTCGACCCAGATGATGCACTATTTAAAGGTCATGGCGGGTCTTCTTCAGGACAGGGGGGGTGGCAGATGACAGCCTGAAAGCATTAAAGGGAGTATTCATCATTGTGTTCCAACTGAACTAAACCGCGCTAATTATGCGACATGGTTCTGGAAGATACGCGCAGTTAATGGTGTACCGTATCAATAGTGAGTAACGGGTAGTTAGTTTGAGGTGCCCAAAGGTGCTGAATGCGGGCCGCAGGGGCTCAAAGGATCTAATCCTGTGGTTGGAATCATGGAGGAGTCATGGAAGTGCCAATCTCCAATAAGAGACAGCAACGATACTTAAGAGGTAAAGTCTATTGTGTGCTCAAATAGAATACCCAGGTGCGTGTTGCTAGTTGGGTAGGAACTAATCCTGTGGTTGTAGTTATGGAGGAGTCACGGATGTGGCAATCTCCAGTGAGTGACAGCAACTATACTTAAGAGGTAAAATTATTACGTGCCCAATTAAAATACCCAGGTACGTGTTGCTATTTGCGTAGGAGAAGACAGGGAAAAAACAGGGAAAAACGGGCTCACCAGCAAGGGTTAGTGACGTTACTCAAGAGCGGAGTCTTTGAGTTGCGCCCAGCGAAAACTTTAAGTTCAAGTGGTCTGGATAGATCTACAGGTAAAAATATATATACGAAGATGTTAACAAAACTTGGTGCAATGCGAACCTGGTGAGGGCAAGACACAGTGGACTGACTGAGCCTTACCTAGTAATCAGTTGCGGGTTGACAGTTTGAAGAAAATCGGCTGCCGCGGGGGGGTGGGTGGGTGTTTGGAATCCGATCCCAACTTCTAGCCAGTTATCAATCCTGAAAAAACGTGAAGAAATTGGGCGGTGAACTTCGGTCAATATCAAATACGCGCTCTGGATCTGAGATGCGCTCAAAAGGGGCAGTGATCCCGCTTACCTGGCACGGAGTACTAATCTCGCAGCAGTCTGGCGATCGACTGTCCAGGGTGCGAATAAGTACTCGAACCGGCCGCGCGTACAGGGTAAAGCGCACGTAGTTAGTGTACGTTACCCCTGGCAACTGCTTAGTGACGTGCGAGACGTCAAACCGAATGGAACAATGAGAGGGGGGGTGTGCACTTTGACAGCGTGCACGCCATGAACAAGTGCGGCCGCTGACAGCAGCTAGATGCTGTCTGTGGCATCTTGTGGAGAAATGACTGACGGCATGTAAATTACGAGCGGTGACGCTTGGAACTAAGCGTCATCGTGTTTCGGGATGATCATGCTTATGCAAGTCGTTAAGGCATATCAAGGGCGTATTTGTATACATTTGATCAGCATTGTAAAAATCATTAACAGACAGTTCATACATGATATTATAAAGACTATACGAGCGTTGACGCTTGGAATTGAGCGTCATCATGTTTCAGGATGATCACGCATATGCAAGTTGTATTCGTATACATTTGATCAGCATTGTAAAATTCATTTAGCAGGCAGTATTGTGCATGTCAATATACACAGTATTCATGCATAAAATCGGTGTATGGAAAATGCTTATGCAGATAGCCAGTATGGTAAGTAAAACTTGGTTGTTCATAGGACAACGTGATTTTATATAGTTAGGACATTGATATACTTGCTCATAACACAAATTAGAGAATAATATAGAGACAGGAGTGAGGGGAAGCTAACAGGCTCAGTAGGACTGCCGGGTGTCGCTAGCGGTTGCTGTGGCATGAACTGTCGGGTTCACAGGAGCTTTACATTGGCGGGTGGTGCAGGCGGCAACATCTTGGCATGAACGGGCATGTTTACATACGGAAAGAGCCCAAAACATCAGGAGTTCTCCTTTTCTTGAGCAGAGAGCAGGACTAATGTCACACCAAGGGCCCGATTCATGAAGGTACTTACTTGTAGTAAAGTTACAAGTGCAGAGTCTCTGCACTCGTGGTGGAATCTCCGCACTTGACGCAGAATTACCCCAGGGCGCCCTGCAGAGATTCAGTCACATGTGTGAGACTCCGCAACGAGTGCGGAGACTCCGCACTCGTACTTTACTACATGTAAGTACCCTCATGAATCGGGTCCCAAGAGTCCAGAGGGACACCTCTTGGGGGTCAGGAACTCACTCCAGCAGAGTCCAGAAGGGCTCAGGCAGGTCTAGTTGCAGGTCCAGGCAGCAGGTCAGCTTGGCAGTTGCAGGAAGTCTCTGAAGCTTGTTATGTCCCTGTAGCTTAAAACAGGAGGTCAGTCAGCTGACCCTTGGAGTCACTTTAGTCTGGGATGAAGGGTGCAGGTCTAGTCTTTCTTCTCAGCAAGCAGGGCAGCAGACAACAGAGCAGAGTAGCAGGACAGCAAAGTGTCAGTGCTTCTGGCAGCAAAGCAGCACAGCAATCCTTCTTCTGTAGCATTCACAGGTCCAGGATTATACTGACTAGTTGGGTCTGAGGGTCCCATATTTATACTTGGTCCCAGCTTTGAAGTAGAAGTTTCTAGAGGAGTTTCTTTGTAGTCCTTAAAGTTTCCTGCCTCCCCTCCCTTGGTTCCATGCTGGTTGCATGAACAATGCAGTGGTGATAAGTCCTATGTGTGAGGACATTGCACAGTCTATTCAGGTACAAGTGGGGCTGTTCCCTGCTCCACCCTCCCATGCTGCCAGTTGATGGCCCATTCAGGCACACCTAATCCCTCTATTGTGTGGCTGTCTGGGAGGAGTAGAGAAAGTACAACTGCCTACTTCACCCAGTCATGTGATCCAGGAACAGGCTGCAAGCACCAAATAGTCAGGACAGTAAAATGCCTTTCTAATCGAGGCCTTTTCAAAATTGTAACTTAAAATCCGACTTTATCATTAAAGAGGATTTTAATTACAATTTGTCAGACACCAAACATGGAAGGTTTACCTGTTCCCAATCAAACATTAGCACTTATTAAATGTAATAAGGCAACCCAATGTTATCCTATGGGAGAGGTAGGCCTCACAGTAGTGAAAAATGAAGTTAGGAGTTTTTCACTACCAGGACATGTAAAACTTAAAAGTACATCTCCTACTTTTTAAATACACTCCCCCTGCCCTCTGGGCTGTGTACGGCCTACCCTAGGTGTGACCTATGTGTATTAAAAAGGAAGGTTTAGGCCTGGCAAAATGTTTATTTTGCCAGGTCAAAATGGCATTTTAAAACTGCACACACAGGTTGCAATGGCAGGACTGAGACATGTTTAAAAGGGATACTTAAGTGGGTGGCACAATAAGTACGGCAGACCCACTAGTAACATTTAATTTACAGGCCCTGGGTACAAGCAGTACCACTTTACCAGGTTCTCACAAGTAAATTAAATATTCCAATTGAGTGTAATCCATTTTTATTATGTTTAAAGGAGAGAGCAAAAGCACTCTAGTACTGGTTAACAGTGGTAAAGTGCACAGAGTCCTAAGGCCAACAAAAACCTGATCGGCAAAAATGGAGGAAGGAGGCAAAAAGTTTGGGGGAAGACCACCCTAAGGCTGGCATGTCTAACAACCAGCATTAAAGACTTGCATCATGTGTGCTTTGTGTAACTTAGCCAGAGACCAATGCCACTGATGTAAAATTGTGTAGTAACTACATTTTAACATATCTTCCCTCAGTGTTTTGTCATTGCCTTCTAATTTGGTGTTCCAACATTATCGGGGATGTCAGATTGCAGCCTCGTTTCACCCCAACCTTTGACAATCCTGGTATTGTTTTGTGAAAAAATATTGTCAATAAAAATTGTGTAAAGTCCAGATACTGTTCCACTGTATTTCTTATATGTCCTAAGATTGTAGAAGAGAATCAGTCACAAGTGTGTATGTTCATGTCTTTAAGGTATCTTTAGTACTGTGAGAAATTTGAAAATAGGTCAGTTGTTGTGACAGCAATAGGTTGTATTTCACTCTAAAATTGCTAAATGATACAACTACATTGCCCTGGATCAAGTCTTCTAAGTATCGTATTCCCTTGTCTCTCCATAATGACCAATCAATTTCCCCATTTCCAACTCGTATTGTTCTGTTTTTCCACAATGGTGCATTCAAATGAATCATGTCAGGGATCAATAACAGTTTATGCCTTCTCTGTCACACATAATGAGGGGCATGGATTATGGGGTTACCTTCTAATTGTGCGTATGTGTGCAATTAATGTAGAATATTGTCAATTCACCTTTAGTTCCAAGAAAATGTCTTTCTATCTGTGCCCATGTTGGTATTTACCTGTGTGTCTTTAAAGTATTTATTGCCTGCACCATGTAGGAGGCTAACCAGTATGACTCAGTGTGTGGGAGTCCCAGTACCTGATTCACAAAGGTCACTTACACTTTCAAGTAAGTTTACACTTTTGAGTACGTTTGCTACTTTTCAGTATTTACAAACTGCACTAACTGGTACTGGTGGAAGACACTCAACAAAAACCCCATAGCAAATAATGTTAACTTAAATTAAATTGTTTAAAATAGTTAAAAATATAAATAAATATAAATTAATGTTAGAAGATATATATACAAATAGTACATATTTATTAACTATTTTAAATAATTTAATTTAACATTACTTCCTATAGGGCTTAATTTTAAGCCCCTACTGCCATTATTTTCATTGGGAGGATGTTGAAGTATGAGTAGTTGGCCATGTGTAGTGCTGGACTTTCTACAAAAGCGTAAGTTAACTACAAAAGTGTAGTTTTGTGAATATCGTAAAGCAGTAAACTTGCACAAAAGTGTGAACTCACTCAAAAGTGCAGTTTGTGAATTAGGACCACAGTCTCCCCACAGCCCTTGCTACATGTAACTTGGACACCTTTAGTATTGCTCTATGACCACCCTATGAACATTTCTTAATAACATTGTGCATTTCTCGTAGTGTGGGTGTTGGTATACACAGTGTTTTCAAAATTTTACCCTGTAGGGATAGTTGTTATTTAGACCAGTTAGCAATTTCTGCTTTGACCATATTTAATATGGGGTAGTGTTTCACCATGTTGTTTAAGTCCTTTATTCAAATAAAGATCAAAATATTTAAGGGGTGTTTGCCACCACATAAATGAAGAGTCACCTATGGACACTCTAGTGGTATGTAGGGTCATCAGCAATGCCTTTCACTTAGACCAGTTAACTTGAGGACTTCAAGAATGAATCAATTACTAACATTAGGACATATATGGATTCAAATGGCTTTGAAAGGGTTACTAAATGATCTGCATCATATATTGCATTATGATCCCCTACTACAGTACGCACTCCTCAGATTTTTTCATCGTTATGTATGGCAATAGCCAAGGGTTCAATCTCCATCAGGAACAGTAAAAGTGAAAGTGGGCAGCCCCGTCTTGTGCCTAGCGCTCTGTTAAAAGAGAATGGGGAGAACCATCCACAACTCACCAAGGCCTTCAGGTTAGTATAGAGCCAGCAAACGCTGTCAAAGATAGTCACCCCCAAAACCTTCTGTCCATTGTTCTAAACAGGTAGGACCAGTCTACTCTGTTGAACCTTTTTTCAGCATTCAACGATATCAGGATCTTTTCTTCATCATCGTTGACCTGCCATAATATTTTGGGGCGTTTCCTTCAATGGTTTGCAGATGAGAGTCCCGGCACAAATCCATCTTGGGAAGGGTGAATCAACAATGGTATGAGACCTTTAAGTCTGTTAGTTAAGAACTTTGCCAATATCTTCATGTTTGTGTTAATGAGAGATATTAATCTGTAATTTGTACACCAGCAGCAGATCTCTTCTAAGTTTTGATATTAAGGAGATTATGGCTCTATTAAACTCATCCAGGAAGCCTTGGGTGCCAGAAGCGTCCCGAAATACTTTACAAAGCAATGAGGCTATTTAAGGTTTAGTTATTTTGTGATCTCTCCTCCAAGTGTGTCTTTTGGATCCACTGAAAGACATGGTAAGGATATTGTTCCCTGAAACGTATCTTACTCAGAGCATGTATTGGACCCCTCCGTTATGTAAAATATTGAAAACATGTAGTGAATTCTTTCACAATGTTTTCTGTATGTGTTAACAATGTGTTATATTCATCCCTGATAACAGGTTTTGTTATATAAGATTCAGTCTGTTTTAATTGAGATGTAAGCATCCTTCCAGCCTTTTCACCTCATTCATAATGACTCTGCTTAAGTCGGTAGAGACCTTCTTCAGCCTGTGAAATGCATAACAAATTTAGTTCAGGTTTGGTCTTAATTAGTTCTCTATTTAGCATTGGTGTTGCCCATAAGTTCCTAGTAAGGTGTTGTATATGTGCTTCTATTCTTTTCGTCACTTGTTGGAGTTTTACTTGAAATCTCACTGAGTTCCTCATCAGATATTCCCTCAGAAATGCCTTCTCAGCTGCCCATAACACTTATGCAGAGGATTGCATTCACTCATTTACTTTTAAGTAGGACTTTGAATAGGCTTGCAGAAGATCTCTTAAGGCTTCAACAGAGTCAAACTTAGGTCTGTGGTGAGCATATCATGGTCTGATATGCTATTTTGTACTATGGATGCTACTAGGTTATGTGTTAATGTGACTGCTGTAAGAATGTAATCTATGCGACCCATCAACACGTAAAGTAAAGGTGTAGTGCCTTTGGAACGGATTTAACAGTCTCCACAATTCTATCAGAGCATGGTCTTTCATTATCTCTTCTAAAATAAACTTGTCTCTCGATTGTATAGTGTTTGGGCTAACTGACCTGCCCAGTAGCGGGTTAAGCAGTAAGTTACAATAGCCTCCCAACAGTATGTTTGTCCTACTAAAAGAAGGGAGAAGTCTGGACACCATGGTTAAGAAGTCAGATTTGTCTTCAACTGGGGAATAAATCAATCAATCAATCAATCATTTGTAAAGCACACTACATACCCGCGAGGGTCTCAAGGCGCTGGGGGGGGGCGCTTCTGATCGAACATCCAGGTCTTGAGCATCCTCCTGAAGGTCAGCAGGTCTTGGGTCTGTCGTAGGCTCAGTGGGAGGGTGTTCCATGTCTTGGCGGCGAGGTGGGAGAAGGATCTCCCGCCGGTGGTTGTTCTTCAGATGCGCGGGACGGTGGCGAGTGAGAGGTCGGCGGAGCGTAGCTGGCGGTTGGGGATGTAGAAGGAGAGCCGTCTGTTGAGGTAGGCTGGGCCGGTCTTGTGGAGTGCCTTGTGTGCGTGGATGAGGAGCTCGAAGGATATCCTCTTGCTGACAGTGCAGGTCCCTCAGGTGGGGGGTGATGTGGCCGTGGCATGGTACGTCGAGGATCAGTCGTGCCGAGGCGTTTTGGATACGTTGTAGTCGTTTGATGAGCTTGGTCGGGGCTCCCGCGTAGAGGGCGTTTCCGTAGTCGAGTCTGCTGCTGACGAGGGCCTGGGTGACTGTCTTTCTTGTGCCTGTCGGGATCCATCTGTAGATCTTGCGGAGCATGCGGAGGGTGTTGAAGCAGGAGGAGGAGACGGCGTTAACCTGCTTGGTCATTGAGAGCGTTGAGTCGAGGATGATTCGTGCGTGGTCGGTGGGTGTCGGGGCTGCTCCCAGTGCCGTCGGCCACCAGGAGTCGTCCCAGGCTGAAGGGTTGGAGCCGAGGATGAGGACCTCCATCTTGTCCGAGTTCAACTTCAGACGGCTGGTCTTCATCCAGTCGGCGACGGCCTTCATTCCTTCGTGGAGGTTGGCTTTGGCGGTGATGGGGTCCTTGGTGAGGGAGAGGATCAGTTGAGTATCGTCGGCGTAGGAGATTATGTTGAGGTCGTGCTGTCGGGCGACGTGTGCGAGCGGGGCCATGTAAATGTTGAACAGTGTCGGGCTGAGGGAGGATCCCTGGGGTACGCCGCAGATGATCTCGGAGGCTTCGGACCGGAATGGGGGGAGGCGGACGCTCTGGGTTCTGCCGGAGAGGAAGGAGGTAGTCCATTCCAGAGCCTTGTCTCGGATCCCTGCGGCGTGGAGGCGTGCGCGTAGTGTGCGGTGGCAGACGGTGTCGAAGGCGGCGGAGAGGTCTAGGAGGATGAGTGCTGCGGTCTCGCCGTTGTCCAGCAGGGTCCTGATGTCATCGGTGGCGGCGATGAGGGCGGTCTCGGTGCTGTGGTTGCTGCGGAACCCTGACTGGGAAGGGTCCAGGATTCTGTTTTCTTCGAGGTATTGAGTTAGCTGTCTGTTGACGATTTTCTCGATGACCTTGGCTGGGAAGGGGAGCAGAGAGATGGGCCGGAAGTTCTTGAGGTCTCTTGGGTCAGCCTTGGGTTCAGTAGGGCGTTGATCTCGGCGTGTTTCCAGCTCTCTGGGAAGGTCGCGGTCTCGAGGGAGAGGTTGATGACGTTGCGCAGGTGGGGTGCGATGGAGCTGCTTGCTTTGTAGTAGACGTGGTGCGGGAAGGGATCTGACGGAGAGCCGGAGTGGATTGTGCTCATGGTCTTGGTGGTGTCATCGATGCTCACGCTGGCCCAGGCTAGCAGGGGGTCGTGGTCGATGGTGTGCGGAGGGTCTGTTGTGTTGCTGTCTGTTGGGTCTGTCTGGGTGTTGAAGCTGTCGTGGATGTCTGCTATCTTGCGGTGGAAGAAGGTGGCGAGGGAGTCGCACAGGGCTTGTGACGGCGGGATGTCGTTGGTGTTGGAGCTGGGGTTGGAGAGTTCCTTCACAATGTTGAAGAGCTCCTTGCTATTGTGTGCGTTGTTGTCGAGGCGGTCTTTGAACAAGGTTCTCTTGGCGGCCCTGATGAGGTGGTGGTGGTGGTGGTTGCGGATGGCGTCCTTGTGTGCTGCGCGGTTGTCCGGAGTTTGTTCGCTGTGCCATTTCTTCTCTCGTTGCCGGCAGGCTTGCTTGGAGGCTAGGAGTTCTGGGGTGAACCAGCTGGTCCTCTTGCTGGTGTCTCTGTGGGGGGGTTTCTTCAGCGGGGCGAGGGTGTTGGCGCAGTCTTCTATCCAGCGTCTGAGGCTGTGGGCAGCGTCGTCGGTGTTGGAGGGTTCGGTGGGTGGGCTGAGAGCGAGGTTTGCATGTAGTTGGTCTTCAGTGATTTTGCTCCAGCAGCGGCGGGGGATCTGTTGGGTGCGGTGGTGTGTGGTGGGTTTCTGGAAGGTGAAGTGGATGCAGCGGTGGTCGGTCCAGAGGAGTTCGTGGTGTGGCTGACGGAGACGTGCGGGCTTGAGGAGAAGACGGGGTCGAGCGTGTGGCCGGCGGAGTGGGTGGGTGTTGTGACGAGTTGCTTTAGTCCGAGGTTGGCAAGGTTGTCGATCAGGGTTGTGGAATTGTTGTCGTTGTTGTTCTCAAGGTGAAAGTTCAGGTCTCCGAGGAGGATGTAGTCGGTGGAGGTCAGGGCGTGCGTGCTGATGAAGTCGGCGATGGAGTCGCTGAACTGGGGGCGGGGTCCGGGGGGTCGGTAGACGAGGGTGCCTCTGAGGGTGGAGTTGGGGTCTGTGTGGATCTGGAAGTGCATGTGTTCGGTGGTGCTGAGCGCGTCATCGGTGCTAGTCGAGACCCTGATGCTGTTCTTGTGGACGATGGCGATTCCTCCTCCGACTCCATTGGTGCGGTATCAGTATCTCATGTTGCAATTTACGTTTTGCAAACACATATCTACTGCAAGAATCTCTTCAGGTACGTGTCACTTGTGTTGCGAGAGGTTTATGCATCGGCAGTGCAACTCTTCCCTTTCTGTGCTGTAGAGGAATACAGGGTGTGATGGCAGATTGATCTGTTCTACTGGCATATATCACATTGCCCACCCAATCTATTTTTAATTTTTTGTTCTCCTTGTCAGTCAGACATGTTTCTTGTATCAGTGCTATGTCTGGTCGTCTTGAATTAAGAAAAGTAAGAACTTCTTTCTTTTGACATAGTTGTTGTATCATTCACATTTAGCAATACAATCTGCAGTGATTTTGTACACAATGAAGTTGCAGCCATTCAAGTGTGTGTGTAAAGGTCTGTTAAGGGTGATGCACCCAGACTGCACTAATCTACAAGTACATTTTACTGCTCCTAGTTTAAAAACCCCATACTCTGTATACTCACGTGGGGTGCAATGATAGTGTATGGAGTAAAGGATATAGGAGAACTGTTGTTTACCTAGAGAAACAGGTATCAAGTATTAATATGAAATAAAGTTCTTACTTTTCTTAGTTCAAGGCGACCAGACAAAGCGCTGATACAAGAAACATGCATGACTGACAGGGAGAGCAAAAAATCAGCAGTGTAGCAGGCCTACGGTGAAGTTGAGAAAGTAAAAATTGTACATCAATGGCTGTGAACTAGTATGTTATTGATAGAAAGACACACCATAATAAAGAACTTCATTGTGCTCAAGACAGCTACCATACTTAAAATTCTCCCCAGTCCTCTTTTTCTGTTCATGGGTTGAGGATGAAGACGAGTAGGCTAAAATCAAAGATTAGCCACATTCGTAGCAATCACACACCTGAAGAGGATGCCTCTCCACCTGGAGCGTCTCCTGGACTGCCACCAATGTCACCATTCAACCAGTCCTCACCTCCTTCACTATTCTTCAGATCATCACCACCTCTCTGCAATTTCACTACTTGTTGACCTCGGGTAGACAAACACAACCTCTGCCATGGAATCTGCACTACGCTTCAACAGCATCGCTGCAAGGTAATGAGTGACCGTGTAGAAGTTTATTCTGATGTGCAATTTTAGTGACAAATTATTAGTGCAAGTGACTAATTTTAATCAATTTTGGATGACAAATTATTAGTGCAAATGACTTATTTTAATGATGCATATAGTCGTCAATGATGCAGCACTTGAAACAACTTGATTATTTTGTTTAGGAGTGTGATTAATAATGTAGTATAGTATGCCACATTTTCGTGTGAGACACCATTTATTTAAAATGAATGTAGTTTCTAGTGTTCAGCTAGTCTTGCTCCCGTCTCTCCCCTATTGCAATCAGAGACTTGCTGCAATTCATCTCTCTCAACAGTTTTCAAAGAGCACATAATGCTATGACGCGAAGTGGTGATTGTTTTAGAAAGTGTGTATTGTGACTAAAACTTTCTATTGTGTACTTGATGTATAATTTTGAAGGATTTCCCCTGGCAGTTCCAATGCAGGAGTGCAGAAGAACATAATTCTTTGAGTTATTGTTTGAGAAATGTTTCATATTATGTTGTACATCTCTGCAGTGGCTGAGAAAGCAAGCAGAAGATTTCTCTTACCTTAAGAAATTGGTTATTGTTAAGAAACATTAATAATTATGTGGTTATATTTGATTTGCCAATGTGACCTAACCATGATCATACTATGCTGAAGCTGCAGTTTTATTAATTGTTATGCATAAATTGTGTATAAAAACTCCAGATTATAAAGGTTAGGGGCGGCTTCTGATTTTCCTTCTGAGTCTCTGTCCAATTATTTTGAAACTCTCTTGTCCTCCCTTAGAATGCTGTTAGTACTCTTTATGAGTTTGACACTTAGAATATACAGAAATGTAATTGCACGAATAGTGATTTTACCATGATTTGTTATTCTGTGTTCTGTATCTAGCCTTCATGGCAAATTTATGCATTTCTCTGTATCATTTTTTTAAACAATTCTGTTATAAATCTTGTTAAGTCTATTTTTGATCTAGTACTCAGTTTTTAAATGGTCCCAGTTTCTATTCTGACTTTTACTCTGCTAATCAATGATTCATTGATGGGGAGGGTAGTCTTTTACCTCAAGATCAATGAGAGATCCCAGAGCTGAACTGCCAATGTTAAAAGTTGGGGTGCATAAAATATTGGGATTCAGATGAATATTGGGGTTCAGATCCCACACCAATATGCCAATTGTACCACAGTGGGTCTGCTTTTAGTGCTCTGATAGTCAGCTGCACTTTAGATCAGCCAGACCTACCTTGGTCAGGCACACTTTTACCCTCAGTCAAGGCGTCTCATTCCTGGTACAAAATTGCTAGCCCCACCTTTTTCAGGGCCATTCCTCAGTGATACAAGGCCTATGGTACCTGGGATCTTTAGCCTCTGAGCTTGCCTCTGCCCCTACACTCATATATCTTGTGAGTGGGCTTCTAGTTCATTAATTCATATATTTGTTTTAATGCTTATTACTTAAACTCATAATTGATTTAACATGGACATGTAAGTAAATCTAATGTTCTTCCCCCTAACATCTTTAATCACATGGTTGATGTTTCCCCCAAAAAATAGTTTGAATGACATCAATTGATCATTCATAACCCTCTCAAGGAGAAAGTGCAGGCTTCAGACTCCAGTTCTTCATAGAACAGCGCCAAAACCAATGTCTCATAAAAAATTGGTATTACAACCTTGTCTCAGAGACAGAGGCTATGGACTGGAAAATAATGAAGCTTGGTGTTCAAGTGTGATGCCTATATTGTAACAGTGAATCCTCAGAGAATTGTATACATTTGAGGCTAAGATTAAACATTTAGAGATCCTCAAAATATATTATGTCCTATGTTTGTTTACATTCATAATTTGATATCTTTAATTATCTTGTTACATTTATTCCACACTAAAATCAATTTGTGTGTGTGTGTGTGTGTATGTGTCTGTGTGCGTGTGTATACACACTTTGGGTGAAAGAGTGCCAATATCTCACAATAATAATTTAAAACACCTGAGAGTCTTTGGCAGGTTCTGTTACATGCTTAAAACACATTTTCACAGGTAAATTGAGAGAGGTGTGGGCTAGTACTGAAGTATTTGTATTTTTATTTATAAAGCGCAACATTCATCCAGAAGGATATCACGGCGCTGTGCTAGGACTCCGGTAGATGGCTGAGCGGTTGATGAGTTTGGCCGGTATTAGGTTTTAGCGAACAGGTGGGTCTTAAGTTTTTTTCTGAAGACAAGGTAGTCCTCAGTAAGGTGGAGGTCTTGTGGTAGTTCATTCCAATGCTTTGCTGCCAAGTATGAGAAACTATGACCCCCTGCCCTTACTTTCTTAATGCGTTTTGTTCTGGCTTGAGCTAGAGACCGTGATCTTAGGCACCTGGTAGGTACATAAAATTCAACTTTATTCTGTAAATGCAGTTACCAAACCTATGCCCAGAGACCTTTGACTCTGCACTACTTCCTTTTCTATGCATATATCTTCACATGTAAGCCTACATCTTAGAAGTAAATGTGGGAAGTAGGAGGGGAAGTGGTTGGAAAATGGGGAATAGTTCTTCCTTAATCAGTAGTGTTTATGGTGGGGTAAGGAAGGCCTTAGGGAGGAACAAACAAACACCCACTCACAAAAGTGTAAGCCCACTGCTATTCACAAACTATACTTCTAACATTATTACAGACAGAAAGCTAAAAAACAATAATAATAGTACTTCAGCTCTGTCTTGGAGTAATTTAAGAATTATACGTGGTTACTCATAGGTATTGAGACACACACCCATAAAAAATAATGAAGTTAGGGACCTAAGATAAGACCCCATAGGAACTAATGTTAAATGAATACAATTAATTACAAAAATAGACGGTGTATAACTCCCTGAGTCTCTTTACAGGTATTGAACTCATGACCTGCAGGTTACACACGGAACTCTACACATAGAGCATTAATTTACTGAGGTACACTCTACACATAAAACAAATCTGTGATTATCTTGTTACGTGTAATACTCTGCAGCAGACATTTTTCCCACATGCACTATTTTATTGTGATTGAAACCTGTCAAAATATATATAACACACACATATCTCTCCAGCAACAGCTGTAACAATGTCAGCAAACTTATGAGTATTATGCCCTGAAACTTGCTGGGCAAGCATATATCTCCAAAGCCTTTGGCTTACCTTCTTAAGTTGTCTTAAAGTGTAGTAGGTTTGTAAGTAGTTACGTATGGCAAAATATCATTGGTATCATATTTTTCAACATTGGCAATATCTTCAAGGGGTAAAATCTATAAAATTCATAAGTTGACCGTTGCTAGTGACACCACCCCAAATGACCACAACTAGCCCAATTTCTGGGTATACATTGCGTAGTATATTTTTTCCAGTTTAAAACTACCCCAAAACCTGGCCACTGGCCTGCATGCAATCATGAACTCCAGATTATATAAACATTTGTATCTTGGTAGATTCTCATCAGACCATATTTTAAATAGCCTAAGTTTCAGGAAGAGTATTCTGGGGCACACCAGTAGACCGCAGTAAAAGCCTCCCACCTTGACGACATCCCTTCAGGCTTAAATCTTGTATGTCATGAAAGCCAGCTTATGAAATCTATTATATAACACTATTTACTATAAAGAGGTCTCATCTGGGATGTGTGACCCTTTCAAATATGTGTTTACAGGGCATGACAACATTATTTATATCAAACTAGTTATGTGTTTGTATGCTGTATGCTCCTGTGATTTGCAAGGGTTTTTAGGTTGTCTAGTCCCCAGCATCCCCCAGCAAAAATCTGCAAGCAGCCTGGTTCTCTCATATCCATGCTTACCCACAGAAGAGGGCTTCCAAACAATTCAGGTTCAACTTTCCAGGTAGTCTTTCTTCACAGTCTGATGAATGATGTTCTATCTATGTCTTTGTTATTATCAGTGAATGCGATATCAATGACCGCCATGTTATATGTACACATAATAACGAACTTGTATCATTGCTGTCGAATCCATCTGAGATGACCTGCCCATCAACTCTGAGTCAGAGATATGCGGTCAGATAGTCCCTGTGACCCAAACCCAAGCCTACCGAATGAGAGGTCACATATGGGGTTACACTTAGCCCGAAGACAAACGTGCAAACAGGGAGAACTCAGTTCGATCCCACAGATAGGCAGCTACACCACAAAAGGTCCGAGGAGATTGGCACCAATAAAACACATTTGGCCAAAGGCACACATCCCCAAAGTACCACTAAGTCAGATGCCACATGCAGTTCGGAACACTCAATCAATCAGAACACAGCATGTTTATTACATGCAGTGATCATGCACTCCCCATGCCGGACATCTGGACACATACACACTGGCCCACATTGGGTTTCCACAAAGTTGAGAGCCACCCTTATCAGATGGTTTAATTTATGGTTCATGACTAGGCCCGGATTTAAGTACTCTACAAGAATGTGTAATCGGTTTATTATACTTCAAGAACTGTATATAATGCTGGCCAAAACTCTGTACATCGAGACAGTCTTCAGACATGACTCTGTTGTTGCTCTCCCGGCCACTGCATTTAATTAAACCAACTTGTTTCTGTTTTCCCATACGCCTCTTGTCTTTTCATTTTTCCAAGATAAATTCATATCCGAGCAACATCTTGGTAGAAATGTAAGTTGTGTTAGTCAATATAGTACTGTTGGATAACCAGGGTCTCCCATGGCATGTGTGTTAACAAGTATGGTGGGTTCCTGTTATGATACAAACACCTAATCTTTAACACCACTAAATGCCCACTATTGTTTTCTCACTTTGTGTAGTGTAATTTTACCATTGTATACTCCATTGGCCAGATTGCACAGCATGTTTCATGTTTGACTGCTGTTTCTGAGCAAGATGTGAACTTCTACATTGATTTTCTAGAAAAACTTCTCTAAGATGAGATATGATGAATTCTTAAGTAGGTATAGGAACATGGGAAGCATAATCATTTTATAAAGTGGTGCCATATTCATTAGTAATAGAAGTGATCCCCAATGCCAGATTTCACCTTAAAATTTAGCCAGGCCTTTATATAAATTATTGTTTTGGAATTCGTTTTCAACTTTCATTATGTAAATGCCAAACGTTTGTCAACCTAAATGGAGAGGAGTATCATACAATCTACTTCCAGGCCAGTAAAAGATATATAACTGATTTATGCCAGTTTGTATTATACATTAAGTATTTCCAGATTGTGCTAAACATATATGGCAATATGTCAATTGTTACTTTATGATCAGCTACATATAAGGTGCATGATCTGCACAGAGGAATATCCTCTCGTCCCACTGGGAGGGGTCCATCTAAGTACCCTAATTAGTGTATCTTCCCTAATCCAACCTACGAAAGCTAAAATGACAATGTGAAGAGAGGCAGAAAGAGGGGACACCCCATAGCATTCCCTCTTCAGCATAAATGGCTCTGAACGTATTCCATTCACTCACACTCTTGTAATGGGAGCTTAGTGTATGTGATCTAATCCATGACAGGAGTTGTGGGCCATATCCCATTTTCTCTACGACCCATAGCATATAGGTGTATTTGATGAACTCAAAGTCCTTGTCTGCTTCCAACAATAAAGCTGTTGTTGGTTCTGCTGCCCATACTGCATATTTAGGCATACAAGTGCCCAGTGCCATAGGTACCTACTACATATGTGAGTCATGAATCTCAACTCATCTGAGTGCATGAATATCCTTACCACTCCAAATATGCAACTCCCTGGGTCTTGGCTAGGACCTTAGTTTCAAGATTTAGCGGGAAGATCAGTCAGATGATTCACTATCACTTTTGGGTTTCTCTTCTTTCTGGATCAGCCATTCACTGATACTGTGGAGACAGGTGTCCTCCATAGCCATGACATACGTTTGAACAAGGTACTGTACTAACCAAGGTAGCCAACCTCTTAAAAATTCTGGAGGTACCTTCCCACTATTCCAAATTAATAGTGGGAAGGTACCTCCAGAAGTGACCCATTCTGAAATTTCCACTGTTAGTGGGATTTCAAGCTCATCTCTTTTGAGCAGAGAGAGTGTTGGGACTGATAGTTCTTCCACAAGCCTAGGACATTGAGACCACCACCTCTAACTCAGACACATATAGATATAGTGTTTTTCTCTATAAATGTTCTATCTGTCAGCAAAGGTAGCCCCCAGACTGTATTGCTCACATCCATCTATTAACCTTCTCCTGTTTGCTGAAGTCTCAGATGCTCTATTATGAATTTAAGAGCCAGATGTAGGTAAACTCATTCTTGTGAGTCCTTAATAGCGATTTTTAGCGAATCGCTATTAAGGACTCGCAAAATGGAATGTAGGTAGGAATCGCAATATTAATTGCGATTCCTTAATATTCCTTAATTGCGAATCGCAAATTGCGATTCGCAATTAAGGAATACCATCCCATTCATTTCTATGGGCCTAAGGCCCATAGGAATGAATGGGAAGACACTCGCAATTTGCGAGTACCCATTAGGTACTCGCAAATTGCGAATGCATTTTCAAGGGTGCAAGGGTGTCAAAAGGACACCCAGTTGCACCCCTGAAATATGTATGTGTGCACATGTGGCGCACATACATGCCCTTAGGGCATGTATGTGCGCCACATGGTACTTTGAAAAATGCAAAAAAGTGCATTTTTCAAAGAAATTGCAAATTACCACCAACTTGAAGTTGGTGGTAATTTGCGATTCCTTAAGCCCAAATCACAGACTTTCTGGGCTTCCTGCATTGCATTTAAGGAATCGCAATTTGCGATTCCTTAAAGGCAGTCGCAAAATAGGGAATCGCAAAATTTGCGATTCCTTATTTTGCGAGTAGGTTTTTCCTACCTACATTGCACAGGGCTATTTTGCGGTCGCAAACGTTGAAATTCTGCGAATTTCAGCGTTTGCGATCGCTATTTCGCTTCCTACATCTGGCCCTAAGTTTTGTTGGGGATTCCCATGACTTGAAGATCTTCTGCCAAACCACTTGTCTCCATATTTGTCTCTTAGACAGGGCTACCCTTCAAAAGAGAGTGACTAGTGTCAACACCATCCCAAGTTGAGAGGCGCCAGAAATAAAGATGAATTTGGCAAATAATTTGATGCATGATACTTCTTCCTTCCTTGATTGGAAAGGCCCCTCTACTATTTGTACTAAAATATTTGTGTATGTATGTAGGGAGGGGTTTCTTTACCATTGACGAGTACAGTTTAAATTTCAAGTTTGAATATGTAGATGGGTTTCCATTTACTGGGTTATCAGGTTATAAGGATTGTCAGGAGTCTCAGATCCACTACCTTCCTTACAGCTAATAATTAATGCCAGCCCACATTTGTCTCCAGATCTCTGCCCAATACCTGTGACTTTTCCCTTTTGCTGACTCCAATACACTCCAACACACTCTAAATGTTGAATTATTTAAATTACTGTGGCTACTCTTCCTCTACTGATTGTGAGTGCCTGCAAATACACAGCCAAGATTCACCCTATCTCTCCAATGTGAACTTTTCCCCATGAATTGAATGGCTGGTTTGTATACAACCAACTAAGAAACACTACAGTTCTTCTAACATCTTCCTTTACTACCCTTGTTCCCTATTTTTCAGTCTGTCCAGATCCATCATCGTCACCTGTGTCTGCCAGATGTCTATAGTTTGTGTGCTTCACATGCACCTACTTGCACAAAGAGCATGCATGACCTCAGAGTCGAAAGGTAGTCCAAGGACACCACAAGTCTCACAACAGAGTTTACTTAATTCCTAAAACACAATATAAAGTATCATTTATTTTCCATATTAGCTTTAATCTGGTGTTCAGGCATGACACAAGAACTCCTGACCCCATTGCTGTTTTCACCAACTGACTAGTCATACTATATCAGGTTTCTTGAAATAAACTGAAGCAAAATATTGATTTTAGAAAAATGTAAGTGCTACGCATCTATGATGAAAAGGGAGGCACAATTAGCACATTTACAACATACAAGCAAAGAGGGAACCATCTTAAGGACCCTGAACTGTTAAACACCAGAAGGATAGGGGGAATGGTTTTGGTGCCTTTCAAGATGGCAAGCTGCGTTATCGCTCCGTGACAATCGGGGACGTTCTCTCAATTTCAAATCCCATGGAACACATACCGACATTGTCCGCCAGTAGGCATCATCCCCGAAGAGGTCGGTGAGTCGTTTTGTCTGCATGCGAACCGTCGCATGCGTGCATACTCTTCTGCAGCTGACCCTCAGGGGATTAGCGTGCTTATCTCAAGTCATGCCCGCCATTGTGAATGGTGTTTTGTGCGCGCGTCTAACTGAAAGAAGGCTTCCTCAGCTGAGTATGTCAGAATTTCCCCCCTGCTCGTTGCTGTCCCCAGAGACTTGTGTTCTTTGTTCCCCTTTATCCAATTTTGAGAGATTATGCTCACCTTTTTATGGGACATTCCTGGTTTATGTTTCTCTTCATGAAGTTGGTGCTCTGAGGTAACAGACTTTACTCATGAGACATATTTCATCAACTTTGGTCAATTTTCATGTCGCTAACCATTTAAAGCATCATTATCTCAGTAACTGCAGCAATCTATGCAGTTTCCGCTGAAAGGATGTTCCTATAAATCAGTGTACTTCAGCATCTTATCCCCTTCTGTACATGAATTTTGCTTTTTGTAATGTACTTTCAGTCAATCATCGAAACCATCAGTATTCATTTTGATAATCATAGGAAAGTGCTTCTTTTTGCATGGTTAGCCCCACTTTTTGGCTGATGTGATTTCAAGCCATAAGTGCACTGAGTCCCTGCTAACCGGGTTCCCAGTGCCAGATCTCTTTCCCCAAAACTGTACCACGATTGGCACAACTTCAGCTACCCCTATAAGTCCCTAGCAAATGGTACCCCTGGTACCTAGGACATGGGTACTGAAGAGGGTCCTCTGGGGCTGCAGCACTGATTTTGCCAACCCAGGGCCCCCTCACTGAGGCTATGCACTCTGCCACTGCAGGCTGCGTGTTTTGGTGCAGGAAAATCCAAAGAGTCGATATGGCACACAGCCCTGTGTGCCATGTCTCCCATGCACTGCATAAGGTATAGGAACCTTTAGATAGTGGGGGAGGCAAAGCCCCCTTCCCTGCTCCACTTTTGGTGGAAGGAAAGGTGGGAAAATTAGTTAGATGAGGAGGAGGGTCCCCCCTCAGCCTACACTACCCATAGGGCGGGGGAGACAAGGTGAACACCTTTCCTGAAATTCCACCATCTTGAGATGGTGAAAAAACCTCCAATCAGGGATAGGATAGGGCCTCTTCCCACAGAAAATACTCACTAGAGGGTGTAGACACCCTAAAGGTAAGTAGCCCATTTGCTACTATCTGTCTACCCTTGTAACACCCCTAAATTCAGTATTTAGGTGGCTCCCGAGATTCCACAGACCTAGGGAAGATGAAGGAAGAAGACAAGCTGCTTATCCAGCAACTGAGCCCTGCTGCAGAAGAAACGGGCGTCAAACCCTGCCAACTTCGGAAGGACTCGACAACAGTGTACTGCTGCCCCAACCTGAGACCTGTGCAGCCTCTAAAAACCCTGCAGCCCTTCCAGCCTTCGCCAGTTGCCTGGGACCTCCCTTTGGACTAGTGGTACTAGTCCCCAGCACACCGCCGGTAAAAGACCGCCACGAGGTGAAGACCAGCACAGACTGTGTCGACACTATTCACCTTGTCACCCAAAAGTTGCAGCAGCCAAGGCCTGTTGGTCACCAGTCCGGTAACTGACCCCTTCAACGCATCCACCATCCTGAGATATCCTCACAGTACCTGCGACCAACGCAGAAAACAGACCTGCTCCTGTGAGCCTGTACCCACTTCCTAGTGGCTTCGACTTCTTGAAAGCAGCAACTCTGGCATGACCGCCCTGATCGCGATGGACTGCCCTCACCGCACCTGTAGCTGAATGCTACCGGTAAAGAAACAATTCTGTATATTAAGACCCTTGGCACCTCCGATCCCTGTAACCCAGAACTGACTGCTGTGCCCGGGCCCTGGGACTTCCAAAACTCTGACTCCCCTGGAGTAGAACTTCTCCTGAACTCTGGGCGACTGTTGTCCCCCCAAAACTCTGTGGCGGAGCAGTTCTTCCATCGCCTGTGACAGTAAATGTGTTGGATGTACTGCGCTATCTGACCCTATGCTTTTCTTCTCTTTGACTGTAACAGTCTCTGCCTGAATGTATTTACTGCTGCTTAAAAACCTGTAAGCATTTGTGTCTTGAACTGCATTTGGTTAAAAATCGACATACAATGAATTTATTAACTGTTGAACGAAGTTCTTGCTTTCTAAATATCTATATAAAGATATTTTTCCTAATTGGTCCCAGATTTATTCTTGAGTGTGCGTCTCATTTAATGCCTGTGTATGTGACAACAAATGTTTAGCACTAACCCTGATAAGCCTAACTGCTTGCTCACACTACAACAAAAAGAGCTTTAGAATTATCTGCTTTTACCTCTGCATACCTATTGGGGATCCACTGGACTCTGCACAGTGTACTTCATTTTAGTACACTATATAGAGAGCCAGCATCCTACAATAAGGCACTGTGAGGTCTACGTTATATGAAGTTTTTCATAACAAAGTTTTAGACACTCATTCGATACAGTGTTATATGGTGTATAGGAAAAACACGGAAGCTTAAACTTATTGGTTTGCAAACTGCTTTTGCTTCCTTGGATTCAGACTGGTTGTCACAAGAAATGGAGGACACTGCAGCTCAAAAAGCAGACACTTCTCTGGCGACAATTTCAAGGACCTATACAACAGGTAAAGTGCCCCTAAGCTCTAACAAAAGGCCTAAAAAGGATCCGCCCTCTCCGGTTAAATCAACTCCTATCTCGATTGAAGTGATACTTGTTTAAATTCGTGCTTTGAGACCTTTCATGGCACAAACTAATAATACTCTTCAACATCTAGACAAGAAATGGTCCACGCTGGATACACAAATTTCAATGGTTCAGCAAAGAATTGATGTCATACAAGGCACTTCCTTACGTATTGCGCATCTGGAATCAGATATCTCAATGCTTAAAAAATACACTGAAGACCTTGAAAACCATAAACACAGGAACAGACTCCAAATGTAGGGTCTTCCTGAAGTCACAGAGGGCACTTATCCAATCGCCTACTTTCTAAACTTTCTACCCAAGCTATTAGATTTGCCTTCCTCTATCCTAATTAACATCTGAAGGGCGCACAGACTTGGTCCGAGAACTTCCAATAAACTGAAAGGAGTTATTCTTTACTTCATGCAATATACTGACCTATTAAATATTATGACTCTTGTCAAATCCAGGAAACAAATATTATGGGCAGGTTGTAAGCTTTATTTCTCTCAAGATGTAGCAAAGGTCACACGAAACCATCGGAAGCAGTTTTTAAATATGTGACTTACTTTAAAAGCCATGAATGCCAGATATGGTCTTCTCCATCCTTGTTTATTTAAGGTGACTTACAAGGGCAAAACATCTGCTCATGAAGATCCTGCTGCTCGCAAGCAATTTCTACAACAGCTTGGAGAAGCAATGGAGACCTCAAGAATTACATAATTGTTCATCTTTTATGCCTTCTGTTGTTTTGTAACATCATTCTGTTCACGTTTCATCTGTAGTATGTTATACTATCTTTCATAATCCTATGTGACATGTTCCTCTTACATATTTTCTTTTTCTTTATACAGGTTTGTGTTATTTCATCTTGTTCACCCATGGTTACATTCTTTATAGTACTTCAGTTCATACCCTAATTACCCTGCCCGTCTTTTGGAGTGAAGATGTTGTCACCATCATCTTCTGGTGTTACCATCCCCTTCAGTGTTTTTTGCATTCTTGGGTAAGATTTCCAGTCATCATTTATATGATTTGTACTGTCTCTTTTTCATCTTTTGGTGATTCTCTTTTTTATGATCCCTTTTTGTTCTCACTCCGTCCTCCCTCTTCCTCACTATCACTTTTACGACCCTATTTAATTCACCTTTCTCTCCCTTTTCAATTCAATCTGTTTAACCACTTTATTTGTTGTTTGCTTATATATTTCGATTTAGTTTTTCAATTTGTTACGATAGAATTTTTTCATATTCTCATTCTTGTCTGAAATTCCACGTTACTTCATGGAATAGTAAGGGTTTAGGTAACCCTATTAACTGACAGAGGGTTTTATCTCATTTAGCTAAACTTGAAACACATTTTGTACTTCTTCAAGAAACTCATCTGTCTGAATTAGAACCTCAAATATGGAAAAAAATGTTGGTTTGGCAATGTATTTGAAAAAGAATGGTGTGTTAGTTTTTGTAACAAGAAATTTCAAGTCTCAGAAAAAGATACAGATGGTAGATGGATTACAGCCAAATTGATGATTAATAACGTTCCCATTACAATTTTTTATGTTTATGGACCGGTTTCTATTGATAATGTATTTTGGTCTAATATTTCCAACAAGCTACACCAGTATAACAATGATTATATTATCCTTGGAGGCGATTGTAATGAGGTTATGGACCCCATTTTAGACAGAAGCTCCAAAATTAAATTTTCCTACTCTAATATGCATGTAAAATTCAAATCTGCTGTTGAAAGTAAGCCTATTGTAAACGTTTGGAGATTATGTCACCCAGACCTTTGTGAATACTCTTTTTATTCCACACCTCATCATTCTCAATCACGTATAGATTATCTTTCTTTTTGTAGAAATTTACGTCAACATACTTCCCATTCTGATAAAGGATCTATATTAATCTCATACCATGCGGCAACATACACGGACTTAGATCTTATACCTTTTTCACCTCATTCATGTAGATGGCGCTTTAACAATTCCCTACTACTAGTCGATAAATCTGTATCTCAATTTCAAGAATTTACTCAACAATTCTTTACCGTTAATAATACCAATAACACTTCTTTTCCAATGATATGGAATTCCTATTATGCAGCAGCCTGAGGTTTTAGCAGCAATTTTGTCTTACATAAAATGAAACTTATGAAATATCAAGCAAACCAACTTCTTGATAAAATTAAAAAACTTGAATACACTATTTCCACTTCTAAAAATGACGTCTTAGTGCAAGAACTAATAGATGCCAAACTTACATTTAATCATGTAACTACTAGCGCAGCATCTATATATTTGTTAAAAAGTAAAGCAAAGTATTATGGAGGCCAAAGATGGGGAAACTGCTTGCTAATTATTTAAAAGTCAAGAAAGGTCAAACTAAAATGTAATCTTTGATTAACAACAATGGTGATATACCGCTTAAAGACAAAGACATCTTAAATGAATTGTTAACTTTTATACAACCTTTTAGACTCCAGATTCACAACCTTCCATAGTAGATATAGCTAACTTTTTTCAATCTATTGAACCTCCCCAGGCCCGACATATTGACTTTACCTCTTTGGAAAAGGATATTTCAGTAACCAAAATCAATAGAGCAGTCTCCATCATGAAGATAGGAAAAGTTCCTGACCCTGATGGCTTCACTATTGAATTTTACAGCCATTTTGCAAATATTCTTCTTCCCCATTTTTTACTTTTGTTCAATTTCTTCACCAAAAATAAGGCATCTCATGTCACTTTTCAGGCAAGAATGATTTGTTTAATTCCAAAAGAGAATAGAGACCATAAATATTGTAAAAAAAAGAATAGGGACCATACATATTGGAAGAACTATCGCCCCTTATCTTTATTAAATAACGATTATAAAATGTGTGTGAAATTGCTGGCTCTCCATATAGATCCTATCTTATGTGACCTTATTGGCTCAGAACAATCCAGTTTTGTCACAGGTTGCTTCATCTCTGACTATACTCATCTCTTTTTGACGTTCTAGGTACTGCATCTACCCTGGATTATCCTTTAGCTGTGATTGCTTTGGATGCCGAAAAAGCTTTTGACAGAATTGGAAGGTTTGCATGTTTGCTGCATTAAAACGGATTGGTTTACCTCCTAAACTATGTTATTTATTTTGTTTATTATACACTGGTTCTAGAGCAGCCATATTTGTCAATGGTATATTATCATATTATTTTTCCTTATCTAGAGGAGTATGTCAGGTTTGTCCTTTATCCCCTCTTCTGTTTATTAACTAAAATCCAGCAAGACCTCTACATCACTGGATTAAATATTGGAAGTCAACATATTAAAATGTTGGTCTATGTTGATGAAATCCTCTTATTCTGCTCTCATCTAACCAAATGTCTCCAAACTTTCTTAGAGCATGTTTCTATTTTTTCTCAATTGTCAGGTTATCAGTTAAATACTGGCAAATCTGAAATAATACCTTTAAATATTCATTGTACTAAACAATTTTTCAAAATCTATAGACTTCAGCTGGCAGCCTTTTAAAGAAAAAATATCTAGGCTTATGGTTCACAAAGTCTATCAAAGACACCATCAAATTACATTTCGATCACGTTACCAATTTCTTGAATGACATAATTTTAAGATGAAACCTGCTACTCCTTTCTTGGTGGAGCAGAATGGATTCAAAAGATGATGTTGTCACCTATAATAATATACATTATTTCTATGATTCAAACTCGCTTACCAGGTCTCTACTTTAAAAAAAAAAGATTCAATCCTCTAAATTTCTCTGGAAGGGAAAACCTTCCAGAACAGCTTTGTCAACCTTAAAAAGAACAAAATCAGAAGGAAGTGTTAATTTCCCAAATGTCAGAAATTATCATCATGCTTTCTCTTTAAAACAGTCAACTTACTGGCTCACTCTCACTCACTCCTCCCAGTCTCCTTCATGGCTCACCTTGGAAAAATCCCTGATTGCTCCATTTGACTTTGTTGAATGACTTTCATTTACCATAAACATCTCCCAACTAATCAAACCTTGTTATTGCACATTTGCATCGTATTCTATTACCTTTACTTCCACATACTCATATTTCTGTTACAAATTTTCATCAGCAATCTATTCGGCACAATCACAACATCCAAATTAACTATCATTCTATATACTGGAAGACTTGGAGACACAAAGGGATCAGTTGGTTATCTCGAAGCGGATTTTATGCTTTTCATACCTTCAAAATAGATTTGCCTTACCCTCCTCATCTTGGAAACAATATACGCTCCTCCTCAATTCTGTTACTAACTTAATGTCAAATATACCCCACACTGATACTTCTACACCCAAATCTGCTGTATTAATCCCATTATTATCTGCTAATCCAAAAGTCCTCCTCTGTTTACAAATTATTACACTTTAATGATTGAACTAAATCTAAAACTGAAGTGGCGTCGGAAACTGACTTAATGAACAACTGGCCTATTTAACAACATTTGGTTTAAAATTCTTAAATGTGCTAGAACTGCAAATGCTGCACAATCTCTCTATTTTATCATCGTTTATTACTTACTCCCATAAACCTGAAACATTTCTCTAAGGATTCTGACTCATCTTGTTGGTCCTGCAATTTTTCAATAGCTGATTTAAAGCATATGCTATTCGAATGTCTTGCTATCTACCAACTTTGGATGCAGGTATTGCACTAAATTAACAAGGTTTTTAAAGTCTATATACCTTTTTCATTTTCTAACATTTTCTTTGGTAGTATTGCCCCAGAATGGTCTATACTAGCTCAAGGCCACAACTACTAGCTGTAGCTTTTCATTTAAGAGCATCTTATTGGAAAAATGTTCACAAGATTACTTTCCAATCCTGGTGGTACACTATCTGTTTTAACCATAGACTTGACACAAATTATGTTTCTCCACTCACCTTAGCTATAAAAAGAGACTTACTATAGCTTTCAATTACCAATTTTCTAACCTAATCTAGTTTGCTAGCTAGTAAGAATGTCTTAACTTCGGATGAGGTACTGATATATAGGCATACTTTTCCTCTGTCAAACACAAGGAGATGATGGACGGAGCGCTGAAACTTTTCACACACTCGCCCCCAATCACAGATCTGGGTTGAATCCATCATCATTCTTTAGCTCACTTCGCCACCTCAGTTCAGACCCAGCTATATGCAAATCAGTCTTGACCCTGTGCCTCATGGGAACAGTCAAGCCCAAACTGCCAAGCCAGGTCTTCCCTGAACCGGAAACAAGCATCCTGGGACCGGTTTCTGGGTAACACCCTTCATCAGCCAGGCTAGCTTGAATCCAGTGGCAAAGTGAGCAAGGGACCCACGTCTGGGCATACCCTGCCAACTTAGGGCGAGCAAAGCAAACACAAGGAAATGATGGACGGAGCGCTGAAACTTTTCAGACACTCGCCCCCAGTCACAGATCTGAGTTGAATCCATCATCATTCTTTAGCTCACTTCGCCACCTCAGTTCAGACCCAGCTATATGCAAATCAGTCTTGACCCTGTGCCTCATGGGAACATTCCAGCCCGAACTGCCAAGCCAGGTCTTCCCTGAACCGGAAACAAGCATCCTGGAACCGGTTTCTGGGTAACACCCTTCATCACCCAGGCTAGCTTGAATCCAGTGGCAAAGTGAGCTGGGGACCCACGTCTGGGCATAACCTGCCAATGTAGGGCGAGCAAAGCAAACACAAGGAGAGGATGGACGGAGCGCTGAAACTTTTCAGACACTCGCCCCGAGTCACAGATCTGGGTTGAATCCATCATCATTCTTTAGCTCACTTCGCCACCTCAGTTCAGACCCAGCTATATGCAAATCAGTCTTGACCCTGTGCCTCATGGGATCAGTCCAGCCCGAACTGCCAAGCCAGGTCTTCCCTGAACCGGAAACAAGCATCCTGGGACCGGTTTCTGGGTAACACCCTTCATCAGCCAGGCTAGCTTGAATCCAGTGGCAAAGTGAGCAAGGGACCCACGTCTGGGCATCTTAGGGCGAGCAAAGTAAACACAAGGAGATGATGGACGGAGCGCTGAAACGTTTCAGACACTCGCCCCCAGTCACAGATCTGGGTTGAATCCATCATCCTTTAGCTCACTTCGCCACCTCAGTTCAGACCCAGCTATATGCAAATCAGTCTTGACCCTGTGCCTCATGGGAACAGTCCAGCCCGAACTGCCAAGCCAGGTCTTCCCTGAACCAGAAACAAGCATCCTGGGACCGGTGTCTGGGTAACACCCTTCATCAGCCAGGCTAGCTTGAATCCAGTGGCAAAGTGAGCAAGGGACCCATGTCTGGGCATACCCTGCCAACTTAGGGCGAGCAAAGCATACACAAGGAGATGATGGGAGCGCTAAAACTTTTCAGACACTTGCCCCCAGTCACAGATCTGGGTTGAATCCATCATCATTCTTTAGCTCACTTCGCCACTTCAGTTCAGACCCAGCTATATGCAAATCAGTCTTGACCCTGTGTCTCATGGGAACAGTCCAGCCCGAACATTTCCTCTGTCTTCATTTATAGAGTTATAATTGTATTATAGACTGTATTTTCACCTTTACAACTATGTCTACAGGTTAATATTTTTCGCTGTACAATGTTATTTGGTAATATTTTTCCAGTTTTCTCCCCCTCATACCCATTTATATTATAGCTTGCTGTTATATTCATTGCATCTTTTCCACATTAGGCAGTGTATACTCTTATCGGTACTGTCACAATGTTTTGTAATTTTTACTTATTGCATTTCCATATTGTTATATCCTTATTATTTTATGTAACTACTGTTAAATGTTTTATTAAACTTAAACTTAAAAAAAATCAGAAGGTATTTAAAAATGTGTTAAAAATCTAGAATAACCAAGAGGTAGTTAATCTCAATTTTCCAGAAATAAAAACCAATATCAAAGAACTACTGGTGTTGCTTGAACATGAAATACCTCGAGAAACAAGAGACAAGAGTCATTTGGCAAAACAGGAATAGTTTGTTTAATTGAACAATAAGGCTTGGAGAATAGACATAGGGTAGGAGGACTGTCTCAATTTACAATTGGTCTAGCATAGACATTTATGCAGTTCATTAGATGCAATAAAATTGTTCAGGCGATCCTTTTTTGGGTAACAAATGCGAACCTCTGTCTTTGGAGCCATAAATTAATGTTATTGGATGAGGAACACAAGTGGGCCTTGAACTTGCGTGGACAGAATGCAGCCAGTGGGTAATGTGTCCAGATGTCCGGCATGGGGAGCGCGTGATCACTGCGTGTACAGTGTCTGCTGTGTCCTGATTAGCTATGTGTTCCTAACTTCATGTGCCATCTGACTTTAAGACTTTTTAGGAACGCGCACACTCCTCCTGCCATGTGTGTTTTATTGGGGTAAATCTCCCTGGAGCATTGTGGTGTCGCTGTGCCTATCTGCGGGATCGATCAGAAGTTTCCTGTTCACTCGTTTGTCTGCAGGCTACGTGCTACCCCACCTGCGATCAGTCAATCAGTGACCCCAGGCATGGATCTCAGGGCCTGCATAACTATGTATTTCTGAGTCTGGGTTGACGTGGCGTTAACAACGTGTGAATTCGTCAATAAAGATGCAATTTTGTTTTTATACGTGACTCTAACGTTATTCATATTGACATGGACTTTTTCAATATTAACGCTATAAACAACATTAAACCAGTGGATTCTATTCATCAATGTTAGAACTGGGGGTCTCTAGTTGTCAGAGGTAGGTACCTTTGTCCAAATAGGGACCCTTGCTTTTAGTCAGGGTAAGGGGGATACACTACTAAAATAACCCCTGCTCACCCCCTTGGTAGCTTGGCACGAGCAGGCAGGCTTATCTCAGAGGCAGTGTGTAAAGCATTTGTGAACACATACAGTAACCCAGTGACAACACTACAGATGGACACCACACAGGTTGTATTATAAAAATAAGTATTTTTATATAGACTTAAAACAAGACCCAAAACGACAAAAATCCACAATACAATACGAAAAATATGACTGTCAAATGGTAGAAAATAGCTCAATTCAATAAAGATGATAAATGCAACACTTTACTCTCAATGTACCTTTGGATGCGTAACGCAAAACAAACAAAAGAGTCGCAGGGAAGGTGATGCTTCGATTCCTTACACGCAGAAAGGAGGATGCGTCGGTTTCTTACTGCGGCCCGGTTCCGATGCGATGATGATCCGGTGCGATGCGAGAAAATGGCGTCTTGCTCACGGTGCGAATACGTTGACGGGATGCATGCACGCCTGACGGCCGTGCGGCAACTCGGCGATCTTCTGAGCTGCGACAGGCCCTGTGACACGCTTCTCCGGTGATGCGCCGTCGTCCTCTGTGGCGGCGGCACACTTCTCCGGTGATGCGAGGCGCTTCGGTGAAGCGATGGCGACAGCGGCGGCACGCTTACTTCGCGATGCGACGACAACTGCTGCGGCGGCACGCTTCTCCGGTGATGCGGGGCGCTTCGGTGATGCAAAAGCGGCAGCGGCACGCTTACTCTGCGATGCGACGACAGCTGCTGCGGCGGCGACATGCTTCCTCTTCGTTGCGTCGCGCTTCCAGCTCCCAGCGACACGCAGTCTCTCAGAAGGCCCAACAGCAGTAGGCACTTCAATTCCCAGCAAGGGAATTCAGGAGGGGAGCTGGGGGTGAAGTCTTGTATCCCTGAGACTTCATGCAGGAGGCAAGCTCAATGTTCAAGCCCTTGGAGATCTTCTTCAAGATGATGAAAGCACACTAAGTCCTTTTCTCCTTTCTTTGGCAATAAAGTAACCACTGCAGGCCAACCCCAACAGCACGCAGCATAGGGGTAGTCTCCTCCTTCAGCTTCCTGGTTCTTCTCCTCAGCAAAGGTTCGTCTTGATTCCCAGAAGTGATCTAAAATCTTGGGGTCTGGGTCCCAATATTTATACTAGCAAATCCTTTGTCCTCTGAAGGGAGAGGGTCCTGTACCTAGTTCAAACCAGTTCTGGGTGCATTCTGCCAGTGCACACCTTCTTCCTTTGTCAATGTGGGCCAGGGACATCAGACGCACCACAGGAGGTGGAGCCAGCATTGTGGAAGGCAGGCACAGCCCTATTCAGGCCCAGGTGCTACTCCTCCCACCACTCTACATGCAGATAGGTCTATTCAGCCCTGTGCTGACTCACCCTGTCTCCTGGAGTCCCCCAGCCCCTTTCACTCACAAACCCAGATATACAATACACAAGCTAGCAGAGGCAGGCTGGATGGTTAGGCAAGAAAATACCTACTTTCTAAAAGTGGTATTTTCAAACACAGAATGTTAAAACCAACTTCACTAAAAGATGTATTTTATCATTCTGAGTTCAGGCATACTAAATTCGTTTTTCTACCATGTTCCCTGGGTCAGTTAGGATTATAAGATGTTATAATCAAACTGCCCATTCTGGCCTATGGGGACAGGGAGCCTTGCAATAGTGAAAAACGAAATTGGCTGTAATTCACTATCAGGACATACCACACACATCTGGGCATGTCCTACCTCTTACATACAATGCACCCTGCCCGCAGGCCTACTTTAGGGGTGACTAACATGCAGAAAAGGGAAGGTTTGGGGACTGGTAAGTGGGTGTACTTACCAAGTCGACATGGCAGTACCAGACTGCACACAGACTCTGCAATGGCAGGCCTGAGACACGCTTTCCAAGCTGCTCCGGTGAGTGGCACAACCAGTGCTGCAAGCCCACCAGCAGCATTTGATTTACAGGCCCTGGGCACACGCGGTGCACTATACTAGGGTCTGACAGTAAATCAAATAAGCCAATCATGGAGTCACTAATCCATACATCAATTTATCATAGGGAGCACTTGCACTTTGGCACTGATTAGCAGTGGCAAAGTGCCCAAAGCATCTAAACCAGCAAAAACAGGTCAACAACAGAGGAGGCAAAGCGAAAAAATGGAAGGGAGACCCACGCCAATGGTACCAGGTCTAACACGTGTCCCCTCCAGCTGAAATGTGGGGAGAACTACCCTACCTCCTGGGAGTTCCCATCACTAAGGCGGAAAAATCTGGACAGACCATCAGCATTGGCGTGTTCTGGGCCAGGGCGGTGTTCCACCGTAAAGTCCATCCCCTGTAGGGATAATGGACCACCTCAACAGCTTTGGATTCTCACCCCTCATCTGCATCAACCATCTGAGGGGCCTGTGGTCTGTCTGAACCCGGAAGTGAGTCCCAAACAGGTATGGTCTCAACTTCTTCAGCTCCCAGACCACAGCAAATGCCTCACACTCAATAGCACTCCACCTCTGTTCCCGTGGAAGTAACCTCCTACTGATGAAGGCTACAGGTTGGTCTAGGCCCTCCTCATTTAACTGTGCCAGAACAGCCCCTACACCATGCTCTGAAGCGTCTGTTTGAACAACAAATTCTTTTGAGAAGTTGGGCGCCTGAAGCACGGGGCCGTGCACATGGCAGTCTTCAAGGCGTCAAAAGCTCTCTGACAGGTGTCAGTCCAAATCACTCTTTTGGGCTGCTTCCTGGAAGTCAGCTCTGTCAAGGGTGCAACGATGCTGCCATACCCCTTGACAAATCTCCTGTAATACCCGGTGAGTCCTAGAAAGGCTCTCACCTCTGTCTGGGTCTTGGGGGGTTCCCAAGCCAGAATGGTATCAATCTTGGGCCGTAGGAGCGCCACCTGGCCGCTCCCAACCTGGTGTCCCAAGTACACCACGGAACCCTGCCCGATCTGGCACTTACTCGCCTTGATTGTGAGGCCTGCCCTCCGCAGCGCCATCAACACTTCCAAGAGGTGGCGCAGATGTTCTTCCCAACTGGCGCTGAACACTGCGATGTAATCCAGGTAGGCGGGACTGAAACCTTCCAATCCAACCAACACCTGGTTGACCAACCTCTGAAAGGTGGCAGGGGCGTTCTTCATCCCAAAGGGCATAACCCGGAATTGGTAGTGCCCATCTGGTGTGGAGAATGCTGACCTCTCTTTGGCCCCATCAGTCAAGGCGATCTGCCAGTACCCAGACGTTAAGTCAAACGTGCTGAGGTACCGGGCAGCCCCTAACCGATCAATGAGCTCATCAGGTCTGGGGATGGGGTGTGCGTCAGTCCTGGTGACTGAATTGAGTCCTCAATAGTCCACACAGAACCGGAGTTCAGGCGTGGCACCAGGCGCGGCAGCCTTTGGGACCAAGACCACTGGGCTGGCCCAAGGGCTGTGAGAGGACTCAATCACCCAAGGGCTATGAGAGGACTCAATCACCCCCCATGCAAACATCTTGGAGACCTCCTCCTTGATGCAAGCTCTCACCCTGTCAGTCACTCTGTAAGCCTTGTGCTTGACAGGAGGACTGTCCCCAGTGTCCACATCATGGACGCACCAATCGGTGACACTAGGAGTCAGGGAAAACAGGTCAGGAAACTGTCCCAACAGTTGGCGACAGTCTTCCCGCTGCTCAGGTGTCAGGGAGTTAGAGGGGTTCACACCCTCCACTGACCCATCTTGCTCTGTTGCAGACAGGAGGTCAGGAAGAGGTTCTGTCTCCTCTTCCATTCCATCATCTGTTGCTAGGAGCATGCCCACTTCGGACCTCTCAAAATGGGGCTTTAGGCGGTTGACATGTAGGACCCGCAAAGGGTTCCTGGGAGATCGCAAGTCCACCAGGTAGGTGACCTCAGTCTTGCGCTCCACCACCTCAAATGGTCCGGTCCACTTATCCTGGAGCGCACAAGGCTCCACGGGGGCCATGACCCACACTTTCTGCCCAGGCTGAAACTCGATCAGAGTGGCATTCTGATCATACCACCGTTTCATCTCCTCCTGGCTGGCTTCCAGATTTGCCTCAGCGAGTTCTCTGAATCGCCTAGTCTGGTTTCTAAAGGCCAGCATGTAGCTAAATACATCCTGGGGAGGTTTACTAGGAGCTTTCTCCCAGCCTTCTTTCACCAGACTCAGAGGTCCTCTTACCGGGTGACCATTGAGCAGTTCAAAGGGGCTGAACCCTAAGGACTTCTGTGGCACCTCACGGTAAGCAAACAAAAGGCATGGCAAGAGGACATCCCACTTACGCCTCATGGGTTCTTCCAGACCCATAATCATGCCCTTCAAGGTCCGGTTGAATCTCTCAACCAGCCCATTACCTTGGGGGTGGTAAGGAGTGGTGAACTTGTACGTTACACCGCACTCCTGCCACAGGGACTTCATATACTTGAAAATGAAGTTTGCACCACGGTCAGACACCACCTCCTTGGGGAACCCCACGCGGGAGAAAATCCCCATCAGTGCACGTCCCACCACGGGGGCCGTCACTGTCTGAAGTGGGATGGCTTCCGGGTACCGGGTGGCATGGTCCACCAAGACCAGGATGAACCTGTTGCCCATGGCTGTCTTGGGGTCCAGTGGCCCCACAATGTCAATACCCACCCGTTCAAAGGGGGTGCTGACCACAGGGAAAGGCTGGAGGGGAGCCTTGTGCTTCCTCCCACTTTTTCCACTTGCCTGGCAAGTCTGACATGTCCTGCAATGAGTGTCTGAACTCTTGCGCATCTGGGGCCAATAAAAGTGGGTGACAAGCCTTTCAAAGGTCTTGCCCTGCCCCAGATGTCCTGCTAAAGGCACATCATGAGCCAAACCCAGTAGGAAGGCTCTGAAGCGCTGGGGTACCACCAGCACACGGGCTGACCCAGGCTCAGCAACCTTAGGCTCGCTATACAGGAGACCATTCTCCCAGTAGATCCAATGTGATCCAGACTGATCACCTGCTGCCTGGTTTGTGGCCTGTTGCCACAAATCCACAAGAGAAGGGCACTTGTTCTGCTCCTCACAGAACTCCTCCCTGGAGGGTCCTCCTTCTTGCTGCCAATGGGTCAGCTCAGGCAGATCCCCCAGTTCGGCCACTTGCTCCCCTGTAGGTTCCAGAGCATCTCCCTCAGGTTCTGCTTCCTCCTGGACCATGGGAACTACGGGGGCCGGTTTCCTGCGCCCCCTGCCTCTTCTCTTCAAGGCAGGCACCTGGGCCACCCTCTCAGGCTCCAGGTCCTCTTGAACACCTCTACTGGCTGCCATAGACCGAGTGGTCGCGCACGCCCACTCAGGCAGACCCAACATCTCTAAATGAGACCTTCTCTCCACCTCTGCCCAAGGTGAACTTTCTAAATCGTTGCCCAACAAACAGTCTACAGGCATGGCTGGCCTCACAGCTACTTGAAAGGTACCTGAGACCCCCCCCCCCCCACTCAAAGGGAACCTGAGCCACTCTGCAGTGGCTCTCTGAGTTGTCTGCGGCAACTACCGGGCCGAATGCATTGGGGATCACCTGCTCTTCAGGCACCAGCCGACAACTGACAGCTGTCACACTGGCTCCGGTGTCTCTCAGAGCCTCCACCCTTTGGCCATTGATGGTCACCGACTGCCTGTATTTTTTAGTGTTATCAGGCAGTTGGGTCCTGGGGACCATCTCACTGTCTCCTAAAGAGACCAAGAACACCGCTACAGGACCCCACCCACCTTGGGCACCCATCTCCTCCCCCAGGGCTACACTAGCCACCTGCCAGGGTGGTGCACCAGTGGGTGCTGTCTTCCCATACAAGGGACATTTTGAATCATAGGAGCAGTGGCCCACTTGACCACACTTAAAGCAGTTCCTGGGCCCCCTGTGAACAGGCTTATCTGTTGGGGCTCCTGGCTTCTTCTCAGGGGGAGGCTGGGAACCTTTCCCTTGGTTCCCTTGGGGATTACTTTGGGGCCCTTTCTGGAACTCCCTCTGTTTACCCTTGTCCCCCCCCACTCCTCTGCTGGGGACCCTGCCCACCTTTGGCGGAGTCTTCCACGTGACCCTTGTGGACCCGGGTGCTCACCTAGCGGTCCCCCTCCTCAGCAAGCTTCCTAGGGTTAGTCAGCCTACTATCAATAAGGTGCTGGCGTAGCTCTGGAAAACAATTTCCTGACAAGTGCTCCCATGCAATCAAATCAAAGAGCGCGTCAAAATCATTCACTTTGCTACCCTTCACCCAACCATCCAATGCTCTGCAAAAAAAAGTCACATATTCCACCCAAGTACTGGACTCCAACTTTTTGCAATTTCTAAACCTCTGCCTATACAGTTCAGGAGTCAACCCATACCTAGACATCAATGCTTCCTTCATATGGCTATAAGAATTGTGGACCTCAGAGGGCAAGTCTAACAAGGTATCCCTCCCCTCACTAAGGAACCGTCCCCACAACCCCACTCCCCAATCCTTCTCAGGGACCCGGTGGGAGGACATAGCTACCTCATAGGCCTTGAACCACTGACCAATATCATCATTCTTATAAAACTCTTTGACCACATCTTTAGGTATATACACCTTGGCTTCAACAGGCATGGACGGTGTGCTGCCACCAGAGGGAGTAATCTCTAAGCTCCTAGCTTTCAACTCCAACTCCCTCAAACTTCTCTCATGCTCCATTTGCATCCTCTTTTCCTCTAGGGCCAATTTCTTAATTTCCAATTCCAACTGCCCACCCATCTTAAGCTTGGTCAGCTCCATTTCATGCATCCTACTTCTCTCCCTGTCCTCCAGCTCTCCTGGGGACAGGCCCTTGGAAGAAACACTGCTGCCTGCTGGGGAAGGTGCTTTCCTCCCCCCTGGACCCAATGGCCCATCTAGCTGCCCTTCTGCATTCTCAGCCCCCTCCTCATGCTCAGGGGTACTCCTTGCTTCCACCCAGGATCTCGGCGCCTTTTGGTACTCATCCTTCTAGGTGAGACCTATAGTAGCAACTTTCAATTTCCTGCAGAAGTACTTTAGCAGTTTCACATTGTAACTTTCCAGCTTTTCTTCTTCAAAATCTAAATCCACAGATGCGATGGATGGTGTTTTGCTCATGGTGACTAAACTTGGCAGTTCTTGGCAAAAAATAGAAATCCCAGGAAAAACAATCTACCAGAAATGTATGTGGTTGCGTTTGGTCTGCACTCACTAGTAGTGTACACCAATTACTGTCCAGAATCCTCAATCAATCAATCAATCAATCACGGCATTTATAGAGCGCGCTACTCACCCGGGAGGGTCTCAAGGCGCTGGGGGAGGGGGTAAGTTACTGCTCGAACAGCCAGGTCTTGAGCTGCTTCCTGAAGGAGAGATGGTCCTGGGTTCGCCGAAGGTGAGTGGGGAGGGAGTTCCAGGTCTTGGCTGCCAGGTAGGAGAAGGATCTTCCTCCGGCGGTGGTTCTGCGGATGCGTGGTACGGTGGCGAGGGCGTGGCTGGTTGATCGTAGCTGGCGTGTGGGCGTGTAGAAGGTCACGCGGTCGTTGAGGTACTTTGGGCCCAGGTCGTGGAGGGCCTTGTGTGCGTGGGTGAGGAGTCTGAACGTGATTCTCTTGCTGACGGGGAGCCAGTGCAGGTCTTTCAGGTGTCCGGTGATGTGGCTGTGTCGGGGGATGTCCAGGATGAGTCGTGCGGAGGCGTTCTGGATGCGCTGGAGTCTTTTTTGAAGTTTGGCTGTGGTTCCGGCGTAGAGGGTGTTCCCATAGTCCAGTCGGCTGGTGACGAGTGCCTGGGTGACGGTCTTCCTGGTTTCAGTGGGGATCCATCTGAAGATCTTGCGGAGCATGCGCAGGGTGTTGAAGCATGAAGATGAGACGGCGTTGACTTGTCTGGTCATCGACAGGGAGGAGTCCAGGATGAAGCCCAGGTTGCGTGCGTGGTCCGTTGGCTTGGGCGCGGTGCCCAGGGCCGGGGGCCACCAGGAGTCGTCCCAGGCGGAGGGTGATGAGCCCAGGATGAGGACTTCCGTCTTGTCTGAGTTCAGTTTAAGGCGGCTGTTCCTCATCCAGTCGGCGACATCTCTCATCCCGTCGTGTAGGTTGGCTCTGGCGGTGGTGGGGTCGTTGGTGAGGGAGAGGATCAGCTGGGTGTCGTCGGCGTAGGAGATGATGTTGAGGTTGTGTTGGCGTGCGATGGCTGCGAGGGGCTCATGTAGACGTTGAAGAGGGTTGGGCTGAGTGAAGATCCTTGTGGAACGCCGCAGATGACTTCGGTGGCTTCGGATCTGAACGGGGAGGCGGACTCTCTGGGTTCTACCGGCGAGGAACGAGATGATCCATTCCAGTGCTTTCTCTCAGATTCCGATGTTGCTGAGGCGCTTCACTAGGGTGCGGTGGCAGACGGTGTCGAACGCCGCGGAGAGGTCCAAGAGGATGAGGGCAGCTGTTTCCCCGTTGTCGGTTAGGGTTCTGATGTCGTCGGTGGCTGCGATAAGGGTGGTCTCGGTGCTGTGGTTGGCCCGAAACCCGGACTGCGAGGGGTCGAGGGAACCATTCGTCTCGAGGAAGGCGGCAAGCTGTCTGTTGGCGGTCTTCTCGATGACTTTGGCCGGAAACGGAAGGAGCGAGATGGGACGGTAGTTCTTGAGGTCGGTGGGGTCCGCCGTTGGTTTCTTCAGGAGGGCGGTAAGCTCGGCGTGCTTCCAGCTCTCCGGGAAGGTGGCGGTGTGGAAGGAGGAGTTGATGATGTCCCGGAGATGGGGTGCGATGGTGGCGTCGGCTTTGTTGAAGACGTGGTGTGGGCAGGGGTCGGTTGGTGATCCGGAGTGGATGGAGTTCATCGTGCGGGTGGTGTCTTCGGTGCTGATCGGGGTCCAGTTGCAGAGGGTGGTGGTGGCGGGCGTTGGTTCGGCGGTAGGGTGCGTGGTTTGTGCGTCGAAGCTGTTATGTATGTCGGTGATCTTGCGGTGGAAGAACGCGGAGAGTGAGTTGCAGAGGTCTTGCGAGGGGGTGATGTCGTTGTTTCCGGCGCTGGGGTTGGAGAACTCTTTGACGATGCTGAAAAGTTCCTTGCTGTCATGGGCGTTGTTGTCCAGTCGTTCTTTGAGTGCCGACTTCTTGGTGGCACGGATCAGCTGGTGGTGTTTGCGGGTGGCGTGTTTGAGGGCGGTCCTGTTGTCTGTGGTCTGGTCGAGTCGCCAGGTTTTCTCGAGAGTGCGGCAGTTCTTCTTGGATTCCTTGAGTTCGTTGGTGAACCAAGGGGTTTTCTTGCTTCCGGGTCTGCTGGGAGGGTTTTTAGTGGTGCGAGGTCGTCGGCGCAGGCGGTCAGCCACTTGGCGAGGTTGCTGGCTGCTTCGTTTGGGTCCGTTGTGTTGGTGGGTGTGTTCTGGCTGAGGGAGGCGGTGAGCTGCTCGGTGGTGATCTTGCTCCAGCTCCGGCGGGGAGCCTGTTGCGGGTGGTGGTGGGTCGCAGTCTTTCTGAAGCTGAAGTGGACGCAGCTGTGGCGGGCCAGTGGAGTCCGGTGGCGTGGCTGAAGGAGATGTGCTTGCTGGACGAGAAGACGGGGTCAAGCGTGTGGCCGGCGTAGTGGGTGGGCGTGTTCACCAGTTGCTTGAGTCCGAGGTTGGCGAGGTTGTCCAGCAGGGCGGTGGTGTTTCTGTCGTTGTTGTTCTCCAGGTGGAAGTTGAGGTCCCCTAGGAGGATGTAGTCGGCGGAGGGCATGGCGTGCGGGCTGATGAAGTCTGCGATGTCTTCGCTGAATAGTGTGCGTGGTCCCGGGGGTCTGTAGATGAGGGTGCCTCGGAGGGTGGTCTTGGGGTCAGTGTGTATCTGGAAGTGTAGGTGTTCGGCGGCGGTGAAGGTCTCGTCGGAGTTAGTCGAGATGCGGATGGTGCTCTTGTGTACGATGGCGATGCCTCCTCCCGTCTGGTTGACGCGGTCCCTCCGGGTGATCTTGTATCCGTCCGGGATGGCTATGGCGATGTCGGGCGCTGAGGAGGCGTTCATCCAGGTTTCAGTGAGGAAGGCGATGTCCGGTGCTGTTGCGTCGAGCAGGTCCCAGAGTTCCACGGCGTGCCTGTGGACGGAGCGGGTGTTCAGCAGGATGCATTTCAGGTGGTTGCTGCTGGTGCTCGACTTGGCGGAGGCGGTGCACGTCCGGGGGCAGGTGAATCGGCAGGTTTGGCAGGTGAAGGGTCCGTGGGTGCGTCTCGGTGAGGCTCGGTAGCAGGCAGGGTTCCGGCCGGCATTGAGTGCGGTGAGGGTGGCGGCGTCGTAGGTCCGTCGAGTAGTGTTGCGTTGGTGGGATCCAGGGGTTCTGGCGCTGGGCGCGGTCCAGTCGCGGACGGGCGCAGACGGGCTTGCCTTAGGCGCGCCTTCGGCGCGCCAGCGGCGCGGCCGCGCAGCGGCCGCCATTTATGGGGAGGTGGGAGGGAGGAGCAGCTGGGAGGCGGGAGGCAGGGGCAGCGAATGGGCAGTCAGGGGGCGGGGCCGCAGGGGATGCAGCGGCGGGAATGGCGAGAGGCAGCGGGGGCACAGAAAGGAAAAAGGGGAGACAAAATCACGGGCACAACGACAATGGGGCAGCGAGGGGCACAGAAGGAAAAAGGGGAGACAAAATCACGGGCACAACGACAATGGGGCAGCGAGGGGCACAGAAGGAAAAAGGGGAGACAAAATCACGGGCACAATGACAATGGGGCAGCGAGGGGCACAGAAGGAAAAAGGGGAGACAAAATCACGGGCACAATGACAATGGGGCAGCGAGGGGCACAGAAGGAAAAAGGGGAGACAAAATCACGGGCACAATGACAATGGGGCAGCGAGGGGCACAGAAGGAAAAAGGGGAGACAAAATCACGGGCACAATGACAATGGGGCAGCGAGGGGCACAGAAGGAAAAAGGGAGACAAAATCACGGGCACAACGACAATGGGGCAGCGAGGGGCACAGAAGGAAAAAGGGGAGACAAAATCACGGGCACAACGACAATGGGGCAGCGAGGGGCACAGAAGGAAAAAGGGGAGACAAAATCACGGGCACAACGACAATGGGGGAGCGAGGGGCACAGAAGGAAAAAGGGGAGACAAGCAGAAAATGCGGGCACCGGGGCCACAAGCGGAGGGCGATCTTACCTGCAGGAGCAGCGGGCAGACAACACAGGCGGAGCTGTGTGGTGGGGGAGCGACCTACCTGGCAAGGTCAAGGGTCACCGCTGACCACCAATGTTAGAACTGGGGGTCTCTAGTTGGCAGAGGTAGGTACCGTTGTCCAAATAGGGACACTTGCTTCTAGTCAGGGTAAGGGGGTCACACTACTAAAATAACCCCTGCTCACCCCCTTGGTAGCTTGGCACGAGCAGGCAGGCTTATCTCAGAGGCAGTGTGTAAAGCATTTGTGAACACATACAGTAACCCAGTGACAACACTACAGATGGACACCACACAGGTTGTAGTATAAAAATAAGTATTTTTATATAGACTTAACACAAGACCCAAAACGACAAAAATCCACAATACAATACGAAAAATATAACTGTCAAATGGTAGAAAATAGCTCAGTTCAATAAAGATGATAAATGCAACACTTTACTCTCAATGTACCTTTGGATGTGTAATGCAAAACAAACAAAGGGGTCGCAGGGAAGGTGATGCTTCGGTTCCTTACACGCAGAAAGGAGGATGCGTCGGTTTCTTACTGCGGCCCGGTTCCGATGCGATGATGATCCGGTGCGATGCGAGAAAATGGCGTCTTGCTCACGGTGCGACAACGTTCACTGGATGCGTAAATGCCCGACGGCCGCGCGGCGACTCCACGATCTTCTGAGCCGCGACAGGCCCTGCGACACGCTTCTCCGGTGATGCGCCGGCGTCCTCTGTGGCGGCGGCACGCTTCTCCGGTGATGCGAGGCGCTTCGGTGATGCGATGGCGACAGCGGCGGCACGCTTACTCCGCGATGCGACGACAACTGCTGCGGCGGCACGCTTCTCCGGTGATGCGGGGCGCTTCGGTGATGCAAAAGCGGCAGCGGCGGCACGCTTACTCTGCGATGCGACTACAGCTGCTGCGGCGGCGACACGCTTCCTCATCGTTGCGTCGTGCTTCCAGCTCCCAGTGACACGCAGTCTCTCAGAAGGCCCAACAGCAGTAGGCACTTCAATTCCCAGCAAGGGAATTCAGGAGGGGAGCTAGGGGTGAAGTCTTGTATTCCTAAGACTTCAGGCAGGATGCAAGCTCAATGTTCAAGCCCTTGGAGATCTTCTTCAAGATGATGAAAGCACACTCAGTCCTTTTCTCCTTTCTTTGGCAAAAAAGTAACCACTGCAGGCCAACCCCAACAACACACAGCATAGGGGTAGTCTCCTCCTTCAGCTTCCTGGTTCTTCTCCTCATCAAAGGTTCGTCTTGATTCCCAGAAGTGATCTAAAATCTTGGGGTCTGGGTCCCAATATTTATACTAGCAAATCCTTTGTCCTCTAAAGGCAGAGGGTCCTGTACCCAGTCCAAACCAGTTCTGGGTGCATTCTGCCAGTGCACACCTTCTTCCTTTGTCAATGTGGGCCAGGGACATCAGATGCACCACAGGAGGTGGGGCCAGCCTCGTGTAAGGCAGGCACAGCCCTATTCAGGCCCAGGTGCTACTCCTCCCACCACTCTACATGCAGATAGGTCTATTCAGCCCTGTGCTGACTCACCCTGTCTCCTGGAGTCCCCCAGCCCCTGTCACTCACAAACCCAGACATACAATACACAAGCTAGCAGAGGCAGGCTGGATGGTTAGGCAAGGAATACCTACTTTCTAAAAGTGGTATTTTCAAACACAGAATGTTAAAACCAACTTCACTAAAAGATGTATTTTATCATTCTGAGTTCAGGCATACTAAATTCGTTTTTCTACCATGTTCCCTGGGTCAGTTAGGATTATAAGATGTTATAATCAAACTGCCCATTCTGGCCTATGGGGACAGGTAGCCTTGCAATAGTGAAAAACGAAATTGGCTGTAATTCACTATCAGGACATGCCACACACATCAGGGCATGTCCTACCTCTCACATACAATGCACCCTGCCCACAGGCCTACTTTAGGGGTGACTAACATGCAGAAAAGGGAAGGTTTGGGGACTGGTAAGTGGGTGTACTTACCAAGTCGACATGGCAGTACCAGACTGCACACAGGCTCTGCAATGGCAGGCCTGAGACACGCTTTCCAAGATGCTCCTGTGGGTGGCACAACCAGTGCTGCAAGCCCACCAGCAGCATTTGATTTACAGGCCCTGGGCACACACAGTGCACTATACTAGGGTCTGACAGTAAATCAAATAAGCCAATCATGGAGTCACTAATCCATACATCAATTTATCATAGGGAGCACTTGCACTTTGGCACTGATTAGCAGTGGCAAAGTGCCCAAAGCATCTAAACCAGAAAAACAGGTCAACAACAGAGGAGGCATAGCGAAAAAATGGAAGGGCGACCCACGCCAATGGTACCAGGTCTAACAATCAAGTAAGCAGCTCAGTTGATACACTTTGGAATTGTCATTACGCAGAAGCAAGATGCTATTCCACTGATGAGGTACCAGAAAGATGTTCAAAATGTCCGGACATATCTTAACATTTTAAGAGCAGACAAAGACAGAACAAACTTTGGCTGATTAGACTGCTCGATCAATCTCTTGGTAATTAGAGCACCAGGGATTGAAGCAGTTTGTGACTCAGCTGCTGAAGGATACCTAACAGTATTCTAAATACTGAACATATTTGGAGTTTCAAATACAGTGAACACATCAATATCATTTTCAAAGATCCTGATACCTTCGTCATCATTCTGCCAAAAAAGCAGAACTATTATTTACAATGAGATTACTTGAAATAATATTGATTAAAAGATTCCACTAACATTATGCATGGTGCTGTCTCTCTTGGTAATAATCCAAGACAGTGATCACTGCAGTAGGTGCTGGGCTAATTCACAGTATTAAGCTTCTGTGGTCACGTATAACTCACCGCTATAGTTAAAGTCACACATAAGAAAGAGACTAAGGGTCATTTAGAGTTTGGCAGAGTGGGAGCCCTGCTGTAAATCAATGTCAAACTTGTGCTTCATACAGGTTTTCAATCAACCTAGACCCAGCTGGATGCACCAGTATAAACTCTTGACCAGACATCCAGTCCACTGCATGGCCAAGTTGGGAAATTCATCAATGGACCCATGTGCAGGGGGGGGAGGTCATTGATAGTTTGTTTTACACAAATAAATGCTCACTTTGGGAGTTGATGTGTTTAACACTTACATAAATGTCAGAGTGGGAAAAAATCAGCATGGCACCAGCTGTTTCAATGCAGGCATAGAGCTCCACGCCAGGTATACGGGATCTCTAAATTGGGGTGGGTGGTTCTCTGCCAGAGGAGAAGAGCAGTGATCTGGCGAGTTGATGGGCTGCAAGATGCAAGATATTATTCTGTGTGGTAGTTGACACAATATATCCTGTACAATATAATCATAAATAAATGTGCGAGGAAAAAGAATGAGACAGGAGAGATGTTTTTGGTCTTTCCCTGCCTTTTGCTATGAATCCAAATGTAGAGGCTCTTAATTAGGTGCCAACTTGAAATGCTAATTTGCATTTCAGATCTTCATGTCACTTTTGTATCTAGTTGGTTCATAAAACATGTTCTTACATTTCATTTAAATAATTAAGTGGATGAGCTATTACATGTAATGAAGCGAAATTGTGCATATATATTCTTTCATTATGAGATTAAGATTCCTATTTTTCTATTTCAATGAAAGTGAGGAACACCTTCTTACAAGCCTGAAAGAAACCTGTTCAAGCAACTCCGGAAAAATTATGAGATGTTCACTTCTTTAAGCTGTAGTTTTCAAACTTTATTCTTTTGTGGAGGCCACACCATCACTTGTAATAATTGAACAGAATACACACCAAAGGGTCGACGAGCCTGGAGAACTCTGTTCAAGGATTGGAATTTGGGAAGGCACTGTCTAATTACAGGCACAAATCACTGCCAGCAATTGTTCCCTTTTTTTGTCCTGGAATTCACCGCATTACAGGCTGTGTTCGCCTATTTTGAAAGAGAAGTGGTCCAGATACTTTCTGCGCTTTTGTAGACTGTAACCCACAACAAATCCCAAAGAATCATGTAAGTGTGGACTTGTACAACTCATTACTATTCCTCTTTACTTCATTAATTTTACAAAGACTTTGATGTTTAAAAAACTTTTGGAGAAACCTGAATCATTCTGGAAGCACTTGAATTCAAAAGTTAGCAGTTTTTAAACTCTAGACATATGTACACAACATTGTGATGTTTTTTGGAAAGTGTGAATACAATCATGGTTAGAAAGATCTGAAATGTGACTTTAGTAAACTCACAGCCCCAAAGACATAAGACTAACTTGTAATGTTTGGTTTGGCTAACTTAGCAGGAGTGGGTAGCCCGCCTCAATAAGAAGGAACCCACTGATCACTTTAAATGTGCCATTGAAAGGGCTCCTACGATGTGTCAGTACTTAAGAGTCCTCACTTTACTATGATAATTAGAGTGATTCCGAAATTATGCTCACTTCTGTATAACATCTGCAGTGAAACAGTTTCCTATTTACCAGTATAATGATGTAAAAATAAATTGCTCCTTCTGTGGGATCAATAATAAAGCATACCTCTATTTCTGGGCTGGAGTGGCAAGGTAAAAGAGGAGTCTTATGCTAGAGCTGGCAATGAGGATAGCATACCCAACACACAGTAGAATACCCCAAACAGTGTATATTTTGGCTCATTGATGTTTTTGTATCAAAACTTTTAGACTAATTTAATCAGTAGCTATAGTTGTTTTTAAAGCATACGTAACTTGGTTCATAGCAGGAAACCAATCTGTACAAAGCTACAATACAATGCAGTGGTACAAAGAGGTCTCCCGTGTTGAATATTAGGGAATTAAAAAAGGAACAGTCTGGATCTCATATTCCTTATCTTTCTACCAAAAGGAACTGCACTTCCTTTGTTGTGACAGTGGTTCAGTAGAAAAGACAAGAGATGATATTGCATGAATTACAAATAAAATTGCAATTGCTTCAAAAAAGAAATAATTGAACATAAATAAAAAATAAACAACACACAAAAATAAATGCCACAGTAATTTCTCCACAAGGAAAAAGAACAACTCACCATTGCTTAGTGAAAATAAAACAAAGCGTCCTCCTTCTCAGAAAGATAACAGATGTTGCAACCTGACTGTTTTTGTAGCAAATGAAACCTGCTAGTGGCTTGTGTGGCTCTGGTCCCCACACATCCAGCTTTTGAGCAGTGTGTACCCAAATATTGAAGTAATGAAGGAAAACTAGGTTTTCTCAGGTTGGGTGTACCAGACAAATCTAAGGGCTTCATTTAGTGTTTAGCGAACAGGGTAATCTGCCACATGTGTGGTGGAGTATCTTGTCTGCTGAACTGATGTTTCAACTGTTCTATTTAGACTGAAAATAAGAAGGATCACTCTAGTGGGACAGATTTATCTAATCTACTTAGTCAACAATAACACATGAATTATTATTGGAAATGTATAGCATTATTTACGTGCTCACTTTGGGAGTTGACATCCTTCAACCCTGCCACAGCACCTGGACTCTGCCATCTGTGAGACCAGCCCTGCCAAGTGGTGCCAATCCAGTTATGGGCCCTTGAAAGGTGACTTCTGTTGTACAGAACCTTCAAAATTGAAGCAGTGACGACTTTACGCAATCAGAACTGAAGCATAGCCCTTTGACGCAGACGCAGGAGCTACTCAGTAACATCGCTTCAACGGACTGGATGGCTGGATGACGACGGACATCGTGACTCGACGATGACACAGTGCCTGCATCCTAAAGAGGTTAGTCGACAAAGCCTTCATCGCCAGCGTGGATCGGAACCGACACATCGATTGTTTTACATCAACGGCTCCATCCAACGTACTTTTTCAGCAGGCCTGCAAGAGTTCATTACCATTTCAGGTAGGACCACTGCTGTACAAGTCACAAAGGCCGTAAAATGGCTCTGACATTGTAAGACTACTAAAGTGCGTAATATGGTTGCTTGAAAGGTACTTACACTCTTGGTGTATATTTCCATCATCTGTATTTGTGAGGACAATTCCACCATGCTGTGAACTGTAAGGGGGCTGCTAGTTAATATAGTAGATCAATAGTTAGTTATATGTAATATTCTATAATGAACACCTCCACCGGACTAGACTCAAAAAGATATTTTAGTATGAAACAAGTTACTCGATTACGTATCAGGGCTGCTTTTAACTTGATCAGAGCTAATTATTAACCTGATTGCACGTCACTTGGTTCCTTTACAATAATCTTCCAGAGAAGCCTGTTGCAGTTTATCATAGGAAGAAAAATGTAATTAATTAAAAAATGGAAATAAAATGTATACCAGTTCTAAAACAACTAAAGAACTTTTCTTAACCTTTTCACTTCAGTGGACCAACACGGATAAATCACTGGCAGCCGGGGACCCCGACGGAAGCATTTTTTATAATATGAACCACAAAACAATACATAAAAATACAAAAACAAGGATTCATCAAAGAAATATGCAAATGATTAAATATTTTATTAAATTCACAAATCTAAAAAAATCCAAGCTTTAATTTTAATGGAAAGTTTGGAGCTTTTCTAAAGTCGATTAAGGCCACTCATCAGCGATACTATATTCTGTTTGATACACTTGCCCCACTCCTATGAATCGAACTGAGGATACTAACTTAGCCTCCAATTTCAAACTCATTCAAATTTGTAGCAAGTTTTACAATTTTCAGTTCAACATTTTGCTTCTTTATTTATATACACTTTCTTAATTTGTTAATATTATTTAATTTTCTAAGTCCCCTGATTAGGCTTCGCGGAACCCCAGGTTAAAAACCACTGATCTAAATAATACAGCATTCTTTACTTTGTTTTTCGGCGCACTTCAGAGATTTGTGATCCGCACATTGGTACAAATTGAATACCCATTGTTGCAAACTTGTAAAAAAATATTCTCTCTCTGATACGAAGATCTGCAAAGTGCCATCTCTTTCTAAGTTGTATAGTTTTAGGAAACTCTAAGGTAGGGTGTGGCCACAACAAGGACCCATGAAGTCGAGTCCTCACTGAGCCCCTCGACCGGGCTTCTTTTCCCTGTTTTGAAATACACCAGCTTTTCATCCAGGTGAGCATAGAAAGTATGTAATCTGTAGCTGAGAACCTAGCACCACTGCTGACCTTGGCTGGAGTCACAAAGGATCAGCCCCCACTACAGGATGCACTACGAGACATAGACCACTCAGAGCTGGGATATGCAGTCCAAGATGGCACAGGCAATGCAGCTGCTTGTATGAGCGCTGCTGGCTAAGTTGCTGAAGAGGCATGGTGGGCCTCATGATTTCGATCCACGCCTATGGTCAGTCCCAAAACACTGCTGCATGGCTCGGTGGCCTGATAAGGACTTCACTTATGCAGTAGCAGGCAGGGGGCCTCCGAGGACCAGCAGAGTAAGTGGTGGTAATGCCTTTTCCGCAAACCCAGCCTCATCTTGAGGCACGCTGATACGGCCCTCCCACTGTCATGAGAATTGGCATGATTTTTGGGCCATGACACTGACCTGTGGTGTGAGATTGAACATTTCTATACCCCAAGGCTTCAGGCAGAAAGCCTAATTGATGGGCCTCACTCACACCTTTTTCGAGACACTAGGCAAGCTGGTTAGAGCAGTGCTAGCAACTCCGCAGACCCTCACAGGTGAGCCAGCAGAGAGAGGGGCCTAGCACCCAGGGAGCAAGACCTGGATGAGGAGGTGATCAAAATGGACATATCGGTTTCCCGACCCCCAATGTTAAAAATTGCCTGCTACTTCCTCTCTGGTAATGGTTGGAGATTTGGGATCACAACATGCCACAGCATCGATGCACTGTCTATGGTGGGAGTTAGAATAATAATAACCCATCAGGAACCACTAGCGGAGATGCCACAAGACAAAAGAGAATCATCTGCCTGGATAATGTCTGCCACCCGACCAAACATTTAAGCCTTTCTAGGAGCCCAATGCCAATCTGCCAAGAGTCACATATCCAGAACCTCCTCTGTGGTAGTGGACCACATGGAGGAATCTACTGCAGGTGCAAGTATGGAGGAGCAACTACAAAAGTTAATATCCACTTATTGATGACTTTAAAAAGGAATGGTCGCCTTGTGCCAAGATATTTCAAGGGCAGTCTCAGAATTTGATCGCCCGCTTCACAAGGTGAAAGCAGTGTGATCAACTGGAAGAGACTATTGCGGTTGGGGCACATCAGAGAATGCAGCTAGTCACCAGGGTCTGAGAATTGGAAAAAAAAAACATCAAAGGATTTACTTGATTGAATAGGTGACAGAGAAAACAGACCCCAGACACAATCTCCAACCATCAATTTGATGACTATGTGCGACGTCTTCTCAAATCTATACTAAACAACCCTCAAGATCACACTAGCAAGGTTGGCAGGACTGTGTGTTTAACGCCTTCCAAATCAAGACAAAACTGATTCCAAATGTATTGCTCAGAGTCCATTTCTCAAGGTCAAAGGAGAAATTTTGAGGGTGTCAGGGGCAACAGATCCTACAGTATACACAGGCTTAACGATCACACTTTTTAATAAACTTTCTGCACTGACTCTGGCAAAATGCAGACCACTAAAAATAGAGACAGACCACTTTAAAAGCAAACAGATCCCCTACAATTGGGGATTCCCATTCAGACCGATGTTAACTTAGAATGGCAAATCAATCAAAGTGGTCGCATAGGACGAAGCAATTCAAGCCCTGAATCTAGAGCCGGACCCCGATGCCCCAGATGGGCCTGTGGAAGAAAAGCAACCAGTTGGCAGAAGCAACAATTAAGAAGAGCCAGAAGGAAAGCTGCTAAACAATTCCAAAGACATAATCTTCTAGATGGTAAAATGGAATTGTACTCTACTTGAAGAACATGTCCTGAATCTGGCCTACTCAGGAGATGTGACTGTTCACAATCTCTCCTGGTTACACAAGCAGAGTGACTGAAACCAAAGAAGGGAGAAAGATCCACCTTACTTTCTCTACTTTACTTGTCAGTTTTCACTTTTCTAATTCTCTTCTTTTATCATTTCTCTTATCTTCTACTTTCTGGCTAGATTCTGAACACAGGAGTTTGGCCTACCACACCGGAGCTACTTCCTGTGTTTAGGACAATATTCACCTGATAGCATGTTAAGTAGCTTTCTTGTATTGACATTGCATGTTGCAAAATATTTTGTTACGTATTTCTTACAAATAGTCGACTCTTAGTTGAACGACTCTCAAATAGTGGGATGTCACTAGCAACTGGTTGGGGCCGGTCGGTGACCCTGACCCTGAAGTCCGCAAGTGATCCCTGATAGATGTAACTTATTAGTCGGAGTAATAGATGCAAGCTCAGGCTAGCCTCCTCAACACTCCCACTGTGAATCCAATTGCACAAAATAAGTTCACATCCTACTCACTAAATACCGAGCGTTGAACTCCCCAGTGAAGAGTAAAGCTCTCTGCACTGACTTTACAGGAAAGGGTCTGATGTCGCCCTTCTCCAGGAGACCCATAATTTGTCCTCAGATGTCAAACGCTTTCAAGTTCCAAGATGTCAAACACCTCTAAGTTCCAAGAAGTACATTCCAGGGCCATCTCAAAGGTTAGAAGGGTAGCTATTGTGATCTGATCACATGTCCCCAATCAGTTCCAATCTTAGTACAGAGACAAAGAGGGAGGATTAGTGAGTTGGCGAGGTACACTATATGGACATTCACGTACAATAGTCTTGGTCCACGGCCTAAACTATAATAGAGAAATATTTTACCATCAGTTTTTTTCTTGAGATAGCCGCTTGGGCAATAGAGTGATTAGTGATGGGTGGAGACTACAACATGACTCTAAACTTGAACCTAGACAAGTCCCCTTTCCAGTTGCATTCCACCCCTGGCCCTCCCTCGCTGATAGCGGGCATGACAAATTTGAACCTCATAGACATATGGTGTATAAAGCACATAGGAGGAGAGGACTATTCCTTTTACTCAAAACGTTTATAGGTTCTTTTGAAGAATTGATTTTTTCTGATATCAGGTAATCTTTCACAGATGGTTTTGTCAATGGAGAGCAGTGCAAAAATCCTTTCTGATCATGCGCCGGTGCTTTTGACTCTCAAGATGGCCCCTGCCCATTCCCCTTCTAGGCGAACATGATGGCTTAATGAGATAGCATTGATAGACCAAATTCTCTCGACTAGAAATTATATCCATGCTATTAGATTTGAAGACAGGGAGCTTAAAACATCATAGGGGGACATATTGGTAACCCTTGTACAGTTTTATTCAGAGCTATATAAGTGGGAACTGTGTCATCTCACTCTTCAGGACCAGTACCTCGAGGGAGTTCGATATCCTGAGATTCCCTGAGAATTACATGATGGCTTGAAGGAGCCTACCTCTGAAGAGGAGATAAGACCAGACTAGCTATGGCTTGTCAAGACCTATATCTTTATTGACTAGTGATGTTAAGATTTTCGCTGGCAATCATACTACTAGAATCTGGGAAATTTAGCCTTTGATAATTTCACCTTGCAATACATGTTTTATAAGGGACATACAGATACAAGATGCCATTTGACTATCTCTGAACCTGATAGATAAGGCATCCTGTGAGAACGTACAATTAGTCCTTCTCTCTCTAGATGCTGAGAAGGCTTTTGGCGGGGTGAACTGGGCATTCTCCAGGGGGAATCTGCCTGGAGCTAACTTGGGACCAAGCTTCCAAATCTTGGTATTAGTTAACTCTCAAGACCCATCTACTTGTGTTGGTAGTGGTGAGATCTGGATTGTCTGACCTTGTGCTCCTAACAAGGGAAATAAGATAGGGGTGTCCATTGTCACCTTCTATCTTTGTTCTACAATGGAACCCATAATCCAAAAGGTGAACTTCCACCCAGCGATCACAGGGATGTTAATTGCTGGAAAATAGGTTAAAATAGCTGTTTTTGCTGATTGATGTGCTATGTTTCTAGCCCTACGGTCTCTCTCTTTAGATTGCTTGAAGAGCTCAAGGTATTCAAAATGGTCTCAGGCTTTCAGGTTAACTTTAATAAGTCAGTCGCCATGGGAGTCTGACACCATATAGAGGAACCTGAGGAGCTAACCACACAACATGGTTTAGATGGGCACAAACTGGTGTTGAGTATCTTGCTGCAGTCCTATCACCAGGGGTATATAAGGTATATATTGCTAATTCCCCCTTCTTCTTGATAGCCTCTTTAAATACTGGTACAGATGGAAAAGGCTTGAGAGTTCATGGGTAGGTCATATTAGCAGCATTAAAATGGTTTTCCTTCTTAGACTCTTATATTTAGCATAAACCTTTCTCCTGATTTTTCTGCAGAGACATTTCAGACAATACAGGAAAATATATTGACTTTTATCTGGAATTATAAAAAGACTTGCAGTGGGAGGGAGAGGTCAGACCCCCAGATATTCACAGATATAGCCAAGCAGCTCAACTAGCACTGCTAGTGCTAACTTTATTCTCACAGTCTAAAATTAAGCTCTGGTGCTAGGTTAAACAAGAATCCTGTACAGTCCCACTAACTAGCTTGCTCTGGCTTCCATCACATACACATTAACATCAGGGTCAACTGCTGTGTGACACGGAAACAAACATTACAATATTGGCATGAAATTGTAGTGCCACATTAACCAACAACTTACCCCTCCTGCTTCACTTAAAGAGTGGGCAACCCTGACTTTCCATTGGGGCTATTCAACTGAGTCATGCTATATGCCAAGGAATGCTGTATCATCGAGGAACACTTAAGAGTAGACCTCAATGTGCTAATGACTTTCTTTTAGGGCCACGTGACGATTTTAGAATAACCCAACTGCAACACTGGGCACAGACTCCTTTGGTGAGAGTCAATGGGAGTGTAGAACTAACTACAATAAAAAATATATTTCGACAACGTAAAATGAATAAGGCTATAATAAGACTGTTTTAGAACATACTCAACCATTACATACTCTCTCTTATGTCCAAATATGGAATGAGGATATGGACCTAGATATTCCAGAAATTTCTTGGATACTGATCTGGCGGAGGGCAGCAAATTCCTCCATTTTATTAAATATATAGAAACTTATCAAACAATGCTCAGATGGTACCTCGTACCGACTCGCCTGAGGGCAATTTATGGAGGCTTTGGAAATCGCTGGCAAGGATCTTCTGGCTATGCGGATGTTCAGCTGCCCTTGCTTGTAGGGGAGTAAAGTTCATAACCCCTCTATTTAAGGAAATTTTAAACATGGGGTTACAGTACTAAGAACTCTGGTTATAATCTGTATCATAATAATAACTTCTGGGAGAAATGAATTATTGATGGTTCTTAAAATGTGCTGTTTTTAGAGCTGTTTTATATTAAAATTGTGACCATAAATGATAATTAAGAAAAATTAATTTTTTGTTTTAAATAATTTATGACTTTCATAATGTATTGTTGTAATGGTTTTAAATAACTAAATACAATAAAGATTCTATTTATTGGCTGGCAAGGATGTGATAAACCTGGTACTTATAATCACGTGTGGTGGGTGTGTGATGGCATGCAAGCCTTTTGGACACCAATCATCTAGAAGATCAAGGATATTACAGGATACCATTAACCCTTTGATAATTTTACCAGTGGAGGTAGACAATGAAGGATGTTTCCATTCTCTGCACCTGTTGGTAGGCTAATATAACCTAGTTGTTGCTTATCGTCAGATTGACCATAGACCAGAAATGGCATGAATTATGGTAGAGAATGGGAGAGTAAAATCTGGAATCTCTATGCCATGGGGAAGTTGACAGTGATTTTGCTAGACAAATTAACCCAATTTGATTGAATGTGGACTTCCTTATTTATGTACTACAAGAGACAAGGGCCAAGGGCTTGCCCTTTACTCCCCCTGCCACTGCTGTCTGTAGTGAGAATGGAAGTTAACGTTACTGATTAGCCTAACCACGGCGAGCTTGCTTTGCTGGTTAGCCCACTGGGACGAGCTTGGGAGGGATTAGGGAAAGAAAGATAAGATCAATGTATACCTAACCTGAAACATTTGCATTTGTATTGTACCAATGTTAGATCTGTCAGTCTTAGGGTGCTCTTCCTCCAAACATTTTGCCTTTACCCTCCTATTTTTCTGAATTCTTTTTTTTATTGGTCTTAGAACTCTGTGCACTTCACCACTGCTAACTAGTGCTAAAGGGCTTGTTCTCACTCCCTAAAATATAATAACATTGGCTTACACCTAATTAGCATATTTAATTTACTTATACATCTGTAGTAAAGTGGTATACCATTTATCCAGGGTCTGTAAATTAAAAGCTACTAGTGGGCTAGCAGCACTTATTGTACTACCCACGTAAGTAGCCCCTTAAAACATGCCCATAAAACTGAGACAAGTGTAGTAGAAGCACCGTAAACATGTGCTTTTAAAAATAAGATGAAGAAAACATACATACAAAATAATACTTATACATATAAACGACTTGTACTAATACATTTCTTATCTGCATGTTGTTTAATAATGTTTACTGATGGAATTATGCTTTTAATAAAGTGGCCTAGTGTTTCTAATGCTTTCCGTTATAATGCACAATTTAGAAAAGTTGGTGCAAAAACATGTAGAAACTAGATACGATCTTGAAATTTTGCATAATAGTACTAGAGATTCTATGTTTATTAAAAGTAAAAAAGGAATTTTGTGATGTGAATTTATAAAATTATACACTTATATGAATGTTGAGAAAAGTTGTGGAGGTAGGGTATTTCTAATGTTAGCTATTTTCATGTAATAATGTTTGGTGAAATTTATATATATATACTCTATTTGAATTGATATAATTACATTATATTTGATGTTAGTTTAAAGTCTATTTAATTAAAAATGTGTAATGCCAACTTAAAGGCTCTTTCGAAAATGCTTTTTCCTAACGCTGACCTTTCCCCTGACCTAATATTGTATTTGGTCATGGGAAAGGTCAGGTCACTTACAGCTAGTGAAATGTTTCTTTATTTGTCCTGTACATGTATAAATCTCAACATTCCTTAATGTTTCTCCAATGTTCACAGTGAAATATTCCTGTGGGAACATGATTTCAGCTTTTGCTATAGATGATTACTTTGTATCTCTTTTTCACCGATGTTAGGCCTATGTGGACTTCCAAATCTCTCATTCATCATGACCAGCATACGAAAGCATCTCACTGTTGCAAGTGTCCTAGGTGACATTACGTGAATCTGAACATATGATAGTCTTTTGATGGTGGTGTGATGCTACATATATGGAACGTTGTTAGAGACATTATAAAAGAAGAAATGCCAAAGGAGGGGCAACGCATGCTTTTTCTTTTCCCCTTGCGAGAGGACGCTTTGCTGATTGATTTTTGACTACTATCTTTTTACTTGGACTGCTTTGCTGAGGCTACAGTCGGTAGCTGATGGACTAAAATCTTCTTTGCCGAACCATTTGCATTTAATTTTCTTTTATTTTCCCTTGTTCTATGCTGATAGGCTAGCATTTATTGGAGTTTACATTTGAACCCTTTTCCCTTCTTCGTAGGATTTCAGCTGTTAGACAATGAACTATGTTAATGGTGGTGGGCATCATGTATAAAAACAGGACCCTCAGACCCACCCTTTAGTTCACTTTCTGGACCTACAGAGTGACTCTAAGAGGATTGCCTGCTGCTGTGGCCTGCTGTGTACTTCAGAAGATTGCTGTGCTGCACCTCGAAGGACTGCTCTGCTGCCTGAAGCCTGCCGTTAACCCTCAGAAGCTTTTCCTGCAGCTTGATCCTGTACCACCTCTTGGACCATGGACTACCAGAGTGATTCAAAAGGCTAGTTGGTTGGCCTCCTGATCAGAGCCTAATAGACATAAAAGGCTCCAACCATCTTGAACCTGCACCTGGGCCCAGCCTGAGTAAGTCCTGACCCTCCAAGTGGCACCTCTCTAGTCCTGGACCCTTGCTAGTGGTGCTAAAGGTGCCCAGATAGCCAAAACCCCAACTTGGATTTCTGGCTAAAAAGTGCTCTGAGAACTGAGAGGAGTCTGGGAGCCACCTGCTCGTCGAACTGCCAAAGGTGCATCGCTGTTCAGCCAGAGTTTGCAGCAGCTCCCATTACGTTCTTCCCCGCAGCAGCAAATCCTGCTCAATAGTCCTGTGCAGAAGGGGTATCCGGCCTCCTGGAGCCCTCGTCGGCTACAGCTTGCTGCTTCGTCCTGCTGGTGGTTTTCAACTTCCAAAATAGAGACTACGTCCAAACGTAGCGAATGCATCCAGCGGCTCCCTGACAAGGAAGCCTCCCCCTTAGACACTGCCTGCAGATTTCCATCACTGAACCTTTCCTTCTGAGACCATTGTTGTTGAAATTTCTTCTAAGTCAAAAGGTAAGCACCGACTGGGCCCAATCCACTTCTTTTATCTGTGCTCCTTCGCGATCGGCCATATTTTTTGCTTTTGAACTGGTCTGGCACAACTAGATGTCCACGGTTGGTTGTTTGATCTTTTAGATGCTAGTTTTTACCTTAAACTTTACAAATTCATAACTCTGGTTCTACTGACTGGAATTTTGTTGTGTTGGTGTCAAATAATTTATTAAAGTGAACTCTATTTGTCTAAATTGATGTGGGATTTTTCTTGTGTTTGTTTTCACTTTATTCCTGTTTGTGTGCTGCATAAATACTTAACACATTGCCTCTAAGTTAAGCTTAACTGCTTTTTTGCTTAGCTACCAGATGGTTAAGCACAGGTTAATTTTGACTTTTGTGGTTCACCCTGGCAGAGATTGTGGATGGTGCTTGAGCAGGATTAACACTGCACTCAACCAACAACCAAATTACTCACAACTGTTTAAAAATATGTGATCTGTATACCGCTTGCTGCTGTACAGTAGAGCTCGAGGAGGTTAGGGAGTTGGGGAAGAAGAATACGTCGGGAAAATGTGACAGGGCGATTTTTTCTTTCTTCTCCTGTCAGCTAAGGGCATTAATGTCAGGGGCTTTAGGACAGGGATTAGAAGTTTAGATGTAATCTGCTATTGTTCGGAATAGATTTTTAGGCTCTTTTGTCAACCTAGTTTGATGTTTGTAAAGCATTTGGCAGGGCTGGTGTCGACTTACAATGTTAATAGAAAGTGTTTACAAATAAAAAAGAAACTGTGAGCATCACATTCAATATAATATATAATACACTGATATATTTTTTAAATGAAAAACATTTGTAAACAAATACGATTGTTGTAAATTATTGGGACAAGAGAGAAAACTGTTATCACTTACAAAATGAAAGTGAGGCAAGCAGGGCATAAATTAAGACGCAGAGAGACGTTGTGTCTGGAGATTGAAGAAGTTGGCTTATTCATGATCCTATATATTTTTAATAAACTGAAGAGCGAGTCTAGGGCCAGATGTACGTAGTATTTTACCGGTCGCAAACATTTGCGACCTTTAAAATGCATTTTGTGATGTACAAAAGGCAAAGTGCGATTCAGTAACTTGTTACCAAATCGCATTTTGCTTTTGCGATTCAGTATTAGGAAGGGGCTTGTTTAGGGCGTCCCTTCCTAATACCGAAGAGCACTGGTATGTATGAATGTTTTGCGACCGGAATGCGGTTGCAAAACATTCATAATTTACCAACACCGTAGATGAGGCAGTAACCCATTCCCAAACAGGAAGGGGTCCCCAAGGGACCCCATCCCCTTTGTGAATGTGGATGAAAACATTGTTTAAGAGCAGACAGCGGTCCGACAGACCACTGTCTAGGCTTAAAAAATTAAAGGAAATCTTTTTATTTTTGTAATGCAGCCCGGTTTCCTTTAAGAAAAACGGGATGCATTACAAAACAAACTGCTTTATTCAAAAAGAAATCACAGACATGGTGGTCTGCTGACCCCAGCAGGTCACCATCCCTGTGATTGTAGTTATTCCCAATGGCGAATTGCGACCTGCCTCATGAATATTGATGAGGCAAGTTCATTTGCAATTTATTGGGAATCGCAAACAGTGTCTGAGACACTGTTTACATAGCTGTTTGCGATTTCCTAATTACGAATAAAAAAAATCGCAATTAGGAAATTGCAGACTGACTTTTTTGTACATCTGGGCCTTGGTGACTAATCAATGATAGAAGTTGGTGATATTGCTTAGATGTGGCAATATTAAGACCCTTATGGACTCAGATTATTGTAGTGATTATTTGGAATAATGCTCTTATGGGAAGTACCACAGCAACATTTAAGCAGGAGATTAGACCAATGAAAGTGGTCATCTTTCATCCAATAGCCCAACAACAGAGTTTTATTGAACCATTTTTACAGTCTTTTCTATACAAGGGAAAAATAACAGCAATTTACAAAGGAATTTGCTTAAATTAGTGTTCCTGATTTGTGCAAAGTTGTATCTGCAGTCTAAAATGGCAGATTCTAATGCAGATAGATTAGACCAATGAAAGTGGTCATCTTTCATCCAATAGCCCAACAACAGAGTTTTATTGAATCATTTTTACAGTCTTTTCTATACAGGGGAAAAATAACAGCAATTTACAAAGGAATTTGCTTAAATTAGTGTTCCTGATTTGTGCAAAGTTGTATCTGCAGTCTAAAATGGCAGATTCTAATGCAGATATTTTAGGTCATAGCTGCAAGTTATGGCTACAGAACAGTCACTGGGAGAAATTTTATCACACAGTTTTCAGTTTAAGAAAGTGGTTGGACCCACAAAGTTAGACCACTGTGGCTATTCACAAACCTTTAAAGTGGATGTTTCCACTCTAGATGGAAGTATGGTATTACTTCGAAAAGGCTAAAGAAAGTATGGATTTAATGTGTGGTGTAGAGGAAAGCGTTGCTCTATAAGAATATATGTTTGCAACACATTTACCCAACTCTAATTTTGCATATGTCCCTTACGGACAATATTTAGAATTATGCTCTTCGGAAGAGGAAGTGTGCCAGAATATCAGTGATTTTTATAGATTTCCAAGTACCTATGGAAATTAGTAACTAAAAATTAGCAGCCAAAACTCAGTGATTGCAAGACTTACCAGTAACTGCAAAGTGCCTCTCTATCTTTCACTTTAAAGACGCCAGCCTGCTTTTGAGGATGCAGTGCGTGAATGCTCCTGCCTGCGGATGATGCCTCAGGATTTTCTTGGGATCCCTGCTTCTCCTCAAAATGCTTCCTCAGGATTGCACTACAGTTACACCAGTTGACAGGAAGTGCGCCTCCTGTGAGCCTATTTACTCCAGCACATTTGTTAATATTACGATGCAGGGGCAGCAACAAAGACATTCCCTTACTTGCAAGAGACAACATCTCAATGCAAAAAAGGGAACATCCACATAAATTGTACAGGGGTAAAATGTGCACTGACACAATGGGTATTAAAAAGGGCCATAGAAAGTACCTGTGGCCATTATTGCACTGAGGAAGTACCCCCGGGGTGCAAAAGGTCGGTGCAAATGCTGTTGCACCCATGTGGCCTCAGGAGTACCATCAAAATCGAATGTTTTGAGAATCATTTGAAATCTTTTTAAAAATTGCGTGACTACTCCATGGATTGAGAGATGTAATTCAATAGTAAGGAAATTGACATAAATTTCTTCCAGGGGCAAGTCAGACAATTTCTGTAATGATTTTAAGTCAAGAAATTAGGGTATATATGTAACCAGTGGAACATGATGAGAAAATGTGAGTTACCTTCAGTGTCATGAAGTATTAAGTAATGTTCAGCAAAAAATATCAAAGCTGTAGAAATCATGAACCACATCTCTCAGTCCTCTTCCCATAATGACTGATGTATTACTGATGTATTTGGCCATTTGTCATTCCTTATCCCTTCCTTTCTTCCCCAACTTTACTAAGGAATCTGCCAGTATTGTTTCTGCTTTTGAGATATGCACCCTACTCCCTTCCCATTTATCTGACATGTCCTGTTCCAGCCTTCACAGTTTTCTGAATTATAAAATGATTAGTGCTCACTTAACAGGAAGAACATTAATTGCCCAGCATATTTTTCCAATATTTAGTTACTCTAACTTGCCTAACATGCTTTCACACAGTCCCTGGATGCAGCCTGAAAGGATTCTCATATTTCCTCCAAAACTGAAGTTAGTAAACTAAGAGGCCATTCTGAGTGGTACTGAGTCCCGGTGTCCTTTAATGGTGGCCACAACATCTTTTTTTAAATTTTTTTTTTTTATTGGTGCATGATTAAATTAAACCGGTTACACTTCATTTCTTTTTTCACTCACTTTGCGGATAGTTTATAAATACAAAACATGCATATATTATAGCTCCATAAGTAGATTGCGTATATATTAGATAAGTTACTTAGCGTGAATAATAAGAATTAATATAAATCAGCATTTGTTCATCATGCACACATTTTATAGACATTTGACCCCCTCTCCCGCCCCTCCCACCCCGGGGTTGGCACAACTTTATATAATTAAGAGAGAAAAGAAAAAAGAAAAAAACACAATTGTATTATCTAAATCATCTCTCAAACCATTTGGTCAGAGGTTCCCATATCTTTAATCCCTTCTTACAAGACCGTACTCCTCTTTTCCCATAGATGGCTCTTTCAAAGTTATAATTTGCCACCAGTCTCGTTAACCATTGATGGTACACGGGTGGAGATGGATCCAGCCAGGCTGAAGCAAGGCAGAGCCGATAGATTGCCATGGCTATGAAAATCAAATACTCTCCTGGTTTGCCTTGCATTTCCTGATCCACCCCTAAGCAGATCAGGGAGGGAGAGAGGAGAATATCCCTCCCTAACATTTCTTTAAAAAAAGTCGTAATCTCAAATTTTAATTTACTTAATACATCACAAGAGGCAAACATATGATTAAGATCAGCCTGAAAAAACAAACATCGTGGGCAAAAGGTCCCTCTTCCCGTCCCCCATTTTGCAATCTTTTTTGGAGTAAAATACAGTGAAAAGCAAAATTTATAATACTGGGCTTGAAGTCGCGCTAGAATTAACAAATTTTGTGCTAACTCTACTGAGTGAAGAAATAAGTCTTGTGATATATCAATCTCCTCTTTCCACTTCCTAGCTCGTAATGTTAAATCATCCGGCATTAATATATTAAAAGAATTATACACCATTCCAATCGATGGATGATTCATCCTTACATTATCAATAATGGGATTGTTGATAAATCCTGCTGGCCCGCCACACTTTTTCCTTAAAAAGTCACGTACTTGCAGGTATTTATAAAAATCTTTCCAATCCAGTTTAAATCTTTCTTTGAGACTCTCAAAAGAGGCTATGTCAGAGAGAGAATATAAATCCCCCAGTGTCACCAGACCCTTCTTTTGCCACTTTTGTAGTAATACATCTTTAAAAATATCAGGCAGATTTGGATTGTTGTATATTGGTGTATAATAATTCAGACGGCCCAGTCCAAGCATTTTGCGAACTGACTTCATACATTTAAACCCGGGCACCAATGTTTTAAAACGTACCTTCTTGTAGTGGGAGTCGTTTAAAAACCGCCAGGTCCAGCCCCATGCATCTCTACCCATTATAAGTTCTATAGGCGTAGGTATATCTCTCAAAGGACTATCTATAACATTTTCTGATAAAAGAGTAAGATTATGCAGAAGAGTAGTTGCCCAGTAGTAAAGCCTTATATTTGGGAGAGCCAACCCTCCCTTATCCTTTGGTAGAGACAGAAATTTGTAGGCTCTTCTCGGTTTTGCATATGCCCATATAAATCGTGAGAACAAATCTTCGATCTTTTTAAACACATATTACTAAATTCTAACGGAATAGCTCTCATAAAATATAAAAGTTTGGGGAAAAAAAGCATTTTAATTAAGTTACATCTCCCTATTATTGAAAGATGCAATTTGTGTAGTCGAAATAAATCTGGTTTAATTTTATCAATCAAGGGATCAATATTGCACTCGACTATCTTCTCAACAGTTGCCATGACTTCCACTCCGAGATACGTAGCTTTTTCTACCTGTCTTATATCCTGACTCATATCCACATTTTTACATATTATCTGAGTTTTAGATCTATTAAGGGAATACCCGGACAAACTTCCAAACCTAGCCGCCTCTAATTCAACCTCAGCCATAGATTCTTCGGGATTAGCAGTCACCAAGGCGATGTCGTCGGCATAGGCCAGGACTTTCGTCTCCCACCCGTGTGAAACAATAGGACTAATTTTCTGATCGCTTTCCAGTAAACGTAAAAAAGGGTCTATATACAGTGCGAACAGGAGGGGTGAGCTTGGGCATCCCTGGCGAGTTCCTCTTTTTATTTTAAACTTGTCAGTTAGTGCACCGTTTATAAATAATCTAGCTGTAGGTTGATAATACAACATCTTAAAGGCTTGAATACATCCATGACCTATCCCGACCCTTGACAGAGTCTCCCATAAAAAAGGCCAGGAGACTCTATCAAAAGCCTTCTCAGCATCAAGAAGAATAAGTGCCATTGGGTCTCCTGAGATATGTACTGCATCAAACAGGGAAATGATCCTCCTAACATGATCTACTGTGCCTCGTCCCGGTATAAATCCGTGTTGTCTTGGGGATATAACTTTATGTATTACCCCTGCTAATCGAACTGCCAATATTTTCGAGTAGATTTTACTATCCGCATTAGTCAGGGTTATAGGGCGATACGAGGCAGGATCCAATGCCGATTTATGCTTTTTCAAAAATATAATGATTTTAGCTTGTGTCCATGACTCTGGTGGTTTTCTCCCACTGAACACATGAATAAATAGCAGAAACATAATCTCTTTTAATTCCGTGGAGAATCTTTTATAAAATTCCCCTGGAATATTATCCAACCCAGTGGCTTTATTATTAGGAAGACAGTTGATACAGAGCAGTATGTCAATCCATTGGGGGGGCTCATCAAGTAGACCCTGGTCGTCATGCGATAATTGCACCGCTGGGATTTGGTTTAGATATTTGGCAATATCGTCTGCCTGGGCGGTGGTCGTCTCATGATATAGATCCTGATAATAAGCAAGGAACTCCTTGCGAATGCCCTCTACATCTGAGACAACTTCCTGCGCAACATTTTTAACGGCTGTGATGATATTCCTAGTGGCTTTCTGTCTTGCCCTAATCGCAAGATGATGTCCAACCTGCTCACTACATTCATATGCCTCCCTCTTCCAAATTTCTAATCTATCTGCTGCTTTTTTAGCAATTACCCCCATGACAGCCGATTTTGCTGATATTATTCTTGCTTGCGCATCAGCCGAGTCCTCCCCATCCCTAAGCACAGTAATTAAGTTCTCTTCTGCCTCAGCCAGTTGAGATTGAAGTTTATCCCATTGTCGACGCTTTTCTTTATTTAAAATGAGTGAGAAGCTAAGTGTCTCTCCCCTAATTGCTGCTTTTAGTGCATCCCAAACCACCTCAATCCCTGTACTACCTAAATTGTCCTTAATAAATTGTACCATTCAGCGTTTCATATGTTTGCAGTACTCATCGTTTAAAAGGAGGGATCGCTCAAAGGTCCAGTTAACAACATCTCTATTGACCACCATTACCCCCCTTATTTCCATAACTAAGGGATTATGGTCTGCCACTATACGCGGATGTTTTTCTATTAAGCTCTCTAAAAGAATAGACTGAGATGCAAAGATGTAATCTAGTCGCACCATTTTATTGTGCGGAAAGGAATAAAAGGTATAACCAGAATCCATGGAATGTTGTGAATGCCAGATATCGGTGAGTGCTTGCTCCCTACATAAATCCTTGAGGGCTTTAAAAACTTTTGGTTTTCGTCCATTGTATATCCAATTTCTATCACCGGTTATATTCTTGTCTGCTGGCAGATTGATATTAAAATCGCCGCAGATGATTAAAGGTAGTGGCCATTCGGCCAACTCATTGTTCAGAAAGTCAAAAATTGCTGAATCATCAGCGGTGCTGCCATAAATGGTACATATCGTAAGTAAATTCCCATTTTCCCTTCGACATACTGTAATAACCCACCTTCCATTTGAATCAGTTAGTGTGCGTATAAATTGAAGTGACCGTTTTGCTGATAAAATTGCCACCCCTCGTATCCTGGCATTTTGGGTAGTAGCCCCAACTACAGTAAAACCAAGTGAATCTAACAAGTGAATTTGTGTCCTTTCTATGTGTGTCTCCTGTAAACATAAAATATCTGCCTTGAGTAACCTAAGTGCTACAGCCGTATTACGTCGTTTCTTAATATCATTAAGGCCACACACATTGATAGTTGCTATGCGTAATTTACTCATCTAAAGTAACAAAGTTTTTTTTTTTTTTTTTTAAACCGACCCTCCTTGTGCCTACCCCTACCCCTGGCCCATCCCCTATGAACCCCGCCCGCCTCCCTCCACCACCCACTGAGGTTACCTGGTTCTGAAGGAACCAGGATGAGGACATCTGAGCATTCAGGGCCCCATGCCCACCTCCCCCGTTCTGACCCCCAAAATGATAGTCCAATCAATTCATAATCATTGACCTCGCTTGATTGTCCCCAGTCTCATTTATACCCCAAGTTTTTAGGTATTTTAATCCGTTAAAGCATCAAATTGAATGAATCACTTCTTGATCCTGTCGCTTCTAGTCTCTGTAATCTCCTGCAGATAAGCCTGGGCCTGGATTTCGGAGATGAAGCTGCGTGTAGTCCCATTAAAAATAATTTTAAGACGTGCTGGATTTTGCAGATATACTGTTGCCCCAATTTGTTGAAAAGGGGCAAAAAGTTGCCTCATCCTCCATCTTCGCTCAACTGTGGCATGGGCAAAATCTGGCCGACTAAAAAAGGTAACACCATTGAACTCCCTTTTACTAGTGGGCCTTGCTAAATCAAAAAGCTTCTGACGTAGGAGAAAGTTGCCGAAATATACTATCATTGCGCGCGGATATTGCGCTGGAGACTGAGGACGTTTGGAGGGTGTTAATGGGAAGCGATGAGCGCGTTGTATCTCTCTATCCCAATCCCAGTTTTGCAACTCTGGAAAAGCTCCTTTGAAAAGTGTGATCATGTAGGCCATTGGATCACTTCCTTCCACTCCTTCGGGAACCCCCAAAATGCGAAGATTATTGCGTCGTGATCTGTTCTCCTGCTCCTCGATCTTCAGCATTAAATCCTTTATGATCCCATCATGCTCCGTCCCTTGTACCTGGAGAGAGGTAACATCTGTTTCCAGATTTTCGGTGCGCACCTCTACTGATGACATTCTATCGGCTATCTCCACGCAAGTTCGGCCTACTTTCCTAATCACTCCCTGTAATTTCTGAGTGGCATGACGTTTTTTTCGATTGTCTATCTTAACCTCCTCCTGAAACCTTTTGATTGAGTGAAGGACTTCAGCGAGGGTAGGCTCGTCTTTCTCTCTGGGGGCTCTTCTCCAATCTTCCATGGTTGAAGGATTGCCGCCTGAAAATACTGTTTGGTCTGAAGGAGTCGCAAACTGTGATGATGAGTAATCCCATCTGAGCTCGGCGTTACTCCCTTGGTCAATGGTCGTCCCACTCTTGTGTCTAATTCGTTTTTTCTCCTTTTCTTTTCCATCTTCTTTTTTGTATAGCATCTTCTCGGGAATCCTCTGAGTCCTCTGAGCCCATTGAGCTCGTACTTCCCCAGTCTTGCCTTTCACAATCGCTGGATATCGATTTGCCGGTCTCATATCTCTCTGACTCATCTGTGACAGAGTGGGGTTTTTCAGTGCTGTGGCGGTTTTCCAACCGTTGAGTAACAGTATTTATTGGATTAGCCGAAGCCTTCTGTAGCGCAGTTACCGTATTTGTACTGTCTATACCCCCGTTCTCTGTCCCGAATATCCTTGTGTCCACCGGGTCATTTAGGGGCTCAATCTGGCTCTCCTCATAGTTTGTACAACTATCTGCCTCTGAGGTAGGGATAACTCCTGTGTTTTCCACAGGTTTTAATAGAGCCGGTGTTACTAATTGTACCGTTAAAGATCCCTGTGAGGTTTCTCCTTCTAGTACAGACGTGATTTGTTCGATCTGCCCCTCAGGTGTCCCCACCATGGCCGGTTCGTTATATATTTTTCCCACCGCTGTTGGGCAAAACATATTAGATATCAGTGGCTGAGAATCTGGAATCTGTGCATTATCCGTGAACTTAATGTTCCTTTTAGCTTGTATCCTTTTTGCCTGTTTAGTCGTTTGTTCAGATTTGTCAATAGAGCTCAAATTATCTGGGTTTTCTCTGTTTTTTAACCCCGCGTACCTGGGCGTCTTGTTTGGGGGTCTACATGCGTTTGCTGCATCGTTTCAGTTATTTCAGGCACTGTTGTCTGATTATCTTTAGCTTTAGCGGGTTTCCCTCCACCTCGACCAGCCATCCTTACTTGCTTCACTTTGGTCTTTGATGAGCCCTGGAAACAAAGTAGCACCACTTTTCGTAGAAGTCCGATACTGTTGCTGTCTCCAATCACGGCGTCTGGCACGGCGTCTGGCAGAACAGTCAGGAATCCCCCGATTGCCGATAGAGCTGCACCAGGCTGCCACGTCCCTGCAGGCAGCCGCAGGGCGATGTGAAGCGCTGACGTGGAAGATGCTGGAGCGGCACAGCACACGGTTCGTATCACCGGAGCCGGGCGTCTCTTCACTCCTCGACGCTCCCTCTGATCTCCTGCCTGCGCGATGATGATAACGGCCGAAATACAATGCCGGCCCATACGGTCAGATTTGCCTGTTGATTTTGGCGAGGTTTTGCTATGTTTAGGGGTCAGACTGGCGGAGCGGCATTAGGTAGCTGCTACTCAGACGCCATCTTGCCGTGATCTCGGTGGCCACAACATTTCTTCTGATTTTGTTATCCACCAATCAGAGAGCTCACTCCTGCAGGACACATCTCAGTCCCACTGGAGCTAAATGTTTGACAGAAGGAAAATTAGATATAGGAAAATTAGACACAGCTACAGCCAAAATGGCTGAACGGAATTACACCAAATTGGGCAGACAGCCAGATCAGATTTGACCCAGAAAGTGTGCTTTTTTCGGTGTAAATCTGTTTAGTAGTTTTTGAAAAAGTAAAGTACAAAAAGATGTTGTGGCAGCTATTTTAGGACTTCTCAATTGAAGTGTTGAGGGAGATCTTTAATATTCATTACCCCCTCCCGAGACCACCCAATAATGCCCTGCATGTGGTAGATTTTTATATAGTTTATTTCAAGTGATGCTCCAAGTAGTGGCAGGGGCACAACTAACAATTTACAAAAGTGTTATGGGGGGCTACAAGGAGAACAGCAGCCCCACAGAAAACTTAGAAAACAATCACTGTAAGTCATTGAATGCATGATCCCAGGAGAGCTTGCCATTGTTAAACATTACATTTTAAACTCACAAAACTACTAAAATTCACCAGTTATTGGTATCTCAAGTAACTATAACTCACACTCTTCTCATCCATTGCTTGAACCCTCACATATTACATCATTCATGACATGTTCAATGAATGCATTGAACATCCCTAATGTCATCTGAAATTACATCATTGATAACAACACTGTGCATGGCAAGGGTACGAGTTATGGTATATATATATATATATATATATATATATATATATATTAGTTTTGTTCACACAAGATGGGAAAATATTTTTAATATTAATGTTCCAATTAAATAAACTTTAAGTACAGGGAATATTGAAAAAATATTTACTCAAAAATTAATTGGAGGCCAAAGGCCGAGCTCCTTATAGGGGTGTGGAACTCCGAGGTGACTTGCACTGTCCTTATGATGTATGCCAGGGGGTAATTTATCCCATGTAATACATAGTCGCACCATCACCTTTGCCACAAATCAATTAAAACCTTGGTACATAGCTCTTTCATACGGAAGAACGAGGCTGTTTGCAAACATGAAGACTAAAAATAAAACCTCTAATGCAAAATTAAACACATGAAAAACCATTTGATATTTGTTGCAAACAGTTATTAGAAACTGGTCAATACAAGTCATTTTTTTTTTAAAAAGCTGTAGTAGATCGGAATGTGTAGAAACATGCAAAAAGATTTTAGCTTTTCTGCAAGGGGTGCACAAAATAAACATATTCTCTCTGCTTGCCATTGTACGCTATTAAATAGAGCAGAAGTAAGAAAAGCAACCTTTGGTCAATTATGCTCTGTGACCTGACCTGCTTTTCACCTCGGCTGCTGGCTCTGGTAGGAGGTATTGTGATGTCAGAACTCGACTGTAATAACTTATAATAGTCAAGTTCCGACATCTTTGTAATCGGCGACTGGGTGTCTCACAAGTCACCGATTAAAATGAAATTAGAGACTGCTGTTTGTACAGGAATGACAGAATCTCATGTTTTATAGTTAAATAAATGTTTTATTTTTATATTTTTTAACATTAAATTATATTTATATATATTTTTAACTACACACCCATTGTACATATTTTACTCCCAGGTAAATGTAGTAAAGAAGTAAACAAGAAAAGGAAGCAAGTCATCCTTGACAGGGAACCGTGCGGGGTCATATGTGTGTGTGTCACAACTGATCTTAATAAAACGTACATTTCTAAATGCCTGTGGTTTCAAACGCACCCTCCATTCTACGTGTCACGACCAATTGCATGTAACATTTTATACAAAATCAAAACAGCACCCAAAATCTTTTAAAACTTAAATAATCTGACACTGAAATGTTCCTCAAAATGTAAATGCCCGACTTAATGATAGACAACTTGGAAATTGTTTTTATAAGCTTCTAGTTGAGCATGAAACTGAATAATAATAGTCACTTACAGAAACCCATCACGGACACCAACCCTGACTTCATAGGAATAATGCTCCTCTTCCACTGTGGCAAAGCAGGGAATGTTCGGTCTGGTCATATTTTGCCATCGTGCCGTTCTTAGTCAGGCACGCAAGTATAATAGGCATGGCGGCAGGTCCCCGAGGTGCAGGGCTTTCAACTATGGAACTTTCTTATACATTGCCTGACTATGTGAGCATTCCAGAAATCTTCTAAATACTGCCTTACAAACTCATCCAGTGCCCAACAAACCAAACTGTGCTCAGCCCACATTTGACTGCCCTAATTTTGTGCGTGCATTTTAGTGGTCACGGAGAGTTATTAGAACTTTCTGCATACGTTGTTCGGTGCTGTATAAAACAAATACATTAAAGACATAAAAACTGAAATAGAGAGTTTGCATACTAATAGTAACGGGACTAAAAAAGCAGTGACAACTTTAGGAAGTTGTTAAGCGTAGGCACAGGCATCTAACTTTGCAAAGGAGCAGATAATATAGTGTTAGATCTGTCACCCCTGTTATAATGTAATACAATATTCCTGGGCTGCACTTTTGTAAAATGTACATGGCAATTTCAAGGCATTAATAAAAAAATTTCATCACAAATAATTCTTCTTCTTCTATTTATCTTACATCATGTAGTTCGCGGAGTTGCGCTACGCGACGCGGTAAAACAACTCCGCCGCGCTACGCGGAGCTACGCGAGCAGCGTAGTACGATAGGAAAATGCTGTTCGCGGTGATTGCACAGTGCCGGATGCTTGTCCGCACTGTGCAATCATAGCAAATGGCATCATGCACAGTGCAAGCGGTCGTTTTCTGCCGCTCGAGTAGATTTTTACTCGAGCGGCAGCTTTCTCAACGCGAACGGGCAGTTTCTCATCGTGAGCGGTCGCGAGCATATGCGACCAATCGCAATGAGAAACCTGACCACCCCGCGTTGAGAAATCTCGCTGGGAGGTTTATTTTCCACGCTCGCGCTCGCCAACTTGATGTTGCCGATCGCGAACGAGGAAAAATCTCGCCGGAATGTTGATTTTGCTCGCTTGTGGCCGCCAACTTGACGTTGAGGAACGCGAGCGAGCAAAAATGTCCGCTGCGCTACGCGTAGCGGATTGTCTCTGCACTCCGCGAGATCCGCGTAACGCGGAGTGCAGCAAACTCTTCAAACTCCGCGAGCGTAGCATAGTTCACCACCCAGGCCTAACTATTTTCTGAAGTGTTCAAGAGTGTTTAAGATAGAAATTGCCACTAGAGTTAGCTATTTTGTTATGTTTTGTCAGTTGGTGCCTTACTGCAGAGAATGATTCTCTGCGAACTGAATGAAAACATCTGAGTGTGGAAAAATATTTTTCTTTGTTTTGATTAGAGATTAAAACAACATTTCAATTAGAATGATATGGTGTTCCACAGCTGGGATGGTGGAATTGATGATTATCCTGCTACTCAAGATTAGCATTTATTTATTTGCAGTTTTATATAGTGCATGCATGACCCAATCATATCAGACTTTACCTTTACATCTGGTTTATGAGGAAAAATGATTTCATCAATTCAGAATTCTGAACATACATGCAGAGACAGCCACATTATTGTGCAAAAATCTTTCCCCAAGTAGAACTGATAAAAGCACATATTGATGGTCACGTTTGGGTATAATAACTGTTGGCAGCTTTCTCATATATACTTTGGTAAATAGAATTAAATACTTTTAACACGCCATGCCCACCTAATACTCAAAATAAGCATATTTGTTATTTTTCTTTTTTACAGCTAACATCTGCATTTAGCAATCTTTCTAAAGAGGAATTAATAACATCGATAAATTTAGTTCAAATGTTATTTTCATAAGAAAATCAAATCTACACCTTGAGGTATTGGTATAACGAATTAAGGGCCTGATTTAGATCTTGGCGGACGGCTTACTCCATCACAGTGGTGACGGATATCTCGTCCGCCGAAATATAAATCCCATAGGATATAATGAAATTTATATTTCGGCGGACGGGATATCTCTCACCGTTGTGATGGAGCAGCCCGTCAGCCAAGATCTAAATCAGGCCCTGGGACCTGATCGCACTATCCATACCTCAGAAGTAATGACTAAATGGGAAAAGTAAACAGAAATACTTTTAGAAAACAGTAGCTGAAAACAAAATTTTTAATTTGGCTTCTCTCTTTTGAGAGGATCACATTTTTCATCAAATTATTTTCTATAATGGCTGGATGATATATTACCCTTTACAAACAATATGTAGAACCTTAAAGGCAACCAGAAATAAATGTTCTAGAAATGAGGAAAAAAGATAATTGGGTTCATATGTACTGGTGACGCTGTAACCTAACACACTATTGGAAGGAACTATTTGTGGACATTATCAACAGTGTAAAAGAAATCATAGATATGACTTCAATAACTTGTTTATTGGGCTTATAAGGATAAGCAATTGGATAAAAAGTATCAAGATTATATTTTTATTTTTTAACAATTGCATGTTCTTTAATAACCACACATTGGAAATCCCCTCCATTCTCACAGTTACAGAATGGAAAGCCAAAATGAAAAAGGTTAGCCAATAAAAAAATTGGTTTCTTGCTAGAATCAGTAATTAACAGATTATAGGAAAATATAGTAAAGATTTCTTACAAAGAATAAATAAAAGACAGGAGAAGAATTATTTTTGAATTATTTTCTCAAACAATTTATTTGAAATATTAAAAATGCTATGCACCAAACATGTTTTGTCAAATTCAAACTATTTTATTTAATTTGTTAATTGGTGAATAAAATTGAATAAATGGTAAAATGTATGAAATGCTAATCAGATCTTTCATGAAACATCTGCATTATCAAATCAATTAATTTGTCAATGAATCTGCTGGAAATATTTGTAAAAATGTAGGATCTTTCAATAAAAAATAGAATGATACCTGGGAAATTGGAACGGGATTGATCAATATTTTAAACTTTGGATAACGCTTTACTTTCACTGTTGGGATATTTTCTCAGAAATAGTTTGCCTTGCTTGTAGCAATGTTTTGTTTGAAAGTGATGCATGATCGAGAGGTCAGCTGGAGAAGTGGATTCAGACTATGGGCCTTATTACAAGTATGGCAGTCCTGGGACCGCCATACTCGCGTTAATGGTCTGACCGCCACCACTCGGGCGGTCCGACTGCCATATTATGATGGTGGCAGTGAGACTGCCACAAGACCACTGCCACCGCCAGGATCCCGTGGCTAAGGGGAAAGCAGGTGGGAATCGCAGCAGTGCTGATGACAGCACCACCGAGCAGATTCAGACTTGCCTTTCCACCAAGCATTTCAGGGCAGGGACTCTGCCATGAAATGCTTGGTGGAAAGGCAGGTCAGAATCTGCTCAGCCCATTGGGGTGCGTGCGGAGGGCACATGATGTGCCCCCCCAAAGTGCACAGTTGTGTTTGCACTGTGTGGAATGTACGACATGGTGCATCCCACACCATGCACGGATGTGCTAGAGGCGCTGTCACGGCAGCGGTATGCTGTTTAGGCTCTCCTATGAGCCAAGCATACCTGCCCTTGGGACACCGCCGCCGCACCTCCAGCCCTGGATTCAACTCGGAATCTGGCGGGCGGGTTCACCACAGGCTGGCGGACTTCCTGGGACTGCCGCAGTGGCAGTTCTATAGGGCCCAGTTCTATTCAGGGCCTAGGTATTTTCATGTTTGTGGCTATTGCTTTTATTAGCATTCAGTTCTTATGTATATCAAGTTGCAGAGAGTTAGTCATGATCTCTTTAAAGAGCACAGTGGCAGGGGTTTCTACTAAGGTCTCACTCCTTTCCACCACCTTCTCTGACCATGGCACATGACCAAGACAAGTCTTTAGGACCTGACTGGATGTGTAGTGACGTGCCATGGTCATTTTGCCTATATTTATACAATTTTGTTGAATATGGATAGCAAAGCTTCTACTTCGTCAACATATAAACGTAAGCAGACAGTATCTCCTCCACCAGTTAAGTCAAAAATGGTAGATACATCGGAACCTTCCCTTACTACTATTTTGGACGAATTGCAGGCTGTTAGATCAAACACAGATAGTATTGCCATGGAAATTAGAAATATATGAAAAGATATGGCTGGTCTTTCAATGAAGATTGCGGATAATGAGATTAAAATAAATGACATTATAACAAAAATAGATGATCAAATACCGCTTGTTACAAAAATTTGTTCCATCAGTACTAGATTGCTTGAGTTAGAAAATAGAAATAGGCAATATAACTTGCGCATTTTTAATTTTCCTGAAGATATAGAAGGGAATGACTGTAAACGCTACCTTGAGAATCTATTACCTAATTTATTAAACTTGAAGTATTCTGAAAAATTTGAGATTGATAAAGCACATTGTATTCCATCTCATCGTAAACCACGCCAAACTAAACCTCATCAAGTCATTTTTTAAGGTTCTTCGCCATCACCATCTCATCCTTATCTGGAAAGCAGCTCGAGAAATTCCCTCTCTCCTGATTAATGACACTAAAATCTTCATTCATCAAGATTTTGCTAAGGAGACTGGTGCCATACGACAAGACTTTGCAGCTTTGAGACCACGTGAGACCACGACTGAAAAACTCTGGCTTCAAATATGGACTCTTTGATCCTTCCACCATGCGTATCTGGAAAGATGACATTTCCAAACCCTTTCACCGTCCGAAAGACCTTCAAGCTTTTCTTGATAATCACTCTCCTCTCTCAATGGATACACATGACTCTTCAACTTGAAAATGTTTTGACTGTATTTTAGCGGCACGTATTTCAGGTCTTTACTAATTCCTGTTACTATATTTAATATTCTTTTAAGTACGGTGTACCTCTCTCTCCTCTGTTTTCTTCTTCTTATATGCATGTGTGTGTCTCATTAATATCTATGTATGTTCTTCACTGTTTTATATATACATGTGTTCTTTATTTAATGTTTTCCTTTGTTTCTACGGCTACTTCTTTGGTCTCTCCTGCTGCTTCTTTCAGATCTTATATATCTCTTCACTCTTTTCTCCATCTTTCCTCTTTATGTCACTTCTTAGTATATGAATACTGCTCACAAAATTAAGATTGTTTCTGTGAATGTTAAGGGTTTAAGACAGCCAGTTAAACGTTTGAAGATTTTAAATTATCTACCTAGGCAAAAAGCTGATATTTGTTTATTGCAAGAAACACATGTTGATGACAACTTCTTAGCATACATGCAAAGGAAATGGGTTGGTCAGATCATCTCTTCCCCAGCATTAGGTAAAAAGAATGTTGTGGCTATTCTTTTTTTAAAAATCTTCAGTTGTAAATTTTAGATAAACAATCTGACTCTGAGGGCCCATTTCTCTTAGTTAAAGTGAAACTTGGTAATACGATTTTACATTTGATCCATATATATGAACCAACGGTGGATGACCCTAATTTCTGGTCTCGCATTACCACTGAAATTCTTCAACTTGGGAACGTTTCCTTGATTGTGGGTAGAGATTTTAATTTGATAAGTGACCCCCTTTTAGATAGACTATCCTCGACCAAATTTACACCTCCCAAAGCGTTTCACTCCCTCAGAACTTTATTTAAAAACACTAAGGGGTCGATTCCGATCTCGGCCGGAAGTGCACCTAACAGCATTCGTCCGGAAAAAAACCCAGCCGAATGCGTGTTTCCCGACCGAGTCGAACAGTCGTCCCAAAGAGCAAGTACGATGCGCATAACAGCCCAGATTCCGAGCGAGCCGTACTTACCCATTTCAGCTCCTCTTCCCCACCCGAGCCGGAACCGTAAACGCCGAATCGAGTCGCACGGAACCAAATACACAGCACCTTCCGGCCGGACTAGTACGATGCGCACTCCGTATGCGCCGAACCCGTCGCTACGTCCGGCACGTCAGAGCATCCGGGAGAGCTGTACATAAGCTCCGATTCGCGCCACAAGACGATCCACGGCTACGAGACGAACAAGCCAGCGACGAGTACGAGTCGAAGCCACGAGAAACCCGAATGAGACGAACAAACCATGAATCCCATCGCGACAGGTCCTACCAATACTCTACATCTATTACCGGGACCGGTACGGACGCGTACGGCGAAGACGGTAAGTCAAACACCCACTACACAAACAAACCACACGTACCCAACATATGTCACACACAGATAGGGATGCAGAAATGACGTACACCAGCAACAACCATAGGGGCGTGATGGCTACCACCAATGCCATACACACCCATAGGGGGATGGAAGCCTACCACTACCACCACCCCTACTCAGGGGGGCCTGGATGCCTACCACCAACACCACCCCTACTCGGGGGGCTGGATGCCTACCACTACCACCACCCCTACTCAGGGGGGGCTCGATGCCTGTCACTACTACCATCCCCACTCATAGGGGGATGGATGCCTACCACTACCACCACCCCTACTCATGGGGGGATGGATGCCTACCACTACCACCACCCCTACTCAGGGGGGGCTGGATGCCTGTCACTACCACCACCCCTACTCAGGGGGGCCTGGATGCCTACCACTACCACCACCCCTACTCAGGGGGCCTGGATGCCTGTCACTACTACCATCCCCACTAATAGGGGGATGGATGCCTACCACTACCACCACCCCTACTCAGGGGGGCTGGATGCCTATCACTACCACCACCCCTACTCAGGGGGCCTGGATACCTACCACCACCACCACCCCTACTCAGGGGGGGCTGGATGCCTGTCACTACTACCAACCCCACTCATAGGGGGATGGATGCCTACCACTACCACCACCCCTACTCAGGGGGGGCTGGATGCCTGTCACTACTACCAACCCCACTCATAGGGGGATGGATGCCTACCACCAACACCACCCCTAATCATGGGGGGCTGGATGCCTACCACTACCACCACCCCTACTCAGGGGGGCCTGGATGCTTACCACCACCACCACCCCTACTCAGGGGGGCCTGGATGCCTACCACTACCACCACCCCTACTCAGGGGGACCTGGATGCCTGTCACTACTACCATCCCCACTCATAGGGGGATGGATGCCTACCACCAACACCACCCCTACTCATGGGGGGCTGGATGCCTACCACTACCACCACCCCTACTCAGGGGGGCCTGGATGCCTGTCACTACCACCACCCCTACTCAGGGGGGCCTGGATGCCTGTCACTACTACCATCCCCACTAATAGGGGGATGGATGCCTACCACTACCACCACCCCTACTCAGGGGGTGCTGGATGCCTGTCACTACCACCACCCCTACTCAGGGGGGCCTGGATACCTACCACCACCACCACCCCTACTCAGGGGGGGCTGGATGCCTGTCACTACCACCACCCCTACTCAGGGGGGCCTGGATACCTACCACCACCACCCTTACTCAGGGGGGGCTGGATGCCTGTCACTACTACCAACCCCACTCATAGGGGGATGAATGCCTACCACCCACACCACCCCTAAACATAGGACGGGAAATGCATGACACAACCAGCATACTCCAACATAAGGAATGTCTGAAAATACATCCCACCAACACCATGACAAGAGTGTGTAGTCTGTGTCAAATGCCCACAACACTGAACATGTCATTGAGCATACAATGTGACCCCCTATCACATGTGTCACACATAAATGTGTGTGGCCTCCACAATGCAAGCAGACCATGACCACTGTGGCAATGGGGTATAACACCCCATCATCACAGTGACCAAAAGGTAAGTGTGGGGTCCATAGCTGAAGCACATTTTGAACACTGTGGCAATGGGGTCTAAACCCCCATCATCACAGTGACCAAAATGTAAGTGTGGGGTCCATAGCTGAAGCACATTTTGAACACTGGCAATGGGGTCTAAACCCCCATCATCACAGTGACCAAAAGGTAAGTGTGGGGTCCATAGCTGAAGCACATTTTGAACATTGTGGCAATGGGGTCTAAACCCCCATCATCACAGTGACCAAAAGGTAAGTGTGGGGTCCATAGCTGAAGCACATTTTGAACACTGTGGCAATGGGGTCTAAACCCCCATCATCACAGTGACCAAAAGGTAAGTGTGGGGTCCATAGCTGAAGCACATTTTGAACACTGTGGCAATGGGGTCTAAACCCCCATCATCACAGTGACCAAAAGGTAAGTGTGGGGTCCATAGCTGAAGCACATTTTGAACATTGTGGCAATGGGGTCTAAACCCCCATCATCACAGTGACCAAAAGGTAAGTGTGGGGTCCATACCTGAGGCACATTTTGAACATTGTGGCAATGGGGTCTAAACCCCCATCACCACAGTGACCAAAACGTAAGTGTGGGGTCCATAGCTGAAGCACATTTTGAACACTGTGGCAATGGGGTCTAAACCCCCATCATCACAGTGACCAAAATGTAAGTGTTGTCATGGGAAAAGCTGCAAATGCCAAACAGCATGGATGATTCCTGGTCACAGAACAACAAACACATCTGTGGCATAGTAGTGCTTGTGTCCCATAGCAACATACATTGGGTGAGGCAAACAGTGCAGTGCAAATAAGATATACCTTTGGCCATGTGCAGACAAACATCACCCATGGGGGCTGACATTGGCAACATTCCTCAATAACACAATGACAGAAGTGACCATCATAATGCAGCCCCACATATCTGCACCAATGGACACACAAATGTAGATATCCTTTGGAGACTGTAGATGTCAGGTGAACAAATACCATACCATGGCAGCAAAGGGACATACAAACGATAATCATTGTGCTGACTGATGACCTAGGAGTCCCAGGGACAGCAGGGGAAAGCCAACAAACAACATACAGCCAATGGCACACTAAAGATATGCCAATGCAGTGGTGCAGATGCACAAACACAAACAGGCAGCCTCACACTGCAGATCAAACACAACAGGTGATGGGGGTGTGTGCCAGTGTCCCCAGGCAACCACACAACACATGAGGAGGCCTGAATCACAATTACACAGATGTGTATACAGTGCCACACAAAAGTAACTCATGGATCGGATTCCCTATGTGGGCAAACAGGCATTGTTAGATGAGAGGGAGCCCAAATTACACATGTCACACAAGCTTGTCGGAACAGCAAATAACACAGCAAGAGACAGACCCACCACAGCACTACCCCCAGGGACCCCACATCGTGTTGACCGTGGCCTGCATGATAATCCCACTGTGATGACAAAGCTAGATGTCGTTCACACTGTGAACCACAGTCATGTGTCCTGAGCAACAAACTACCATCACACCTACACAAGCACAAATCAATCAGCACGGCCTGTCAGCCAAGGCCAACATGGAGTTAGGGGTCTAGCCGTGCAACAACTCTCATTTGCACACACTCAACACCACACACCTTGATCTCCACCAATGTGCAGAAGTGAAGCTCACATGGACTGGTGACATTGCACATGCACCCATGACAGTCCCAGGGGTGGTTGTGGGAACTAAGGTGCAGAAACCCATCACACCTGGCCAGTCAACAAGACTCGTGAATGTCTGACACACTGCACAGTACGCTGTACATGGGCATGACGTGAAATCCACCACAATCAATGTGATCCCGGACACAGTCACACACCAATGAAGAATTCAAGGTCACCCACAAAGAACACACATAGACAACTACCAACATTGCAGCTCTGACCCAGAGGAGTGGCAGCAGTCACACACACAACGTGTCACAATCACTGAAAGCTAACACAAACTGTAAATTACATGACTTGTGTAACCAACAAGTGCCAAGGGGAATCCTGACTGTGTCTCATCTGCGTTTACCCACAAACTCTGCCCTGACAGCAAACACACCTATGGATGACACCCTGATGACCAGTAATGTGCCATGCACCCACATCCCAGAGAACCCAGTGCGAAGATTTGGGTGGTACATAGGTCAACTCAGCAAGCATCACAAACAGGAACATCACTAGGGATCCCAGCCTGTGTTGCAAAACGGAAGTGAACACACACAGACATGCTCACACAACACACACCTTGGGCTCAGGCAATGTCACGGAATTACACACTGCCATGAGGGCACTCCACTCCTGTGTAAGGAAAGCTGTGCCATACGTTGTCTCTGCAGGGCTCTATCATATCAGCAGTACACTTGGTCACTCAGTCAACAATTAGCACAAAATGAAGGCTCTCGTCACATCAGCCTGGTCACGGGAGTGTCACCGACACCATCTGCACAGATCCAACACACATGTATAGCAAGTTGCACTGATCACACAGATGAGTCCTCCCCCATTGATGCCCAAACTTGCATGTCCAGTGGAGATGGTCACACGGTCAGGGAAATAGACAAATTGAACAATGGCAAGCACAACAGATGTGCAGGGGTGTAAGCCACAGATGTGATATTGCAAATAAAAGTAGGAAATCCCATTGCCAAATATTGAAAACATGACACCCTCATATTGCTGCAAAGGATGACATGGATACACACCAGGATAGGACACATTCCCCCTGGACCACATGGGGTCCTGCACAGTAACACTTCATTTCCCTGATATCAAAAATCACCATCAGTGCAGCAAGGGCACGGTTAGCATCATCAACATCATGTACATCAGAAGCAAAACCACTAGAGAACAGAAAGTAGCTTTATTCAGCATTTGTGTGTGAAGAAGTGAAAGTCCAGAAATATAACAAAGGCCAATGGCCAGTCCATAACAAGAGTCCAAACAGGGTGACAGTGCCAGATGTCACCCTTTGCATGCCTGCACAGCTACACATCAGGGACATTCCCCTCGGAGGGGCATACGGGGGGGCAGACCAGGCACCGCAGGGCCAGGATCAGGGCTCACCAGAAGGAGGCAGGGAAGGGGTGGTGGGTGCTGGAGAGTCACTGACAACTGCAGTGGAGGTGTCTGACATGGTGTGTGCCGGCACAACTGGGGGGCATGAGTCAGATGGTGTGGGTGCCGGCACGACTGCAGTGGGCCATGCAGATGGAGTGGACAGGTTCCCCACTGCAGTGCCCAAGTCAGACAGGGTGGTAGTGGACTCGACTGCAGTGCCTATCTCCAGGGGAGTAGAATGGGGTTCAGGTAAGGTGGGCAGGACAGAGGGGGAGGACACGCTCTCCACACCAGTGGCACAAACAAGCGTAGCAGGGGGTGTGGTGCTGGAAGAGCAAGTGGTAGGGGGAGAAGGCCGGATCATTTTGGGGATGGTGTATCTGTGGGTGGGGGAACCTGGGGCAGGGTGTGGTGGGGGAACCTGTGGAGTGGGGGCCTGAGGGATGGAGGAAGGAGACTTGGTGGTTGAGCTGCAGGGTGGCGGCGGGGTCTTGCTCTTCCGGGTCCGGGGGGACTTGCGGATGGGGGCCTCAGTCTGTCTGCGCCTGGGGGAGGGTGTCCGGGGGTGAGGGGCACTCCCCTCTGTGTGGGTGGACTTCCTCTTCCCCCTGTATGCTGGATCAGCTGGATTGGAGGGGAAGAGGCCGAGGCCACAGAGGAAGAGCTGCTGTGTAGGTGGGGTTGCAGGTGAGGCAAGGGAAGGGGCCTTGGAAGGAGAGGTATCGGAGGACTGCGGAGTGACTGTGGATGCCTGTGTGTGTGTATGTACCCCATCCCCTGTGGGTGTGGTATCAGTCCCCTGAGGATGCCTGCGTGCACGTCTTGTTTTTGTAGTGGGTGTGTCTGTGCTGCTTGTGTCTGTGTGTTTGGGTGAATGTGCAGGTGTGCATGTGCTTGGGACAGGTAGGGTGCCAGGAAGTGTGGATGGGGCAGAGGTAGGAGGGGTGAGGGACTGTTGGAGGAGGGACACTGCTGCCGTCAGGGAGGAGTCCATGGACCTATTGCTCCTCTGTAGGGCAGACATGCCCGATGAGATGCCCTCCATAAACGACACCAGCTGAGCCAACAGAGTGGTGTGGGCATGGAGGACACTCAGCACTGCTGTCTGCCCTACATGGAGCTGGCGAAGTAGGTACACAGACTCCTCACTCAGGGCAGCAGGGGACACAGGGGCAGGGGCTGCGGTGCCTGGCACGAAGGAGACACGCTCCCGAACACGGGAGCCTCCACGGACCGCTGGAATGGGAGCCGATGGGAGGGCGGTGGTGGTGGTGGTGGCGGGGACAGCAATAGTAGCTGGGGTGTGGTGGCTGCTGACACCCGCCTCCACAAGGTAGTCATCCTCCGAGCTGCTGTGGTCCTCAGCTGAGGTGGATGGTGCTGAGGACTCCTCGGTGTGGCTCCCCTCGCCCTCCGTGCCACTGGGTCCCTCCGACCACTCATCGGCTGCTGACCCAGTCTGGCTCTGCGGCTCCTCCTGGTCCGTGTAGCTGTCCCATCCTGTGGCCGTGGATGTATCTGCAAACAATTAGGGAAACAGACAGACATCAGTCACCTGCACTGACCGCACAAAACCACAGTAAGTACAGCACATTACAGAGCAAGCCCTGGCAACCTTAGTTGAACATTGCCAAAAGTACCCAAACAGAGTAGGAGAAGCCAATTGTCAGTCTGATGGTCAACCATGGCACTCACATCCCTCCTGGCCTTGCACCCATCGGTCTGGTGTCTGTCGGATGGCAATACCCCAGTGTGGACACATGCACCACCTACACAGTAGTTGGACAGTGCAGAGAACACGGTGAAGTATGTGAACATGCACACATCACAACTCTTGCCACTGAGTGAGTACAGGTGTCCGGATAAAGGGATGGCCAGAGTCTATTTTGAAATGCATGTGATGCATACCAGCACCAGACACCATGATGCACCCATGTCCTGATAGTCAATGCCACATTGGGGTGCATGTAGCACATGTCACTCCCCTGCAGGATCACTCTTAGGAAGTTTAACGCCATGGCACAGGCATGCCTGCAAAGTCATACATCACTGTCTCCAGTCACATGGGCAGGGCAGCCAGACAACAACAGTCTGCACTGTGTCACAATCCTAGGTCATGGGGAATGCAAGTCCTGTAGCTGACAAGTGCACATGTCCATCCCCCACAAACCACAACATCTGAACTCTCATTTGTCCACGTCATACCAATTTGACATATGGGAGACATGAAACACAACCCTCGGAACCTGAGCACCTCACAATCTGCTGTGAATGGGAAACAGCTGCCTGAACTTCACAGTCGCATACCCCAGTATGCACGGTCAAGTGATCAAACACCTATATGTCACACAAGTATCTTCTCCTATGGTCACATCTCCGGTGGCATGCTGAGCCCTAACCGATAAACACCCCAGTAGTCCTGACAACAAAGCCACAGCACAATGACACAGAGGCAGACACCTGAGGGAACATTTCACTGAGCACAACGTGTCATCTGATATACGGGAGTGAAAGTACAGAGTGTATTGTATGGCCCGGAGTAGGCATGACTGTCCTGCTCCACGTGAAAGAGGGATGAGCCCTGGACAGTAGGCAGGTGGCTAAGCATGTGTGACACACTTGATATACATACTCCTGAGGCCCAAACATTGTTCCCAACCGCAGCATGGGTGTGAGCCAAATACCCCAGGCACATGTGGTGAATCAGATCAGCAATTGGACCACATATCAAAGTAACACGCAGATTACATGTCAGAACCCAGGCATTGTGTAAGCAATGGACCCACCCATGAAGCCCACCACAGAGTTACGGGTACAAATGCTGTCCCCCACCTTGAGCTAAGCAAAATGCAAGGACACAGTACCCAAGTAACACAATTTCCTTACTGTAAGGGCCACACCTGGGTATCAGATGAGGAGTGGGCAGTGCACAATTGAGGGACATGGGTCCTGGACCACATAACTGATGTACTGTTGAAGTTTAACCAGGCCAGAGGAGGGCACATAGCATGTCAGACAAAGCTCACAGTGCAGTCATGGACTTACCCCCTCCTTGCTGCTGTCTGCCCTTCAGCTGCCCATCCAGATCAGGGAAGACCACCGCCGGGATCCTGAGCATGTGGGGGGTCAGGGTCCGGTGTCCGCCCCTCCTGCGAGGAGGCGACAGATTCAGCTGGACCCTTGCGGTCCTCCGGGTCCAGCCCCGAAGGTCCTGCAACCTCTTCTGGCAGTTGCGGATCCGGCACTTGTAGACCCCCACAGACCTTACTGCCCGGGCGATGTCCAGCCATATTTCCTGCTTCTGGTGGGCATCAACCTGTGAGGATGACAAAGTGTAAAGGCCATTACTACACATGCAACAAATCCGTGCATCACACATTTGGATATACATGTCTCAATCACAGGGGCACATGTTGTACACGGGCAGTGCAAGGATGGCTATGAACAGTTTGCCAGCAGTTACTACATGGTATCATTGCCTGGGAAGTCAAACCTTGTTTAAATGCACTGTTACTGCACTATACCTGTTCAGTGCATGTAACTACACACTATGGGGGGTGACAACTACTCAGTGAGCCTGCTAGCCAGTGGCGTGCAGACTGTAAGTCTGGCTAGTCAGACAACATGCACAATTGGTAAGGCAGTGGACAGCACACTCACCTGCTCCCCTGGTTTCCCATACAGCTTGCTGTACTGTGGAAGGAGGCTGTCCAGCAGGGCCTGGTTCTCCTCAGTGCTGAAGGCTGGGGCGCTCTCCACAGTACGTGCCATTGCAGGATCCAGAGGATGCAGAGACAGCAGCAGTGGTGGTGGCAGATGTCGTCCTGGAGCATGTAGTGCAGGCAAGTGAGCTCTCAGGGGAACAGCCAGCATTATATGTGTGCTGCTGAGGCAGATACTGTCCCATGTGTCCAAAGTGATAGGTCCAAGTCGTTTGCATCTTCTGAATCTGGCCAATCCATGGAATTGCACCAATTACACATGCCCACAGCATCCTTCAAAAGTTCAACTTCATGACACCCATGCATTTGCAACATTGTTGTGGGTGGCCAACTGAATTCACAGCATCAGACTCGTTAAACTATCGAAAACGCGTCCGTTGCCATGCCAGGCCATAGCCAATGCGTGCGCACCGATCGGTCCATTGCTGTACAACGCGTATTCCGGGTACAACGCGTACCCGCACACAACAGATTAAATGGCCAGTGCGTGCACACCGATCGGTCCATTGCTGTACAACGCGTACCCGCACACAACAGATTCAATGGCCAGTGCGTGCACACCGATCGGTCCATTGCTGTACAACGCGTATTCCGGGTACAACGGGTACCCGCACACTACAGATTAAATGGCCAGTGCGTGCACACCGATCGGTCCATTGCTGTACAACGCGTATTCCGGGTACAACGCGTACCCGCACACAACCGATTCAATGGCCAGTGCGTGCACACCGATCGGTCCATTGCTGTACAACGCGTATTCTGGGTACAACGCTTACCCGCACACAACAGATTCAATGGCGAGTGCGTGCACACCGATCGGTCCATTGCTGTACAACGCGTACCCGCACACAACAGATTCAATGGCCAGTGCGTGCACACCGATCGGTCCATTGCTGTACAACGCGTATTCCGGGTACAACGCGTACCCGCACACAACAGATTCAATGGCCAGTGCGTGCACACCGATCGGTCCATTGCGGTACAACGCGTACCCGCACACAACAGATTCAATGGCCAGTGCGTGCACACCGATATTCCGGGTACAACGCGTACCCGCACACAACAGATTCAATGGCCAGTGCGTGCACACCGATCGGTCCATTGCTGTACGACGCTTCCCTGTACAGGTCACTCGCATATGTCACCATGCTTGTCACTGGTGAACGTATGCCAGTAACATATACTTGCCAGGGACTCAGGGGCACACCTACAACACCACAGCCTGTCCACACTGTATCCTAAGGCATGTAAGGCTGCATTACCTATTCTGTGTATGGGGGTCAACATCTGGTTTTTGGGGTGGCACTTGGGGGCAGCCACTCCCAGGCTGTGCACGTGTTCATGGGGACAGGTTCCTTTGTGTGTTGTGCACATGACCACTGTGATGTGCAACTGTTCATTTCAGAGTATGTGGCATGGTCACATTTCACGGTTGTGTATGTGAATGTCATGTCACATACCCCCTGAGTCCCATGTGGGACGGTATGTACGTCACAGGGTGACCCATTGCCACAATAGTGATGGCCCTCCACAGTCTGTGTGCATGTTGTGTTTACAATGTCTCTGATTCCATGTGCACAATGGGAGACAGTCTCCACATCCACGTTGTTTGTGCATGGACTTTGATGTTGTGCGTGTGTGTGTCACAGACGTCCATGTCTGTCCTGCCGAGGCAACAGGGAGCACTACCTGTGGGGGTCATGGTTGTTTTGCTGTGGTGTATTCATGATGCACTATGTCATGCCAGTGTCCATGTGGCAATACAGGGTCCCTGGGAATCTACCTGTCAATGAGCTGTGATGCATGGGGCACATCTGTCCTCACATGTCACTGTGGTGTGTGTTTGGAACGTGACAGCAGTACATGGGTACTGTGACACAGCCTAATGATATCCCATAGCACAACCTGGGACTTGTTGAGGACACATGTTGAACTGTGATGTTAGATGTTGTCCATTTCGGTGCCATACATGTCCTTACGGAACGGCACACACATCATGTACTTATGTCTCGTAATGATGTATCATGTGATATTGAGTCTGGTCTATGCCACATTTGTGGGGTGACTGACAATCTTTCTTTCTTCACCTATGCACTGCAGGGCACCAGCTGTCCATAGACCATTCCCTGACCTTGCAACGATGGTGGAACGTGACTGCATCCGACGGTACCGCTTCACCAGGCAGCTGATTGAGGATTTGGCAGTGCGCTTGGCCCCACATTTGCAACCTGGCCGGCCGTACCCTACAGCGCTGACCCCCAAGGTGAAGGTGATGGCAGCCCTACACTTCTTTGCCACCGGTACCTTTCAACACACTGTGGCGTCTGCTGGTGGGATGTCACAGACTATGTTCAGCCGTGTGCTACGCGATATTTTGGAGGCAATGTTGAGATGCCTGAACCAGTACATCTATTTCCCTAAACGTCAACAACTCACTGACGTCAAGAGTGACTTCTATGCCCTGGGGAGGATGCCACATGTCATTGGCTCCATTGATGGGACACATGTGGCTTTGGTACCACCACAGGCACATGAGCAGGCATACAGGAACCGTAAACATTATCACTCGATCAATGCTCTGGTGGTATGTCTTGCAGATATGAGCATCTCACATGTGTGTGCACGTTTCCCTGGTTCGGCACACAATGCCTTCGTGATGAGGAGTAGTCGCATCCCGAGGATGATGTCACAGATGCGGAACCAGCGTGCCTGGCTTGTCGGTGTGTACTGACTTTGTACCATTGTGTGTGTTCTGCTATGTTGTATTCCGCACTCTTTTCCAACTCAGCTAATGTGCAATTGTCTGTCTGTAGGTGACTCCGGATACCCCAACATGCCGTGGTTGCTGACACCCCTCAGGAACCCTGTGACACCAGCCCAGATGCGCTACAATGAGGCACATGGTCGGACTAGGAGAGTGATCGAGCGGACATTTGGTCTCCTAAAGAGCCGCTTCCGCTGCCTGGACAAGACAGGAGGGGCCCTCCCATATGCCCCAGCAAAGGTGTGCAAGATTGTCATCGTCTGCTGCATGCTACACAACCTGGCAGTGCGGAAGGAATTGCCTCTCATCCTGGATGACGATGACCAACATCCGCCACCTGTGGAGGATCCTGGCCTGGGCCACGATGCCAGTGATGATGATGATGATGATGATGATGATGGTGATGTCCGCACACAGCTCATCACCAGCTTCTTCAGCTGAATGTGAGTATCCAGAGATGTCATGTCAATGATTTGAGTTTGCATGATATGTGTTGGTGGTGCTCTGTTGCTGTTTGAGTGTGGCCATGTGCTACTTGACTGGATGCGTGCAGCGATGTGTCCTTACAGGTAGTCTGTACTCCCCAACAGTGTTGACATGCTAACTTGGTTTTGTGTAGGTATCTTGTGACATGTATTGGGCATGAGTATTGCAGTTCTGTCCTGTTCTTCAGTGCTTTTGACTGTGTGTCATGTCTGTCCTTCACAGGATGCTTTCAGAGTTGTTTGGTCAACTCGGATCCCCTGACACCATGATTCAACTTCCAGGGTGGAAGCAGTCGTTTCCCTACAGGTGATGTGCCCCACACCCCTGGACTTTCTTTCTTCTACACTTGTTGACTGTGTGGCCACTGCCACGTGGGATTACCTTGCATCTGTAGTGGAAACAACATGTTGCAAATGTGTAATAAACCTGTGCTTCACTTTGGGATGTGCGTTGTCTGTGGTCACACTTCTGACTGACATTTGCTTACTGCACCTGTGGGCTAGTTAACACAGACTCTGAATAGGTGTGGTGTCTGTGCATTCCACAATATTTCCTGGCAACATCAGTGTAGGCGATGAGTCCGATGGCCCTGGTGTCTATGTGGTGTGTAGCCCTAGTGGTGTGTCTCCCTCATATGTGTCACGTCGCCATGACTCACATGACGGTGTTGAACTTGCTGTGGCAGTTAGCATGCACAGTGTCATTTAGCAGATCATCATCTCCGTGACAATAACAACGTTGGAATCACAACAGAGGCAAGTATGGTGTATTGGTGAGTTTATTACATACATGTGTGAGGTTAGTGCACAGGATGGTGGGTGCTGTACATTGGGATTGTGATCCAAAGTTCCCAGGTGAGTTGGAAGTCTTGGTAGCAGAAATGTCCAGGGTAAAGTCAACAGTGATCTGATACATTGGTCCAACTTGAACTCCCCATGTCATGTGGGTGAGTTGTGTTGCATTCGACAGGGTGAAGAGTTTGCACACAAAGGAAAATTTCCAGAACAGGTGTTGGCTTCCTGGGGGATGTACATGGCCATCGACCTCTCAGTTTTCGTTCCTCGGACGACCCCTCTTCTTTGGGGTGGGGACCCTCACGTGCAGGCTGCTGCGGTGCAGGGGACTCTCCGCCAGAGTCCTCCTCCCTCCCTGTGGCAGTTGCAGGTGTTGCAGCACCAGATGTTGTGGGCACACAGGGAGGTGTGGCCATGTTGGTGCTAATCTGGCGGAGGCATGTCAATATGTCCCTATGCACCGCTGTCAGTTCTTGCAATGTGTCCCACTTGGACTCCATGCCAGATATGTGTGTCTCCACACGGGCCATGTGTGTCTCCACACGGGACATGTGTGAGTCCAAGTGGGCATGATGGGCAGCCTGCTGCTGTTGAATGTCCTTGAGGATCCCCACTACCTGGGTGACCTCTCCGGTGCTATTCTGGTACGCATCAGCAATGCGTACCAGTTGTGGGTCATCATGCAGTCCAGACCCCTCTGCAAACAGCGACCTATGTCTACCACCCCTCCCACCACCCCTGGCGACACGTGCGGGACCTGCGGTGGCACGCACAGCTGTCCCTAGGCCCCCTTGGGGGTTGTTACTGGGGTCGTTGTCCGTAGCTCGACGTTGGGCCAGGGTCCCTGTGCTGTTGTCATTGGTGGTCCTTGGTCTGTCCGTGTCGGCGGGGGGGGTCTGTGTGTTGGCAGTTGTTGGAGGAGTGGGTGCAGGGGGTGCAGATGTTGGTCCTGCTGGTGCTGCATGATGACTCACACCGGAGGTGCCAGGTAGGTCTTCGCCATCCAAGGTGGGCAGAGGCTGTTCCACACCAGTGAGCTCAGTGTCCCCCGGAGCCTGGGACTGGGACTCCTCATCGTCTGCTGCTGTGTCCCCATCATCACCTGTTTTTGGAAGAGACACACAATGTATGTTATGTTTCTACAGGCATCAATGGTTCACACACCTGACAGTTGTGACTGTACCTCTGGATGCAGCCCTGTACATTGCATTGACCTAAGTTGTCACAGTAAGAGGTTGATATTGGTGTAGCACATTGTCCTGCAAACCTGAGGCATTTAAATGTGAATGTTGAGGTGTGTGCATGGCCAGCATTGGTTGTATTTGGTGGACATCCGGCCCTCCTTCTCCACCCAGCCAAGTTATCCCACCATGAAGCATGCCACCCTTGAAGTGGGTTCAGGTTGACTCTCAGGATGTCAGTCAGTGGTGTCCTGCTGTTGGTTGGTGCCCAGGTCCCAGCAGGGCCTGGTACTCCCCACAACAGAGCACCATTGTCAGCCATCTTGTCAGTTGTTTTCCACTCCCTGTGATGTGAGCATTGTTCAGAGTGGTGTTGATGGGCCAATTGTGAGGGTGAGCAATATCTGTGACTACAACTCCCATCATGCTATTGCCTACACCCCCCTTCCCAGCATGCCCATACTTCCTTCCTTTTGACTCTGCTTCCCTGTGGGGTAGTGTGCCTGTGCTGCCAGGATGGCTGACGGTGTTGTCCTGGTGTTTGTTTGGCTACAAGTCCCAAAAGTGTCCCTGTGCTTCACACAGAATAACCCAGTGTGGTGGTTCTTTGTGGGATATTAAATTAATGTGTGAGGCATTGCATTCTCCCAGGTGAGTTGTGTGGAGTTTGTGTTAAGGGGGTGTGTGGGAAAAGCTGCTTGTATCTATGGTCAGAGCTGTCAGTCCTCCTTCCCACCCAGCCAGATATCCCACCATGGAACGAGCTTCCATTGCAGGGAGTGCAATTTGGCTTTCAGGATGTCAGTCAGTGGTGTCCTGCTGTTGGTTGGTGCACAGTTCCCAGCAGGGCCTTGTGCTCCCCACAGCAGTCCCCAGTGTCCGCCATCTTGTCAATTGTTTTCCACTCCCTGTGATGTGAGCATGGTTCAGAGTGGTGTTGATGGGCCAATTGTGAGGGTGACCAATGTCTATGACTACAACTCCCATCATGCTATTGCCTACACCCCCCTTCCCAGCATGCCCATACTTCCTTCCTTTTGAGTGGACTTCACTGTGTGTGAGTGTGACAGCAATGGCAAGATGGCTGACAGTGTGGTCCTGTTGTTTGTTGGTGCACAGTTCCCAGCATGGCCTTGGGCTCCCCACAGCTGAGGCCAGTGTCAGACATCTTTGAAGTGGCTTTTCACTCCCTGTGAGGTGTGCATGCTTCAGTGCTAGCTTGCTGGGCCATGTGGGTGGGGGATGTTGAGTTGTGACTACCACTCCCATCATGCTATTGCCTATGACCCCCTTCCCAGCATGCCCATACTTCCTTCCTTTTGAGTGGACTTCAGTGTGTGTGAGTGTGACAGCAATGGCAAGATGGCTGACAGTGTGGTCCTGTTGTTTGTTGGTGCACAGTTCCCAGCAGGGCCTTGTGCTCCCTACAGCAGTACCCAGTTTCAGCCATCTTGTCAGTTGTTTTCCACTCCCTGTGATGTGAGCATGGTTCATAGTGGTGTTGATGGGCCAATTGTGAGGGTGACCAATGTCTGTGACTACAACTCCCATCATGCTATTGCCTACACCCCCTTCCCAGCATGCCCATTCTTCCTTCCTTTTGAGTGGACTTCACTGTGTGTGAGTGTGACAGCAATGGCAAGATGGCTGACAGTGTGGTCCTGTTGTTTGTTGGTGCACAGTTCCCAGCATGGCCTTGGGCTCCCCACAGCTGAGGCCAGTGTCAGACATCTTTGAAGTGGCTTTTCACTGCCTGTGAGGTGTGCATTCTTCAGTGCTAGCTTGCTGGGCCATGTGGGTAGGGGATGTTGAGCTGTGACTACCACTCCCATCATGCTATTGCCTATAACCCCCTTCCCAACATGCCCATACTTCCTTCCTTTTGACTCTGCTTCCCTGTGGGGTAGTGTGCCTGTGCTGCCAGGATGGCTGACGGTGTTGTCCTGGCGTTTGTTTGGCTACAAGTCCCAAAAGTGTCCCTGTGCTTCACACAGCATAACCCAGTGTGGTGGTTCTTTGTGGGATATTAAATTAAAGTGTGAGGCATTGCATTCTCCCAGGTGAGTTGTGTGGAGTTTGTGTTAAGGGGGTGTGTGGGAAAAGCTGCTTGAAACTATGGTCAGAGCTGTCAGTCCTCCTTCCCACCCAGCCAGATATCCCACCATGGAACGTGCTTCCATTGCAGGGAGTGCAATTTGGCTTTCAGGATGTCAGTTAGTGGTGTCCTGCTGTTGGTTGGTGCACAGTTCCCAGCAGGGCCTTGTGCTCCCCACAGCAGTACCCAGTGTCAGCCATCTTGTCAGTCCTTTTCAACTCCCTGTGATGTGTGCATGGTTGAGAGTGGTGTTGATGGGCCAATTGTGAGGCTGACCATTATCTGTGACTACAACTCCCATCATGCTATTGCCTACACTGACTTCACCAGCATACCCACAATTCCTTCCTTTCAGTGAGCTTCCCTGTGAGGTGGTGTTCTGGTGGTGGCAACATATGTGACTGGTAGTTTGTTATATTTGTGCCACTGGCTTGCTCTATTTATTGTTAGGTTTGTACCTGTCATGACACTGTTACATATCACTATGTGATGGCAGGTATTGTGTTTCTCTGACTAACATAGTCATCTTGGTATGATTATCTTTTGGTTGCCGTGGATTTGCTAAGGGTGCATGGTTTGACTATCCCCTTGACAGTGATGTGTGTGTATTGCCACACAATATTGGGTATATTAGTTGTTTACTCACCAGGCTCTGGGATGTTTGTTTGTCCATATACGCTCACTGGTGGTAGGATGGCCCGCACCTTCTCCTCCCAGGGCCTGAGGTATAGTGGTTTGGCAGGAGGGCCACTGCCGGTGCGCTGACTCACGATGTAATCCTTCTTTAGTAGGTCCCTGACCCTCCTGCGCACGTCATACCACCTGTTCTGGATGTCTTCCTTTGTGCGCAAACATGGTGATTGTGCGTTGACCCTGTCGACGATCCTCTCCCACATCTTGGTTTTCTGCGACATGGGGGTCTGTTGGACCAATGTACCAAATAAGTGTGGCTCTACCCTGAGGATCTCATCTACCAGGACTTCCAATTCACTGTCTAGGAACTTATGATTCTTCTTTGGGGGCATGGTGATGGGTGGTGGTGGTGGTGATTGATGTGTGTGTGTGTGCGCGCAAGTGAGGGTGTGTGTGTGTAGGTTTTGCTGGGTGTATGTGAGGGTGCTATTTGTTGAGGTGCTGATGGTGTGTGGCTTGTGTGATGGTTGAGCTGTGGGTGTGTCTGTGGTTGCTGTGTGTTGGTGTTCTGTGCTGGCAGGTCAGTTGAATTTGCAAAGGATCATGGTAGGGATTTGTGGCCTTTATATAGGTGGAGTTGGGGGTGTGTCCTTGTTCCCTGTTTTTTTCCCCCTGTATTTATTGGTTTGTAATTGCTTGTTTGGCCCTTTTTTTTGTATTTTTCCCTTTGTATTTTTTGTGCATGTAGGAGACGTTCTTCTGACCGAGTAGGACGCTACAGTTGTCTCGTGCCAGCTTCTCTGAGTCATTCACGCTGTGTTTCTGCTAGGTTTATTGTGCGATGTACGCGTCGGTCGCGGTGTATTGGGTTTTTTCGGCTGGGTTTTGTATGCGTGTCGGTTGTGCGGCTTGGTCTCCGTGCGACTCGGTCTGGTTTTCAATGCATTGCATCGTACTGCGCGGGTCGGAGTTCGCGGGTACGTTTCGTTCGGGTTCATTCCTGGTGCGTGTCGGTCGGTTCGATTCGCGTGGTTTCCCATCCGGATAGCTTGTTTCCGTCCGGTTCGGTCGTTCGGCTTGTGTTCCGTACGAGTCGGTCGTGATTCACATGCATTTCATCGTACTACCCAGGTCGGGCTGCACAGGTACGTGTCGGTCAGACTTTATTCCCGTACCGAGTTGGTCGGTACGTTTTCCGGCCCGAATCGGAATCGGCCCCTAAGCTTGTTGACATCCGGAGACCACATTTCCCCACTCAGAAAGAATTCACCTTTTTCTCCAATCCCCATAACTCTCACTCACACTTAGATTATTTGTTAATGTCTAGAGAGTTGGTGAAGTCTATAACTCAACCTTCCATTGGAAACATTGAAATTTCAGACCACGCAATTATTTCACTTCATTTACAAGTTAATAATTTCTCTGTCTCTCATTCCCGTTGGCGCATTAATGTAGATGTTGTCCTTCAAGATATTCATAAAGACACAATTTTAACAGCTATTCAAGACTATTTCTCACATAATCCCGATGGTGTTACCTCCCCTATTATAAAATGGGATGCCTTTAAGGCATACTTAAGAGGGGTGGTTATTTCTATAATGGCCTATGAAAATAAGACATATAACACCAAATTATTACATTTAGATAAACAGATTGCAAAATCTGGTCGATTATTTATTTCTTCCTAAAATATTGTTATTAAAACCATGTTGCAATAACTCAGATATGAATACAATTTAATGCTAAGGAAAAGAGCTGGTATTCAATTTGCTAATCAGAAAGCTAAATTTGCTTTTAACGCAAACAAGTCAGGGAAACTTTTAGCTAACTATCTTTGCATCAAAAAAGATAGAAATCTAATTCATGCTATACACAAAAATAATGGTACCATTGATGTGTCTACTTCAGATATTCTTGATGAATTCCTCAAATTGTATTCCTTATTATACAGAAGCCCAAATCTCCTTGATCCTCAAGTTATTGACAATTTTTTAACTTCTGCTCATTTACCACAACTTACCCAGTCTGATAAAGCCAAATTAGATAGCCCTATCACTACAGAAGAACTTTTAATTGCTATTCAATCGCTCAAACCCTAAAAGTCCCCTGGTCCTGATGGAATTCCTGCAGAATGTTACAAAACTTTTGCTGGTATTCTCACCCCTCACTTACATCATTTATTCACTACATTCACCCAATCTGGCTTACTCGGAGGTTCCTTTACGGAAGCTTTAATTATAGTTTTGCCTAAGCCAGATAAAGATCACACTAAGGTTTCAAATTATCGTCCTATCTCCCTAATAAATCAAGATTGTAAAATGTTTGCAAAAATCCTAGCTAGTAGGTTAACTTGTATTTTGTCGTCCCTTATTCATATAGATCAATCTGGTTTTATGTCAAAAAGATTCTCTGTCAATAATACACGGCTCCTCTTTCATGTCATTGATAAAGCTTCTACCTTTACTTCACCCGTTGGTCTTCTTGCTCTAGATGCGGAGAAAGCACTTGATAAAGTTCATTGGCAATTTCTTTTTCAAACACTATCTTCCTTTAATTTTGGTAATAATTTTATAAAAATGGTTTCAACATTATATGGCTCCCCTTCAGCTCGTCTTTTTTATTAATGGTTAATTTTCGAATCCCTTTTCTCTCTATAGAGGAACCCGACAAGGTTGCCCATTGTCACCTCTTCTTTTTTTATTAGCAATTGAACCTTTTCTCTCTCATATTCGTAATTCCACTAATATCGCAGGAATAGAGTTAGCTAACATTAATCTTAAAACGTCTGCTTATGCAGATGATGTCCTACTATATCTTAGTAATCCAGCCACATCTATACCTGCAATTTTAAATATTATAGGTGAATACTCTATTGTTTTTGGTTATACCTTGAATGCTCATAAAACAGAATTCTTTCCCCTAAATGTTCATTGCACACCTACAATACTGGATAATACTGATATTATTTGTCAGAAAGAGAAATTTAAAAATCTAGGTATACTCTTTTCACATTCTTTAAAACATTCCATTACACTCAATTGTGATATTTTAATTACAAAAATCACAGATAAATTTTGCCAGTGGTCTCCGCTACATTTATCATGGTGGGAGAAACTTGAAACCGTCAAAATGGTACTTGCCCCAATAATTTTTTACACTTTATCAATGATCCCCTTACATTTACCTCTTTTATTTTATTTAAAAAATTGATAAGCTTATTTCCAAATTTGTTTGGAATCACAAACCATCTCGTATTTGTCATACCAAACTTAAACTTTCCAAACTTAACAGAGGATTTGGTCCGCCTGATTTTTTCAAATATCATAAAGCTTTTATCTTAAAACAAGGTTCACTTTGGTTTACTTGTACGGACCCTAGATATTCCCCTAAATGGTTACTGATAGAACGAAATTTAGTTTTGCCATTTCCTCTTTCATCACATTTGTCTATGTCTAATTCAAATACATTTTTTAAATCCTCCCCCATCATAGCATCTACTAAATTGATTATTACGCAATTTGATGCTTCTTTTTTATTACCTATTTCAGATTCTGCTATGATTTCTCTTTGGCACAATCCTATACTAACGTTCAATCCTACACATTTTGGAAATTATGGATATCAGCTCGTATTTTCTTCCTTCAGGATATTTACGAAAAAGGGGTTTTGTTATCATTTTCTGAATTACAAGCTAAATTCATGTTACCGAATACCGAAGCTTTTAAATATAAAATTATTTGTAATGTCCTACTTAATACCTTCCCAAATGTGCTAACCCAAGTTAATACCCCTGATTCGGTGGCCTGTATTAAGGCTTTTTCAGCTTCCCAGCATGCTGTCTCCAAGTTTTACAAACAGATAAATCGTACAAGTGCCACTAACCTAACTTTTTTAACTACCTTTTGGAATGAAGAACTCTCAATGATTTTTTTATTTTAAATGAGTGGAGACAAATATGGACTAATACTATTTCAGGGTGGTTTCCTGTATCGTTATCTCAAACGAATGCTTTTATTTCATTTAATTGTCTATGGACTCCTTATAAACTGTATAAGGCTAAACTTGTTGATTCCCCACATTGTTGGCATTGCAAAAGTTATGAGAGTACTTTAAAGCATGTTCTTTTTGAGTGTGCAGTAATATTTAAATTCAGGAGAAATGTTTGGGATATTATTGTTAAAATACTTCCTATATCTGAGGGTCCTTACTTACAGCATGCTTATTTGCAAATCTCATGTTTTATCGTCTTCCATATCGGAGTACCATTCTAAACTTTTTGATCTTATTTCTATCACTATTAAATCTATCACCTCTAATTGAAAGTCAGCTGAGGCAGTATCAGTCCAGGCTTGGTGGTCTTATGTTACTTTTGTTAGATCTGGTGCCCAATTGTTTTAGAAGGGAACGTGTATAAATACATCTTCATTTCAACAGTTATGGAGAATATTTGATGACTACATAAATACTTACCTATAAAGTATTTAGTAATTCCATTTCTTGGTTTATGGACATTGTTGTATGGCTATTGGTTTTGGAAGTAGCCTCGTTTGTTCCATATTCACTCCCTATAATTTTATTGCTTCTATGACAATTGAAAACTTTTGGTATGTAGATACTGGTATATAGATACTGCTATGACAATGTTTTTGACTTAAGTATCGATCTGTTATATATACCAACACTGTATCATTCTTTGTTTTGTCTTTGTTTGCAAAACCCAATAAAATATTTTGAAATAGACAATGACAAATCTCATGTTGTTGGAATTAAAGACTGAAGATTAGGGGTTAACATCCCAGACATCAGCAGCAATTAAGTATTTTTTTTCTGGTAGGAGATAGATGAGATAAATGTTGTCATAAATTGAGAATGCGAATTAGTTTGTCAGAGCAGTGTTCAAACCAAGAGAAAGAAGTGGGGAAACTCATGATATGGATAGCAATTCGGTGGATGCTGAAGAGACTTTCCCCATTTTGCATGGGCCCGGTTGGTGTATGAATGTATAACTGTCAGGAATGAGTCCATCAAAGATGGGGGCTGATGTAGGAGTGAGCTAGATCTTGTGATGAAGAAATTATAGAGCACGTAGAGAGGCAGTGAAGTAATCTTTAACACGTTTGCCTTTCCATGCAACACCCTTCCCAAAAGAATTGAAAGCAGAGAGACAGACATGTGTTACCAGGAACCAGGCAAAAATGTAAATTGGTGAGGAATAAAATGTACTATAACAATAATGCAGGCATATAACATCAAATTATAATTTACTGTTATTAACAACAATCATAGTGAAGTTAACATATGTTTTCCTTTTAGTACTATAGTGATAATAATGATGGCAATTCAATTACAATTGGAGCCACGAGGTAATGATTAATACACAACTGAACTAAGTCAATTCAGCTGTCAGTCTGTCATCATTTAGTGAGTTTTCATAACGATGTTTGCACTTGTTTTCATGTATATTCTCTAAGTCACATTATTCTTAGGTTGATTAAATTCAAAATGGACCACTATGAAATGTTGTTTCCTTTCGTGCATTTATCAGAGCAGATACCGAGACCCGAGGATTGTTGGGCGCGCTCATTAGACACAAGCTTTATCTTGAATGTGAGAGAGGAAGTATAAAAATAAATGTGTCAGTTATTTGAGACAACTAGTCATCTGCGTTCAAGGGCACATATTCCATTCCAATATGGCTCAGGTTGAACTTTTTATGTGACTCCCAAATGTATAGGGAAATTACAAAAAAGAAACTGCTTCATTGATTGCTAAAACTAACGCAAACTTTGCCCAACTTTGCCCAAGTCACGTGTAAAAAGGGGGCAGATTTGCCAAGTTTTCACACAATGCAGCACAATAACCAAAGTTGCTGAGCTGCGTTGTGTGAAGGAAGAAAGCTTTACAGCACCATAGTTACAAAGATACGGCACTTCCATTAGCTCTAGCACATTTTAGGCTGTATTGTGCCTATTTACACACTTTTGCACCATATTGCAAGTGCATGTGATGCGAGAGCTTTTGTACTGGAAAGTAGTCTTCTAGTACAAAATAGTATGCTTTGGTAGAGATCTACACTTTCCCCACGTTGTATGTGTGCTGCACAGTTCACCACTCATGTCAAGTTGGAAACGTTTTGAGAAATAAAACTTTTTTCAAACTTTACGCCTGCCTTAAGGGGACATTAATTTGTGGTGCAGAGTCATAGCATTTTAGGAGCTAGGGCTTTTTCTCAACGTCTATGGGTGGTTGCATGGGAACACCCTTATGTGACCCATAGAACGCCCCCTTGATCCAAAGTAGCACAAACTACCACAAAGTGCAAATTTACGTAACTTTAAGACTACTTTCCAAAGCAAATCAGGGTTTGTGCTGGAACGTATGTCCCAAAAGAGCACTCTGCACCAGTTTGCATCACTTTTGTGATGCAAACCTGGTAAAGAGGCAGTAAATCTGCCCCAATTAATCCTTGAAGTACATTTATGGAGTGTGGGGGAATTTAAAATGTGAATCTTGGTATCAGTACTAGAAGAGAAGTAGATAGCATCACAATCATGTTTACATGATTATTCTGTAATACAATGGCACCCTGGATATGGATCTAGCTCTGGTCAATAATAGGGCTTCAACTGCTACAGCACCAACCACTGTGCTGCAAGAGGAGAGGAGTGAACCATAGAGCAATGTGTTGGACACAAAGCGATGCTTGGGTTCAGCAATTCTGTGCAGTATTTAACAATATCAAACACCATGGTCTAACCACAGGCATCTGTCAGAGAGCCTTTGCAGTGAGGAATATGTTGAATTAGGAATAAGAAAGAAAGTCAACAGATCAAGAAAATCGACACAAATAAGAAAATACACCCACAGACACCACTATTTTGCATTTTCATTGTGAATGCATGTTCAATATAATCTGCTGTACCACTAGCTAATAACAAAATGTGATGAACTGAAACATTCTGCATTCACAATTTTAGCATAAACTAGAACTTACTACTAAACTTTTTTCAGTACTCCACCAAGTGCTGAAAACTTTGTATCAGTGTTCAACGCTCCTACTTTGGTGAGTGACCTAATTTGAGACCCTTGAGACCTAGGCGCACAAACTGACCTGCCATCTGTGCCATATTTTCAAAGTGTTGCAACAGAGCAGCTGAAGTATCACTTCAAGAATGTGACACCATTTTCTAGCACATAACAAACTTCAGCAGCCATGACAGCTGTTCTAGTCCCGCTCCTCCAAAGCACAAAATGCATGCAGCCTAAAGAAGCAATGTAGGCTTAAGCCACTCTGACGATGCAAGAACTGCTGTGCGCCACTCCCTGCAGCCACCACCTCAAGCATCAAGCCTGCACCACACTACGCTTGTGTAGACTGGCTACCTTTCAACAAAGTCAATCACAGAATGATTGGTTTTCCTCTTCTCTAATATACCTTAAATAAGAAGAAAAGATGTAATCCACTCTTGTTTCAACACCCCAAAACATCTGCTTTTTCTGGAGACAGTTTTGGACCTTCTTTAATGACTGAGGATGTTACACTTGCCCTAGTCCTCGGCGTCTTTAAACGGACACTTCACACACGTGCAGAAGACTGATATCCATTTGATTACATTTGCATCTCTTACTTGTGCTATTGCCATATGGGCTCATATCCCTATCCGGCTGTGGGCACATGGATTTTAAATGCTATTTATCAATTTTGCACTTTGGTCTTCCTGGTGCTAGCCTGCATAGCACATTGTAAATCAGAGATGCTTGCCGACCCTGTGTTACAAAAATCTCTCTTAAACAGACGTGCATTTTCTCGTGGTGGCATTACAATTGATAAAAACATTTAAAGGCGTAGTCTGTTTTGATGAAAACAACATACCTGAAGTTATTTTGGCATGCTTTGGAAGTTTTTACCTTAATCCTTACTATGATGGGCAATTGTCGAGAAATAGCTCACCATTGGAGCACTTGAGACTTGGAAAATGCTGTTTCCTATGCAGCACCTATTTTGGACCCACTAACTATTTAGCAGTTAAGTTTGGTTGAATGGTTACTTACATTGCCATCTATAGGTCCGAATACGTGCAAAGGTGCAACCTGAGCTCTTTTGCCTGGAATTGTGGTTTCTGCCCTTAGAAAGCTGAATGATCAGTAGCTTCTCCCTTACAGCTCCAAATACTAGAGAAACATGCTGGAAATGAGCCTACGGTTCTGATGAAAAACAGTTAACCACAGGAGACTGAGGGAAGATAATACTGAGGAGAGAGGCTGTATTGAAACGGTGAAAATGAGCATATTTCATATAAAGGTGAGGAAGAGGCCAATTTTGGAAAGGGCCAGAGATGCATGATTATGGTGATGTGGTTCTAATCTATGCTCCTTTAAAACGCATTCCAGTCCAAATAGTGCCTTCAGTACAATTCCTTTTAAGATTTAGAAATGCCACTATTAAGTGAAGAGTGCTGTATGTGATATTTGAAGTGACACCACTAATTCTTACTGTATACAGCCAATGTTTGTCTACAAATGTAAACATAACCTGTGATTTATTAATTAGAACACTTTTGGCTAGGGGAGGGTCTCCCAGCTTTGTCAAGGATCTTTGCCTAAAGCACTGATTGGTCCATGGTTGATTACCACGGCCATGTGTTTTTTCTACTTTGTCTTTTGAGTCATGCGACTATCTTGCTCCTGGAAAGTGAGTGGCTTTAAGTGAACAGAATCGGTGTTGGTGGCAGACCAAAAGAGCTCTTCAAACATATTTTTTCTAGAGGTTGTGCCAAAATAGTGGGAAGATTAATGCAGTGTTACTGTCATTGTCAAAAAGACAATTATCTTGCTGGACTCATCACTGTCCAATGAAATTTTAAGTGATGAAAATGGAGCCCAGCTTGGCTGCAAGGACTTTGGCCACTCTCTGGTGAGTCTCCTTCAGCTGCTTGCATCATCTGGGCCGCAAACAGTTGGAGTGGTGGCATCCTGGTGCCAAGCAGTGGAAGAGACTTTCTCAGAAACAAAATTGAAGAACTTCCCATACTGCAGTTAAGAGCTATGGCATCTATGACAAAAGGTGACAGATTTGGATGATCTGTTCCACATAGGCATTATCGGGTTGTAAGCTGTGCTGGAGAGACTTAAAAAAGGTGTCATGATGGGTTTTCTGGCTGCCTTCATCACATGTCTCTACAATGTCACCTTCATGGAACCACAGGATTGTCATCGGGCACACAGGATCCAGGCCAAAAATGGTTCACTGACAAAACATCACCTCCTAAAATATCGTGGTACAAAAATATTGGGACATAAATATTGAAGTAAAAAATAACATCATTCTATACTTATAATGATGGTAAGTACAAAAATATTGGAAAAAATATATCATTGTCACTAATATCGATGTATAAAATATCGTATTTTAAATATAAATAAATTTAAATTATAGATATTAAATATACTAAATAATAACATTAATATAATAAAATTAAAATATATTTAATGTTTATTTAAACAAATCTAACAATTATAATTACTTAAAAAAGTTAAACACACATATATATATATATATATATATATATATATATATATACATAAATCTAGTTAAAAAGTATTATTAAAATAATAATTTTCATTTATATTAGAATTTAATAATTTTTTAATAAGGCACTAGGGATTAGGATGGTCCCTTCCCTCCAGCCTTTCCATGGCGGTTCACCCACCATGGAAAGGCTGGTGGGGATGGACATTGGGGGCCCGTAGCGGGCCCCCCTTCCTCCTTGGCCCTTTTGTTTGGGTGTTGGGGTCACCTTTGGTGTCCCCCTACATATCCCTGTACCATGTGACAGGCACCGCCTGGTGCCTGTCACGTAGTACAGGGATATGTAAAACATCCCTTTTTTAACATTGCGGCTGGTGCTGCAGCCAGCAGCACCCGCCGCAATGTAAAAGATGGGCAATGCGACCGCCACGGTGGCAGTCGCATCATTATTTGCCCTGTGGGACCACCAACACTATGTCCGGCGGTTCCCATTCCCATTAGGGTGGCAGGCAGACGTGAGTCTGCCCGCCATCCTAATCAGCCCCTAAATAATATGAAATGTAACAATATAAAATAAACTTTCAAATTCTACATTTAATACATATACTAGTCCCACTACAATTTATACAAAAGTAGGCAAAGTGTTGGACTGAAGAGGGATAAAATGTACTACTCCCACTTCACACAATGCAACTCTAGGGAAACTGTTACATTGATCAGGTGTAAAATTTACTATCCCCTCTCCATTCAGTGTAACAGTAGGATAATTCCTAAATTGTGGAGGGGTACATTTTACTATTTCCACTACAGTTAGTGCAACAGTAGGAAAAGTGTTGGATTGCGGAGGGGTAAAATATACTATTCCCACTCGAGTCAGTGCAACAGTAGGGAAAGTGTTGGATAGCGGAGGGGTGAAATTTACTATTCCCACTCCAGTCAGGGCAACAGTAGGGAAAGAGTTGGTCTGTGGAGGGGTTAAATTTACTATTCCCACTCCAGCCAGTGCAAGAGTAGAGAAAGTGTTGGATTACGGAGGGGTAACATATACTATTCCCACTCCAGTCAGTGCAACAGTAGGGAAAGGGTTGGATTGTGGAGGAGTAAAATTTACTATTCTCACTCCAGTCAGTACAACATTAGAAACAAACGAATTCACTTCAACATAATAAAATATTTTCGAAAACATTGTAAAAAATTTAAAAAAGAAATATGTTAAAAAAGAAATATAAATATATATATAGTTAAATAAAAAATGGGGGGCGTGGCTAGCCGCCTAAGATGGCAGACATGTCTTGGTAGAGCTCCGGACCCTGGGGGGGGGATTCACTTCTCCTGCACCGCCCTTACTGGCTCCAACTCGGCCCAAGGGGTCGGCTGTCACCCGCTAGTACACCCGGAACAAATTGAGGCGATGCCCAGGCCCCAGACTCGTGAAGCCACGAAGTGCACCAGCCGGGCCTACTCGCCGGCGGGACTGGAACGAGACCGGGAGCCATAGTAAAGCATAGGCGGCCCTGCGCGCGGCGCAGCGCCGCCCACTGAGAACCCAGGAACTCCAGTGCTGGTGCATGGCCGGCGCCACCCTACGGAGTGCGGCAGCGGAGGAAGCCGCCTACGAGATATCGGAGTGCTCCTGATGACGTACTGTGCGGCTGAGCGGTGAGTGAACGGGCCTGCCCTGCTCCGCTGCGGCCACCGCTTCCTCTGACCCCAGACCCTGGACCCTGTCGGACTTCTCCCTACACCGGGTTCTGGGGCGGAGTGCTCGCAGCGCGTACGGCCCCATCAACTGGAAGCCCCATGCAGAACTCTCCTGCTGACACCACCCTCTGGCAGTCCCGGGGCCCCCCCCCCACGGCCACGGGAGTGATACTGCCGGCTCTGGGCCACAAATGAACGATACTGCGGTGAGCTCTAACTACCTCGGCCCACACGTGTACACTACGGCGGTCCAGGCACCATACTTACACCGCTACCCACTGGCTCCCGGCTGAGCGCTCTGAACGAGCAACACCACTCCTCCCAGCGCCGCAATTTTTGATTATATGGCGCGCCTCGGCAGCACTTGAAGACGCGAAACGCACGTCCCCTGCCCTGGAACAGTGCAGAGGCTACCGGACATACGGGCTCTTTGGGGACAGTGCTGGCAGGTGTAAAGACTGTTTCACGCCACCACGGTGAACTCGCATCATGGGCAGAGTTAGGGCGAAGACGCTAGAAGGCCAACAAGGAGTGGGCCCCCCCTCCACCATAGCGGAGCTCTCCAGTCGGCCTTCCTCTCCGGGGGCTGAGTCTGTAGAACTTATGGTGAGTACACCCGACAAACTGGATTTAATCCTTAAGGAAATCCGCGATTCCAGGGCAGCGCTTGAACTACAGATTGGCACTCTCACTACAGGCCTTACATTACTCAGAGCGGACCACGGAAAACTGGCTGACACCGTCAAAGACCACGGACAATCCCTCAAGGACCTGGACCCTCGAGTCACGGCAAATTCCTCAACCTTACAACAACTACAGCAACAGATGATGGCCTCCTGGACCGGGTGGAAGATGCAAAAGGCAGAAACAGGCGTAACAACATCCGCGTCATAGGCCTACCAGAACGCAGTGAGGGTGCTAAGGCGGCAGAATTTATGGAAGCATGGTTCAGGGACCATATAGCGCAAGAGGGGCTCTCTCCATACTTCTGTGTCGAACGGGCCCATAGAATACCGACCGGGCCGCCCAAGCCAGGCGCACCGCCTCGCCCACTAACAGTGAAAATCCTGAATTATAGGGACCGCGATATATTACTACAGAAAGCGAGAGAAAAAGCACTGATCCAGTTTGAAAACCACCGCATTTCGCTGTACCCCGATTACACCGTCATGGTCCAGAGGCAGAGGTCGTCCTACCAAGCTGTAAAAAAGAAACTCCAGAAAGCACAACTCAAATACGCACTTCTGTACCCTGCCAGGCTGAAAGTCATTTACAAGTAAAAAGGAGAAATCCCTTGGTGAAAAAATATACTATAACTGGGTTTCTAAATTTCCCAGTACAAAGGATTTTTATTGCCCATATATTAGAAAGATACTGTATTATAACCAGTTAGCCCTTCTTTTAAAATGTAGCTTTTTAATTATATAAAATATTAATATAATTAATATCTGCCTACAGGATTGAGTTTAAAGGCAACCATACAGTGCCAGCCAAGAGAGACCAATTGTTTGTCTTGAAAAAGATGGGAAATTGTTAGAACCATCGAAACGCGTCGACGCTCCATTCAACACAATCCGTGGAAACAGCTTATCCTATAGATAAAGAGTAGAAATGTTATCTAGGATCTGTATTTGAATTATTTCGACTGGATGTGTTTGTAAATGACAAATTGTATTGTCTATATTTGTCTCTCCGTTACATGTGTGTTGGCCTATTTTAGTGACTATAATCCCTGTAATGATTTTTATGTGTGTCTAACATTTGTGTTGCTTTTATCAGTTTGTGTTGTTATTTGAATGTTTGTAACACAGGTTTTTATTGGTATATGAAATTGATGCTATTTTGAGTGTAATGAGCTTTTATAATTGTTTTTGTATACATTGAATGATAAATTTTAAATAAAACAATATTTTTAATACAATCTACAGTTGTGTAGGAATAACCTTAACTCAGTATCTTTCTAAGATATGGGCAATAAAAATCCTTTGTACTGGGAAATTTAGAGACCCAGTTATAGTATATTTTTTCACCAAGGGATTTCTCCTTTTTACTTGTCAATAGTACCCTATTCCCCTGGTTTGAACAAAGGGGTCCCTCTTTTTCTTATTGAAAGTCATTTACGACAAAAAAACTCACTTCTTTGAGAGCCCAGTGGACGCCGAGGAATGGCTTGAAGTTATGTGCCTTGGTTCTAGCCAGTCCAGCCACTCAGACTTCTCTTCGCAGGGCTCTGGCAAACTCCCGAAACTGGGCTCGCACCGGTCTCAGACCTCCAACCGGGGCAAAGGTGGCGCGGGACAATCGCGCGAACAACAACGGCGTGATCAGGAAGGGGCCCTTGCTGCTGCCGGGGCATTTCGAGAAGACTCCAATAAAATCCCCACGGACTCGGAGGACAGCACCCTGAACTCAGATTCCGAGCACAGTATAACTCTATTCCCCACGATTACACCCCGGGCAGCGGACGACATCATTGATAATTAAAGGCCGATGGGGTCACCCGACGAACATGGAATTCTTCTGGAACTGATATTCTGCAAATGCTTCTGCAGATGACTTGGACTCCAACTCCCGGCGTCCACCATATCCTTTTTTTCACAACTTTATATATGAACATTATCATTATGTTATAGCCTATGTATTGATATGGAGGGTCTGGATTGTTTGCTAAGACTGTATACATAGATCACCTCAAACTGCATGCGAATATGGCTCTGTTTTGCGGGGATTCTGGCTATATCTGACATATGATTATTTAATGTGGAAATACTGTCTATAACGTGTCTAATTATAATCCCCCCTCGGCTGGGTTCCGTAGAGCTGCCAAGAATCTGGCGTCACTGTAAACATGACCATGGATAAGGGCGGCGGCCCCCCTAGAAGCGTATGCACCGTTATCTGTTATATTATTATGGTGAATTGTTGTTGGGCCCAGCGTAGTTCGGGCGCTGAGCCATGTTTTGTTAGTGTTCATGGGGAAGGGGACTCCTGGTCGATCTTGGTCTATTGGCTCCGTATAAATTAGAGCTTCACCCTATATACAGTGCCATGCCTAGAACAGATACCACTTTAGGGTCTTACAACCTAATCACATGGAATATACGTGGTTTGGGGGCGATTCAGAAGCGGCATCGTGTACATGCATATCTCCTCAGGCGTAGAGCCCATATAGTGTTCCTACAAGAATCCCATTTAACTGAATCGGAAACACAGAAAACACGCAAAAAATGGAGGGGACAATTATACTCCACTAACTACTCGGTATTTGCTAGGGGAGCAACCATTTGGATACGTCACGGGGTCCCATTTATTGAACTGGAACGCCGAGTCGATGACCAAGGGAGATACATTCTGTTGAAAGGCACACTGGACGGATCCCTGGTGATCTTAGGCAGTGTTTATGCCCCTAACTTTGATCAGGACCGCTTCCTGCACCGACTGGGTGCGGCACTGACTGACTGGGATGGTATCCCCTGGGTGTTGGGTGGGGATTGGAACGCTGTACTGGACATTACCCTGGATAAATCCCACCCTCCCCTTCACGGTACGAATGCCAGTAAATTGGCTGACCTTTTTGCTACTTGGGCCGACGGATGGGCGCTCTCAGATACATGGCGATGTCTACACCCTACTCATAAAGAATATTCATTTTATTCTCCGGTACATAGTCTCCACACCAGAATCGATAGATTCCTCTGCTCTAGATCCAGTGTCACTCAGGCCTGCCAATCCACATACCTAGCTAAAACCTTCTCAGACCACAACCCCCTAGAGCTCACACTTAACTGGGGTAAGGTGCTAACCCCGGTGCCCACTTGGAAGTTACACCCGCAATTACTAGAGGATACTCCATTTCGAACAGCCCTTTCCAACACTATAACTAATTAAATAGAGGAAAATTGGAACACGGCCTCCTCTAATTTAATTGAATGGGACGCACTAAAGGTGGTGGTACGGGGGGCATCGATAGGACAGTTAGTGGGGGCCCGCCAAGAGATACACCAACACTTACTCAGGGTCGAACAACAGATGACCACGCTGGAACATGAGGCAGTAACAGACCCTGACAAAAAAGAGGCATTGCAGACTACCCGTATAGATCATGCTGAAACACTAGAGACACTACGGACAATCGATCATAGGGCATTCTTGCAACGCAAACACACGAGGCAGACAGATCCAGTACACTGCTTGCCCGCATAGTACAGGATAGGCCCGATCCACCGGTCATAACCAGAATCTGTACACCTAACGGACAAATAGCCCATACCCAACGAGAAATAAACACAGCCTTTCATGATTACCTTAGTACGCTCTACGCTGCACCCCCACATGAGGAGAACTCTTCTACTACGGAGTTCTTGCGAGATCTACCCATTCCGGTACTCTCCGAAGCGATACAAAAGGGAATAGATGGCCCCACAAACCCAACAAGAAATTCGGACTGCGATAAAAGGTCTGAATCGTAACAAAGCACCTGGGATTGACGGGCTACCTATTGAATTCTACCATACATACTCGGAGGCCCTGGTACCCACACTGGAATCGGTATACAGGACCGCCTTCCAGGCTGTCCATTTACCACATTCCACCATGCAAGCGTTGGTCACGTCGTTACCCAAACCAGGACGTGATGGACTGGATTTGTCCAATTATAGACCTCTTTCCCTGCTAGCGACTGAATATAAAATTTTAAGTAAGGCCCTAGCCAACCGTATACAGCCCTATCTTAACACACTCATCCATAGTGACCAATGCGGATTCCTGCCGAACCGTAGCACATCTCTCAATACCAGACGGTTACATTATGTCATGAAGGCCACTCCACATGCTTACCAATCCGCGGGATGCATAGCTCTGGACCTTAGGCAGGCCTTTGATTCTCTTTCTTGGGACTTTATGTTCGCGACTCTCCAGCGCTTTGGGTTCCCGGACACATATCTTAAATGGGGGCGCCTACTATATACATCCCCCACAGCCCGAGCCCGTACTGGTCGTTACATTTCTGAACAATATACAGTCCACAGGGGCACGAGACAGGGATGCCCATTATGTCCCCTGCTGTTCGTTCTTACGCTGGAACCCCTAGCGATAGCGCTTAGACAATCGGCAGACCGGCTTGGCATACCTATCGATGGTGCGACCCACCTAATTTCCATTTTTTGCAGACGACATCCTCTTGTATCTACGTGATCTAACAACCGAGAATACCCCCCTTCCCGATATTTTTGCCACCTTCGAGCATCTCTCGGGCCTGGCTATCAACCAGGGAAAGTCCATGGCTTACTTTTTTCAGGAAACACCATATCCTACCACTCTACGGTACGGCGACTATGCCTTATCAGTGGCCCCCACCACCTTTAAATACTTAGGCATTCAAGTTTATAGAACGCAGGTGGATCAAATTGAAGGTAACATAGTTCGGGCCATAACAGCCCTCCGTGCCAGTGTGACCTTTTGGTCCTCTCTGCCGTTGTCGGTGATGGGGCGTATTGCCATCTCAAAGATGGTGATGCTCCCTCGCCTATTATATTATTTTGTAAACTTACCTGTCGTAGTCCCACAGGCTATTTTCAATACATTGAATACTATATTGGTGGACCTAATCTGGGGATCGGGCCGTAGAAGAGTGAGCCTACGGAAACTTCAACTAGAGACCCGGAGTGGCGGCCTGGGAGTTCCTGACTTCAGGGCCTACTACTACGCCAGTCAGCTCCAATGGCTATCTTACTGGACCGCGGGGAGGAACTTACAGGAAATTGGATATATGCCTAGGGATTTGGACCGGGGCGCGCTGCACTCCCTGCTCTTACCTAAGGCCAAAATCCCTGTGGACAGCCCTCCCCTATTGAGGACTGCACTACAATGCTGGAGGAAGGCGTTATCATATACCTCCTTGGCGACCCCCTACTCGATGAACATCCCCCTCTTGGGTATCCCCACACCGCAAGGTAGGCTCACGAAGGCCAGGATACATGATTGGGTGGAGGCGGGAGTGGAGGACGTTGAGGCGTTCTTCGGTGACGGTAGCTTGCTTGATCACGACTCCTTTCTTCAGGCTACGGGCGCACCAACACGTTTGTATCTACTACACGCTACAGTATCCCATTACATAAAGAACACATGGGCCCCACAACGCAGTGAACCTTCACAACATAACTTGGTACATCTCTTATACTATATGGGGAATGGCGGACACCTGGTCCGTTGGCTATACACGGGTATTCGGGCGTATGCTGCAACCACACTTACATCTCTTAGAACACAATGGTCCGAGGATTATACTACGGAAATCACTGACAAGGCTTGGAAGAGCATGCTAGAACATCCAAAAAGAGTGTCCCGTAATGCCAAACTAAAGTTCATTCAGACTATGGTCCTTCATAGGTCGTATCTCACCCCCAAGAGGATTCATCGCATGTTCCCGGACGCCTCACATTGCTGCCCCCGTTGTAAAGGGGACGAGGCGGACTTCCTCCACATGCTGTGGTCCTGCCCCTGCCTTCGGGACTACTGGGAGGGAGTTCATCAATCTCTGAGCGAAGTCACACAAATCCCTGTCTCGGACGACGCCCTGAACTGCCTTATAGGTCTTTGTGGACGTACAAAGGTGCAGAAGGTACGACTGAGATTCTTAGACTTGGCCCTCATATTGGCAGTACGGGCCCTCACCATGAGGTGGAAATCCCCCAGGTGTCCAGCGGTATCTAGCTGGCAGGACGACATGATTCAGTGGGGAGGAGCTGAGGGTGAAGCCCTTCGGAGGGAAGAAGAGAGGGGGCTACGAAAGCAACCCATTTTGATGGAGTGGGAGATTATGCTACAAGAGTTCAAATCACTTCACTTACTACCCCCACAGGGTACCCCACCCCCCTAACACACAGTTCCACCCAGTGACTCTTTAATATTAGGTTCCTGAGACTCAGACCCATAAATTATAACCCACGGGCGCTGCAGACTCCTCAGAGTTACACTATACTATTAACACCCCCTTTCGGTTGCTATGGAAGCTACACATCGACTGACCAGGAGTGTGGGTTGGGAGGGTTAGGAAGGGAGGGGACATGGTTGAATTTGTTTTTCTCGTTAATTGGAACTGTAAATGCTTTATGCGGTAACTTTATCTGCCATAGCTGCAATGACCTGGTACTCATGCTATCTTCTGGAATCATTTGTCCTTCATTTTCCGTTGAATAGTATGTAAAACGTTTGGTAGATTTATGCAACGTTTATGTTATACCTAATACAAGTACAAAAAAGACTGTCTCTTTATAAGATTCATTGCAATGGATGTGATGTTACAGTCATCCGTAAAGTATGTTAAAAAAAAAAATAGTTAAATAAAAAATAATAAATACATATTACATTATTAAATACAGATCATAAATTACTACACATATTATAATTAAAATACAAAACTATATTCTCAAAATGATAACTAGTAAATACAATAATATTTACATTTAAAAAAGCAACACAATTAACACATACAGTAATAAATAGCATAATTAAAAGAAAATAATTTCCTAGTTTTTAAATTGTTATTACTTAAGTAATTTTCTACCCTATACTTCAACAAAGTACACAACACATATCTAAAAGTCTTTATTAAAATAATATTATGTACACATGTCAAATAATTAAATTTAAGTTAAAATATTAATAATAATGTATTTTTAAAATAATTGTGCTTAATTACCACCCAACCCTTTAGCCATAGAAATAAATCAACACGCACAAAATATATAAAATTTGAAAATGATTATTTCCGTCATTTTCATAATTAAATCTCAAGTAACATTTATTAATGATAATTAAGTAATAATGAATTATTTATATTTAAATAACTTCCAACCATTTGCTCCTACAAATTTAACAACTGACACCTTATATATAATATAACAAATAATTCATTTACATATTTTACGCAATTATTTATAATTTATATAATTTTTTAAATTAACTTTATTTATTATTTAGTCTAATTAATTTCCTACACACCCTTTACACATACAAAAATAACATACACCCAACAAAAAAATGTAAGATATTACACAATTTATGTAATTCTTTTTTATTTAAAGAATTATTATTTAAAAGTTAATTATTAACAAACAAACCCTCAACCCGGTCCTAAAATTTAATGTAACAACAATGATTTACACAATTAACATAATTTATTGTCAATTAAATAATTAATATAAATTATAAGTTAATTATTACTTACTTAACAATAATTTAACCCCCATCCTATACCCCTCCAAAAACTCACAACCCACACCTAAAATGTAACTTATAAAACATTAGTTGCACAATTAACATAATTAATTATCAATTAAAATATTAATTAAAATCTATTTTTTAATTAATTATAATTAATTTATTTCCCACCCTGTACCCCTATAAACTCCACAACCCACACCTAAAGTTTAACTTTCAAAAAAGTAATTGCTAAATCAAAATAATAATTTAGAAATTAAATAATTATTATTAATTAAAAACGAATTATTAATTAATTATAATTTAAAGACTTCCCACCCTGTACCCCTATAAACTCACAACCCGCACCTAAAATGTAACTTTAAAAAAATGGATTACACAATTTTCATAATTAATTACCAATTAAATAATTCATATTAATTAAAAACAAATTATTAATTAATTATAATTAAATTACTTCCCACCCTGTACCCCTATAAAGTCACAACCCGCTACGATACAAAAAACACAAAAATATATTAAATTTAATTGAATATCTGCTAAAAATGTAACTATATTAAAAACAAAAACAATAATTATACAACAAATGTACAACATTTTGTGCCTCATCACGATGCGGTTCGGACCGCAACCGACAGCTTGACGGTTGCGGTCTGAACCGCATCTACTACTGCAGTCCGACTGACGCATTAGGATGCATGCAGTTGGAAGCAGCCCATTGGTCGGTCGTACCACCCACCATAATCCCTTAAGGATGGCGTTTCCGCAGTCCGGATTATGATGTTGGTTTCCGACAGCCTTTCCATGTCATCCTTTAAGACATAGAAAGGCTGTTGGAAAGCGACATTGGGGGCCCCTAGCAGGGCCTCCTTCCCCTCTGGCACTCATAATGGGGGCCAGGCACCATGTGGCAGGCACCATGAGGTACCTGCCACATGGTGCAGGGATTTTCACAATCTCCCATTTCTCAATGGTAGCTTGTGCTGCGGGCAGTTTCCGCCCGCCGCACAAGCGCCCATAGAGAAATGTAAGTTTGCAACCGTACCATGTGCAGTCACATTGTAATCAGGTATGCAGAACCGCTGACCTATGGTTGTGCGGTTTCTTCACCGAAACGGTGTCGGTCGGAGGCAACTCTGACCGACATCGTAATCAGGGCCATAGATTTAAATTACATACTAAAATGCATAACAATCATTAAAAAACGATATTATTAACAACTATATTTTTGTAACAATGATATTCTTGCAGACAATATTTCCATATCATGATATTTTCGACACAATATTTTGGTAGCACGATATTTTTGTTTCTATATTTTGTCTGTATACCGCAACAAATACCAACCAGCCAATAATAGTGCTTTTCCTGTGTCATATTCAAACTAGACTAGTACTGAATGTGGCCAGGAAGCAGAATGGCAAATTCCAACTGGAGAGAATGTCAGTTTATGTATCTGCTGCCTTTTCTCACAAAATGAACATCAAACGGAAAAAGTCCCTCGCACTTCAATCACATCTACATCAGTGGAACATCAAGATTAGGCCTGGGCGAAGTACTACGCTATGCTCGCGTAGTTTGCGAAGTTTGCGCTACTTTGCACTACGCGAATTGCACGTAGCACAGTGCAAACACGCGTAGCGTAGCGGTCATTTTTTGCTTGCTCGCGGTCCTCAACGTCAAGTTGGCGACCGCGAGCAAGCAAAATGACATCCCGGCGAGACTTTTTCCTCGTTCGCGATCAGCAACATCAAGTTGCCGATCGCGAGCGTGGAAAATAAACCTCCCGGCGAGATTCTCAACGCGGGGAGGTCAGGTTTCAAAATGCGAGTGGTCGCGTATGCTCGCGACCGCTCGCAATGAGAAACTACCAGTCCGCGTTGAGAAAGCTGCCGCTCGAGTAGAAATCTACTCGAGCGGCAGAAAACGACCGCTTGCACTGTGCAAGAAGCCGTTTGCAATGATTGCACAGTGAGGACAAGCATCCGGCACTGTGCAATCAGTGCAAACAGCATTTTGCACAGTGCACTACGCAGTTCGCGTAGCTATGTGTAGCTCGCGTAGTGCAAAGTGCACTTCGCGTAGCTTCGCGTAGCGCTACTACGCGAACTACGCCCAGCCCTAAATTCAAGATGGCCTTTTGGAACCTGCTGCGCTGATCATTTCCGTGGATGCTACGAAAACTGAGTACTACGAACCTGATGCCTTGGAGGCCTTTGTTTACACATTCACTTCCACTGTCATGGAGGTCTCTACCAAACCGCAATGATCACCCAGAACTCAGTCATTTGTCCCTGCTGTCTTTTGTTCACCAGCCCTGAGAGCCACAAGAATGCCCAAAGACTATACCGTGGATGTTCGCCAACATGGACCTGCACCACATCATAGAGTCTCGGACTAGCGACTAGGAGAAATCTTGGTCATCACTGAAGGATCAGCCTCTCACTGATGGCAAGCCGTGGTGGTACAAGTGACACTGTGACCTAATTCTGAAAAGACTAACTGGAACCTGCCTTCTATTCTTTTGGTGCATTAGTGTTGGACTTGGGTCATGTCAAACCCCAAACTCTTTGGTCCTCTGGCACATGCAAACTGGTGGATATCAATCAATCAATCAATCAATCAGGGGTTTGTTAGAGCGCGACTACTCACCCGTAAGGGTCTCAAGGCGCTAGGGGTGGGGGGAGGTGCAGGTTCCATCCATCAAGGAGGGGGTCTGTCGAAGAGCCAGGTTTTGAGGTTTCTTGCAAAGATGGGGAGCGATGTTGTCTGTCTGAGGTGGAGCGGAAGGGCGTTCCATGCTTTGGCCGCGAGGAAGGAGAAGGAGCAGCCTCCCGATCTGGTCTTTCTGGTGCGGGGGACGACGGCGTAGGAGAGCTGGGCTGATCGTAGTGTCCTTTGGGGTGCGTGGAATTTGAGTCGGCTGTTCAGGTATGCTGATCCGGTGCCGTGGAGGGCCTTGTGTGCGTGGGTGAGCATCTTGAAGGTGATTCTCGCCTCGACAGGGAGCCAGTGGAGTGTGCGCAGGTGCTGGGAGATGTGGCAGTGTTTTGGCAGGTTGAGGACCAGTCTTGCGGCGGCGTTCTGGATGTTCTGTAGCTTGCGGGTGAGGTTTTTGTTTATTCCGGCGTAGAGTGCGTTGCCGGATAAGCTCCCACTGGACAATGGCTACCTCAGCTCTCACACCTGCTTTTACCATGACACCAATGAAAACCCTGATGTGTCTGCGTTATTAGAGTAGGAGGCCAAAAAGTTGACCTGGAGAGGCCTCATATTAGATTGGCCGACCAGGAACCAAAAAACACAGCAGACTAGAGAAGAACTGTTAGAGTTTGACCAAGCAACATACAACTCATTCTTCTTCCGACCTGAGGTGGGAACTTGTGGAAGCAAAGGATTACCTTAACTCTTTTTTACTTCTAAAGTGGAACACAACCTTGTGAAACATTTCTGCATCATTATGAGTGGGGCAAAAAGGCAGGAAGGATGTTGGTGCTTCATCTACAACAAAGAGAGGATCAGCTAGCTAGTCTAGCTATATATGATGGGGATTGGACATAAAAAAGACCCATCCCTTAATACCAGTACAAGGTTTATGCATTATATTCTTAGACCCTATAAAGCTCCAACCTGATTGATTCAAACCTAGAAAACAAAGTTATTGGAAGAGCTGTTCTTGTCCTCCATATCTTCTGAGGGTATGGTACTATTGGAGAAATTTGAGAGGCCATAGCGGTCCTGCCTACTGCAAATGTCCAGGTGAGGATGGCTTCCCTATTGAGTTCAATAAATCAGGTTCCACCCAAATTGCACCAGTAATGTACAAGGTCTTTAAGAACGTGGAGATGTCAGGCTCTTTGAATCACCTAGCAAATAGATTAATCATAATTATTCTGCAAAAGAAATGAAGACCCTCTACACTGTGGAATTTTCCCACCCAAATTCTTAAATAATGTGGTCAATAACATCTTGGCTAAAGTCTTGGTCAAAATGCTCAGCAGAGTCACACCCTTTTGATCTATGACGCACAGGTTTGATTTGTCCAGGGCAAGTCATTGATGAGTCACATTTGATCTTTGCCCCACCTGCTTTGGAGAAAACAGAATAGCCCCTTGGATTCCCTTGGATTGCTTAGTCATTAGACACAGAGAAATCAGTTGACCGTATCAAGTGGGGATACCTGATTTGGGTTCTTTTATCCCTGTGAGGCAGGGTCCAAATAATAAAGACAGTGGCCATCCACACTGTAACTATTTGCTTGCCATTCTCTGTCCTTTAATATACTGATCTTTCCTCTCACAGATTGGCTCAGACATCAAAAGTTTATTTAGGGTGGTGATCGCCCAGCATTGAGACTTAACAACCTCCTTACACACCTCCTCCAGTAGGCATCTTCCCCATATGCATTCATACTCACTTGCACATTACTGATAGCTATTGCCATCTCCTCTACAGTGGATCTTCAAGGAATATAAAATATTTCAGGTTGGGACAACCTGACTCACCTTTATAGATATGAGTATTTAACACCTTCGATGGATAACCTAGCTGTTTGTGCCATTCTAAAAAGCTGGCAATATCTGCATAAAAAATCCATGGGTTCACAATGGGGATCCCATCTGGCAAAATGCAGGACTGCAAATTGGAGGTGCCATGTTTGTACTTCACTTTTGGTGTGTCAAATGAATAATCAGTGTTAAACTGTCTCATGTATGGCAATACCCACAACTACACCACTGCCTAAAGAGGTGATTTGGGGTTTCCTTTTGTGCTTGATACGTCAGGAATCATAAGTTATCTCACAGTGTGGGCAGCTATAAGGAAGTGGACTTGGGATTGCAAAATTTACACAGGTAGATGTTTCGATCATACTGTCCTGGAAAACTGCTTTAAATCATGACTATAGTGTGCAGGACTGGTCCACCTTATTGGAATCCCAAAATAGATGCGTCAGGGAGACAAGGCTGCATATTCTGTGGGGTTGCCCTACATCGACCTAATGCTGGCCTGACATTTGAGACACACTCTCACTGGCAAATATGACCATTCTGCATGATTCTAAGGTAACACTGTTTACACATAGGCTATTGTGGTTAGCAACATCATTGGCAGCATTCAAAATCTGTATTTTAGGACACTGAAGATGCGCTATTGTACCCACATGTGATGAATGGTGAGCATAGATGCTTTGAATAACAGCCTATGAAAGGGTCACTTATAGAGTGAATGATCAGGTGGAGTGTTATGAAAATATTTGTTGCACTTTACCGAACCTGTCTATAGAGTAGTAGATCCCCATCCTTGTGCTTTTCATCTACCTGTCTCAGATTCTTTCCATCAGTTCAGTTTCCGGTGTGTATTTGCCTGAATTTGTGTTGTATGCCTAGTCTTGATGACTTGTTGATTTGGAAGGTTTTTATTACAGGCTTTGGTGTCCTGCAGCTGTGAGGTATGGAATGGGATGATGCCTTTCAAGATCTGTGCTATTAAGCCCACTGTTAACTTATCTCTAAAGCCCTTCCATTTCCTAGGGTAATCTACATGTGGGAGACGTTTTCACCATTTTCATTGCTGTTGTAGGGAACTCTTTTGGTAGGTTTGCAGGAACTCTCTGCAGCTGTGTATTAGGTGTTAGACTTGAGAATTTTGACTTATTGCTTAAGTTGAAGCTGTCATCGAAATTTAGCTGTAATGGCCACTGAAATTTTAACTATGAAAATGTGTAAAGAACAATGAGTGGGATAGAGAATAACGCATTGTGTCCAGTTAAGTATGGCTTGAATTTGTCAAAATCATCTTCAGTCACACTTGACATTGCCTCAGCAGTCAGCCCCACTACTGAGTATAAGAGGACCATTATCTTAATTCCAGTGAGTGGGTTTGTGAGTGGGTGTGTCAGTGTCTGAATACATCTCTGATTTGGAGCATGACTGTCTGAGTGGGTCTATGAGTGGGTGAGTCACTGGCTCAGTGGGTCTCGGACTGGGTACATGAGTGTCTGAGTGGGTCTGTGAGTGGCCGCATGAGTGGGTCTGTGAGTGGATGCATAAGTGTCTGAAAGGGTCTGTGAGTGACGGCGTATGTCTCTGAGAGTGTGCGTGTGGCCAAATGGGGGGCCTTTCCGGGCTGATTTCAGTCCCGGGTACCCCATCCCCGGAGCCGGGCCATTAACAAATGGGGAAGGGGGGCATGCAGCCCTCCTCCCCGGGCTTATTTCAGCCCCAGGAACCTCATACCCTGGGGCCCTGCTTATTTTGGCCCTGGGCATTCGGGACCTCATCCCCGGGGCCTTTTAATTTTTTTTTTAATAGAGGAGGGAGGCCACGCAACTCCCCTCCCCTGGCCTATTTCGGCCCCAGGGACCCCATCCCTTGGGGCCTGGCCATTACCAAATGGGTGAGGCGAGTCCATGTGGCCCCCCTTCCTGGGCCCATTTCAGCCCCAGGGACCCCATTCCCCAGGGCCTGGCCATTTCTCCTAGGTGCCCCTAGAGCACCCAGTGTGCTATGGGACCATGGGGGAAGCCTCAATGCCCCCACATTCCCTGACGACTTCCCGCCTCCAGTGGGAGCTGGCATTGCTTCCACACACAGGAAGCTGCAACAGATGCAGCCCCCTGTGTGTGAAAGCAATCCTTTCGTCTGTTTCCCTGCTCACTTGAGAGCGGGCAGGGAAATAGACGAAAGCTCCGCTTCCAGCAAGCGAGAGCATTTCTCCGCTCTCACTTGCTGGAAGCGGAGTGTTTGCTGCGACTTGGCAGGAGCTGTCAAAGCTGCAGCCAAGCCACAGCAAACAGCTATGTCTCAGGGGTGGGTGCCCCAGGAAATAGCAGGAGCCAGCCCTGGGGGGTGGCGGTACCCAGGGCCATAATTGGCTCCAGGAGGGGGGCCACGTGGCCCCCTCCTTTGAAGTAGACCACCAACTCCCTGGTGCCTTTTATGGCCCGGGATGGGGGCCGTGTGCCCCCTCCCAGTTTTAATGTTCATTTGATCCCGGTTTGGTGGTGGTCCCTGAAGCCCAGGGTGTCCACATGGCCCCGCATTACCTTTAATATAGCCCCAGAGAGGTGGTGGTCCCTCGTGCCGGCTAGCTCGCACATCCCCCCCAATACATTTTTTCTACGTGGCCCCTGGGAGGTGCTGGTCCCTGGGCCTGGGGTGGTCCGAGCACCCCCCTTTATTGACACGTAAGTCCCAGTGAGGTAGTGGTCTCTGGGGCTTGCATAAGTCCCGAGGGGTGCCCGTGCACCCCCTCCTTTAATTCCTGCATGCCCCTGGCCCACTCGGTGGTGAAACATTAGAGAAGCAGGGGAGTCCGCGCTTCTTTTAAAAAATGTTTTGGCAGGAAGCACGGATCAAGGGCATCGCCCACCGAAAAGTCTTTTTGCCTAAGGAGGGGTCCCCCCCAAGAGGCCTAGGGAGTCAGGGTATTCGTACCCTGCCCCTTCTCTTTTTTTTAACGTTTTTTGGTGGGACTCATCTGAAGCCGATTCTCACAATGGCTGTCAACACTTCCTGGTTAAAGTGTTGGCAGCCAATCCCATTTCAGCTCTAGGATTGCTGGATCCTTGGAGGATCCGTGTCCCTGTATGTACAAATTTATACTACCTTTAATATCTCAAAACCTACTGAACGGATTTACACCAAATAGGAAAAAGGATTCTTTCTTTACCAAGACCTACCTTTCTGCCAAATTTGGTGTATTTCTCCCCAGTAGTTTGGGCTGTAGTTGCGACTAAAATCTCTATGGGAAATACACTTTTTTTGGCCCCTCCCCCTTTCCCCCCCTTCCCCGCCTTGACGGATCACCGTAAAACTTTCCATGTGCAACAAGAATCACTGGGGCACTATTGTTGGGAAAAGTTTGTGAAGATTCATCAACCAGTGCCAAAGATATATGCAAGTAAAAAAATGCGTTTCCTATGGATACTAGGTCCTAACTATAACTAAAGGAAACTTTCCAAAAGAGTGCTCTATTTTGCCTAGTTTGTGAAAAAAAGTGGTCCCAAAACTCAAAATCCCCATGCTTTTTTCATAGACTTTTTAAGACAGCACTACTGCAAAAACTGCTGAACAGAATTATACTAAATTGGCAGAAAGCTAGATCTTGATCGAGAAACATGCTTTTTGTGATTTGGTGTAAATCCATCCAGAAATTAAGGTTAAAAAATATATGTATATCTGGATTGTTAGATTCAAGGGGCTCTTGCGACAGTCACTCAATCCCACTTTAAAAAAAATAGGGCATTCTGATTGACCCAGGGAGCTTTTTTTCCTTGGGCCGTCATGCGTCCGTGGGAGTCAAACTCCACTGGGAGCAAGCGCTTTAATTGGCTGCCAGCAACATGAGAATACTCGAGGACTTAGCCCCTCTCCTGAACTTGTATTTAAAATATAATATAAGAGGTCAAGGTAATTTGCCATTTTTTTTTACTTTGGCCACGGGGTGTCCCACTGTGCCGCCCTAAGCCACATGGGGGGGACACAGAGGGACCCCCCTGTGGCCAAAATGAAAAAAAAAATGAGTATTTTTGCAGCGATCCCCTCCCTGAGCCTATAATGGGCTAGGGGACTCCATCCCCTAGAGCGGTACACTTGCTGTAGCCTGAGGAGCCCACCCCCTGGTGTAGTCCCCATGGCCCAAGAAGGCTCGGGGAGGGGGGCTGCATGCCCACCTCCCCTTTTTATTGGAACTGGCCCTGGGGGTGGGATTCCTGGGGCTGAATAAGGATCCTCCATCCCGAGGGCTCCCTCCCTTAAATATATATGTTTTTCCCCAGGGGATGGGGCCCTCGGGGCCTAAAGGTGATTCCTACACTGCACATGCCAAAGGCTGTGCATGGTGTAGGTTAGCAGCCTGCTGGGGGTTTGGCCACAAGCCCCGGCAGCAGGTCAAGCCCTGTCGCCCACACCCCGCTGCGCACAGCCAAAGGTTGTGAGCAGCGTGAGGGTGGCTGCCAATGAAGAACTGGAAGCAGGTCCTGGCTGCAAGACAGGCCCTGTGGCTAACCCCACACCGTGCACAATCAAAGGCTGTGTGTGGCATGGGTTGTCTGCCTCCAGGTGGCTGCCTGTAAGGAGTTGGACGCAGGGCCTGGCTGCAAGCCAGGTCCTGCTGCCAAATCCATGCCACACATGATGAAAGGCTGTGCAGAGCATGGGGTTGACTGCCAGCAGGGGGGGTTGGCTGACTCCACGTGGGTTGGCCACTGGACCTGGCTGCAGGCCAGGCTCTGTAGGTAACTCCTTGCTGTGAATGGACAAAGGCCATGTGCAGCGTGGGGTTGGCTGCTGGTGTAAGGTTTGCTCTAGGGCCTGGAATGGCCAACCACCCATCTTTGGCTGTGCACAGTGGGTGGTTGGCTTTATGTATGGCAATAAAATATTACTTTACATTAAAAAGCCCTAGAAATTCACTGAAAAAAACAAAGGTTAAAGTAACATCATAGTTAAGTGTGATAAAAAGATCTGTTTTTGTTTAAAAAACCTTAGTAACGTTACATTAACCTTTGATGTTTTCAGTGAATATATATCTATGTATATCTATATATCTATAGATCTATTTTTTTTCCCACTGAAAACATCAAAGGTTAAAGTAACGTTATAGTTAGGTGTGGTAAAAAGATCTGTTTTTGTTTTTTAATAAAACTTAAAAATTCACTGAAAAACCAAAGTTTAAAGTAACTGTATAGTTAGTCAGTGACAACTAACTTCAGCAACATTAGCCCATATTGTTAGATCAGTTCGCCTGATAAGCGCTTATCTACTTCATGCACAAGAGGAATGAAAATGTAGAAATACTATTGGGGAACCTACAAGAAACAAGTTATTAAAATTTTTCATTTTATTTTATAGTCAATTATAGAGCACAGTGGCTACCTCAGAATGAAGTGTCCCGACGCTGTGAGATATCATTTGTGCGTAAACAAGCTTAGCAAAGAGTGCTTATTTACAGAGCTTAATTTGTAGCATAAAGAGTGGCGGTGCCCAAAGCACTGCTCAAAAGACAGTGGCCGGTGCTATTAAATGTCCCGGCGCGGAATACCAAGGCTGCATAGTACTGAATCCACCTCATGCCTCTTTAATCCACGGCCAGACACGTCCCAGCACCTTTACATCACTCTTGCAGTCTCCTGCTTTCTCCCTTGTTGAGGGCTTTTCCGCCTTATCTTCCTTCTTCTTTCCTGTTTGTGTGTTTTCCCCTCTCTTGCTCTCAGGGAATGTTTGATAAGGAAAAATAAGTTCTGGTTGGCCCCACCTGCCCCCAAAATGAGGGCTGGTGGGCCCCACTGACACAAATTAAGCACTGCTTATTTAGGAACAGTCAAAGTCAGTCTGATTTCCTCATCTTCCATATATTGCTTTGTGACTGTGACACAGCCTTAAATAGGCACCTTTTTTGTACTGGTAACCAGTGCAGTTTTCAATTGCTGATATGTCTGTGTTCTACGACTTAATCACAAAATCATACATGCAGCTGTATTTTGAAGCAGCTGTATTTGATAGATTAGGTGCTTAGGGAGGCCAATCAGAAGATCATTGCTGTGGTGTATTACTGACATAATAATGACTTGGACAAGCTCGCTCTGGGCTGCCGCAGGAACAAAAGGAATTATCTTTTTAAACAATTATAACAGTCCATAACATGATGAGCAAATGGTTTTTATGTGTTCTGCAAAAAACATAATCACACCGAAATCATGTGCCTGACGGGTAGGTCTGGGCATCAAATTGAAAGACTCCAGCCACCAATCTTTTGACCACTTACTATCTGGTCCAAAGACTAGAATTTCTGTTTTGTTTCCTTTTAAAGTGTGCAAATTCTGGCCCATCCAGGTTGTAACACCTTATAGGCACTTTTGAATGTAGGTTTTATCGTCAGCTGACCCTCCATCCAATTTAACAATCATCTGTGTGTCATCCGTAGCATGTAAAAATAGAGATACTGAATGATTCAATCAGTGATACTAATGGTGCTATATAGAGGTTTAATAAGCTGTGGCTCAGAAAGGACCCATGAGGATCCCTGTATTGACCTGTTTAGGCCAGGACTTATAATGTACGATGGCCACAATTTGAGTTCAATCTTTTGGAAAGAAGAGAGCCATTGAAGGACCCTATCAGCTATTCCAGTGTTATGAATCTTAGTAGAAGGATATAATGGTTCACTGTATCAAATGCAGTTGAAAGGTCCAATAGCACCAGCACTGCCACTCCTCCCTTATCGCTAATGATGGATTTGGGAGGGCGGGCAAAAGGCCCTACCCTCCCAGAATTTTCAGGTAGGTGGTAGGGTCCGAGGGCGAACGGTATAGTCATTCATCTGTGGGGTGCAGGGGTGGGGTTTTCTTATGGTTTATTTGTCCATCAGTTACCAGGGTTAGGTGCCATTTTGTTGGGTATGTCCCGGTTTGGCAGGGTCAGAATTAGCGTTACGGTAGCCAGAAATAACATTTAGGCAATAGCTTTCTTGGGGAGCCATTGAAGTCTCAAATGATATCAAGCAGACGCTGCTCGTTTTGCAACAGGCAGGCAGGGTCAACCTGCTGTCAGAGGGTGCATTATTGCAGGCAGGATTAACAGCCCAGGAGTGCCCGAAGCGGAGGTCCACAGGTGGGGTGGCTGCTGCCATCATGGCCTGCGGGTCACTTTCCCGCAAGGTGCGAAATAGGTGGGTCGAGTTCTGGGAAAGGAAAAGGAACTTGCCGTGTATCCTGGGATGAGGTTCTGCGTCATGTGGGGAAGGGAGGTTCGGGTGCGGTCCGTGGTGGACTCCGAGAGTTGCGGGCTGCGAGGGCTGCTTTGGCAGGGAAGGGGGAGGAGAGCACAAGGGGTGTGTCACCTGTGACGCAGCGGGTGCTTTGTGCCACAGAGGTGGCAGGGGATGCGGGTCCCGAGGTGGGGCGCAGCCCTATTTTAGGCCCTTACCTTTTGTGTCTGGCCCGGGGGGCGCACAGCGGGAAGGAGGCTGCGGGCCCCGGCCGCGATGCAGCAGTTCTTCAGGGCCCGGGCCTGCCTGGAAGCATGCGGCCGGAGGGTGCGTAGACACTGTTGCCCATGTAGATGATGCTTGTCTCCTTCCTGTCTAGTTCTGGGCTGGTGCTGAGCACTGAGGCTGGGTCATTGGTCCCCAGGGGACATAGTGACATTGTTGGGGGGCCCCTGAGCAAGGGGAAGGAGGGTCCTTTCTGGCTTTGGGTGGGATTTATGAGGGAGATGGGGAAAGCAGGTCATTTCCCTCCAGGGTGGAGGAGCGGGAAGCTCCAGGGCAGGTTGAACAGAGGTATGGGTGCGATGCAATGGGGGTGGTGGCTCCTGCCCCCCACCTCACTCCATTGTTTGGGTAGGGGCAGAGGCCTTTCAAAATGGGGGCCCAGGGTGATGGGTGTGGTGTCACATGCCCCCCCCCGAGTTTCTGCGGCAGGTAGGCCTGGGACAGTTTAGTGCCAACCAGGGGCCGCAGGTAGGTTCGCAGGAACGGTTACATGCTGGTCAGTATAGAAGGTCTCATACAGCCTATTTACCCCGGCCCAAAGACAGAGCATGTGTCCCTACGGGCATCTCTGGGATGGCGAGGGACCACAATGAAGCGAGCCAAGGTCAGGACGATGCATCTGCCTGGCAGGACTACAACCCTTCACAGGATTTATTTCAAGAGCAGTTTGGTGTTGGTGGTGTAGGCGGTGGGGAGGTGCAGGGGTCGGGGATTGGGAATTGGATTATCAAGAGGATGAGTTGGAAGAGGATGAAATTGTGGAGGATGGAGAGTTGATGGATGAGAATGAAGTGTGGGCAGCCCCTCCCACAGGCCATGGGGGGCGAGGTTTGACTAATCGGAGAGGTAGTGTCGTTGTTTTACAGGAGGTGGTGACAAGCCCAAGGGCCGCTCCAAAGGAGAGAACTGCAGCATCAGTCTTTGTGTGGGCCCGGGTCTTGAAGCCAGGTAAGGTGGGGTACAAGGGAAGAGTGGGGGGTTGTAGAAGTGGGGGTTCAGGCTGCGGGCCAGAGGTGGAAGTGTACGGGGGAGATCTCAGGCTGTGGTGGGGTAAGTATGTGAAGGACCAAGGTATGGGTATGGACATAGCGGGGGACAAGGAGATGGGGACGGCAGAGCTGCTTACAAGGTCACAAGCAACAGAGACGAGTGAAGGTGGGGGACGGTGACAAAAAGGAGAGTAAGAAGGTGAAGAGGAAGAAGCTGCCGTACATGGGGATTACCAAACCCTTGGGGGCACATTTAATGGCTCTGACCAAGGAGCGTATTTGGAAAAGGGAATATATAGAATTTACTAAGTTGCCACATCAGGAGATATGGGCAAAAGAGAGTTCAAAGGAGGAGGAATATGAGCTGTCTCATAAGCCCAGGGTACCAGCCAACATTGAAAATTGGACGGCTTCTTTTTTAATTTACGCAAGTGTTTATTGTGAAAAATATCAAGAGAGATGTGTTGCTCTGTTTAAATATCTTGATGTAGTGCGTAAGGCACAGGTGACTTTTGGGGGGTGGGTATGGGTTTATTATGATGAGGAATTCCAGGCTCGCCTGGCAGCAGAGGAAGACGTAGTGTGGGGACAGTTGGATTATGAGTTGTTCTTACAAACTATGGCACCGGAGAGGTCAGCCCCATTGACTTACACGGCGAGCGTCTGGCCGGTAATCTACAGGCCTTTTCGAGGGTGTCCCACCCAAGCAGGGGAGGTGGTGTGCAGAGGAATGGCCAGAGGATTGGAAGGGGGGAGTGCGCAGCATTGCTTTCCTGGATTTTTTCCTCTGATGGTGACTGATTGTTTGTGGGGGCAACTCTTTGGGAACAGGACAGCACGGTTCAACGTTGATAACATAGCGGTAGTCAACATGGTCAATCGTCAGTCAGCAAAAGAACCCAAGCTGAGGCAGTTGTTGAGAGTTTTTATGCTGGAGTGTTTGCGGGCAAACGTTACTTACAGGGTATGTCACACTACAGAAATACACAATGAAATTGCTGATGCTCTCTCCTGGTTTCAGTGGACAAGGTTCAGTGGGGTGGCCCCAGGGGCGGATGAGAGGAAGACTGCAATGCCGGCTCACTTGTGGACAGTAGGTGAGAGCATTTGAGGCAGCTGATTCTGGGTTCACTATCGGGCTCAAGGCGTAAAACATATGGGCTGGTGTGGGAGGAGTTTTTGCAGTCGGGCAGTGCCCCGAGGAATTTCGGATGGAGGTCGAGCTTGCAGGGAGGATGTGGTAAATTTTATCATGTCTTTGATTGACAAGGGTTTTTTGAAGGACACAATAGCCGGTAAGTTGGCAGGCATAGCCTTTTTTGGTAAGCTAGGGTGGGGATATGAGCCATTGACTGGAGAAAAGGGGAGGCACATCCTTGAAGGGTGGTCAGGAGAGAGGGTTGTGGAAGACAGGTGTAGGCATCCCATCACACTGCGCATTTTGAAGCAATTGGTTGCGGCTCTCCCGAGGGTGTGTCGGGATTCATGAGAGACGCTTCATTTTATGGTCATCATGGTGTGGCTGTTTTTGGAGCTTTTCGTGTTTCAGAAGTGGTTGGATCTGCGGCATGCCAAGGGTTACGTTGGGGTGATGTATGTCTGCTGGAAGGAAGGGGTGGTGCAGGTCTGGATACCAAATCCCATGATAGATCAGTCAGGCAGGGTTGTTTGTGTGACTTTGTGGGCCTACCCGGATGTGATGGTTTTCCATATGCTTGGTGGGTGATACTGTGAAAGCAAGGTGGCGGAAAGGGAGACATTTTTCTGCATGAGAATGCCGCACGTTTTTTGGCTTCAAGGTGTTGTGGGTTTTGAGGAAGGCCTTGGTTTTGGTGGGCTATGAATCAAGCGATTTTGGGACGCATTCGTTTTGGATTGGGATGGCGACAGAGGCTGAAGGCAGGGGTTGGACAGCAGGAGAGATTAAATAGTTGGGGTGTTGGCGATCTGGTTGCCATCAGCTCTGTTTGCATTTGGGGTGGATGTTGCAGGACAATCAATAACATGAGTTTGTTTTCTCCTAGGTTGCATTGCGGGTCCAGAAAGAAGCCATATAGAGGTTTGGATCTGCAGGCACTCTTTTGTGAAGTTGGCAGTGAGGCATGCAGTGTCAAGACGAGGAGGAAGTCAGCTGGGTCTGACTGATACAGTTGTACAGTTGAAGTGGTTCGGTAAAGGAGGCATGGAATGGCATGAGCTGTTGCCAAAATTGAATGATTTGATCAAAGGACTGGTAGGTCGCTCCCCCACCACACAGCTCCATTTGTGTGCCCTGCTGCTGCCCCTGATTGTGCTCGTTTTTTTCCTTCTGTGCCCCCTTGCTGCCCTGATTGTGCTCGTTTTTCCTTTCTGTGCCCCCTTGCTGCCCTGATTGTGCTCGTTTTTTTTTCCTTTCTGTGCCCCCTTGCTGCCCTGATTGTGCTCGTTTTCCTTTCTGTGCCCCCTTGCTGCCCTGATTGTGCTAGTTTTTTTCCTTTCTGTGCCCCCTTGCTGCCCTGATTGTGCTCGTTTTTCCTTTCTGTGCCCCCTTGCTGCCCTGATTGTGCTCGTTTTTCCTTTCTGTGCCCCCTTGCTGCCCTGATTGTGCTCGTTTTTTCCCTTTCTGTGCCCCCTTGCTGCACTGATTGTGCTCGTTTTTTCCTTTCTGTGCCCCCTTGCTGCCCTGATTGTGCTTGTTTTTTCCTTTCTGTGCCCCCTTGCTGCCCTGATTGTGCTCGTTTTTTCCTTTCTGTGCCCCCTTGCTGCCCTGATTGTGCTAGTTTTTTTCCTTTCTGTGCCCCCTTGCTGCCCTGATTGTGCTAGTTTTTTTCCTTTCTGTGCCCCCTTGCTGCCCTGATTGTGCTCGTTTTTCCTTTCTGTGCCCCCTTGCTGCCCTGATTGTGCTAGTTTTTTTCCTTTCTGTGCCCCCTTGCTGCCCTGATTGTGCTCGTTTTTTTCCTTTCTGTGCCCCCTTGCTGCCCTGATTGTGCTCGTTTTTCCTTTCTGTGCCCCCTTGCTGCCCTGATTGTGCTCGTTTTTCCTTTCTGTGCCCCCTTGCTGCCCTGATTGTGCTAGTTTTTTTCCTTTCTGTGCCCCCTTGCTGCCCTGATTGTGCTCGTTTTTTCCTTTCTGTGCCCCCTTGCTGCCCTGATTGTGCTCATTTTTTTCCTTTCTGTGCCCCCTTGCTGCCCTGATTGTGCTCGTTTTTTCCTTTCTGTGCCCCCTTGCTGCCCTGATTGTGCTCATTTTTTCCTTTCTGTGCCCCCTTGCTGCCCTGATTGTGCTCGTTTTTTCCTTTCTGTGCCCCCTTGCTGCCCTGATTGTGCTCGTTTTTTCCTTTCTGTGCCCCCTTGCTGCCCTGATTGTGCTCGTTTTTCCTTTCTGTGCCCCCTTGCTGCCCTGATTGTGCTAGTTTTTTTCCTTTCTGTGCCCCCTTGCTGCCCTGATTGTGCTCGTTTTTTCCTTTCTGTGCCCCCTTGCTGCACTGATTGTGCTCGTTTTTCCTTTCTGTGCCCCCTTGCTGCCCTGATTATGCTCGTTTTTTCCTTTCTGTGCCCCCTTGCTGCCCTGATTGTGCTAGTTTTTTTCCTTTCTGTGCCCCCTTGCTGCCCTGATTGTGCTCGTTTTTTCCTTTCTGTGCCACCTTGCTGCCCTGATTGTGCTAGTTTTTTTCCTTTCTGTGCCCCCTTGCTGCCCTGATTGTGCTCGTTTTTTCCTTTCTGTGCCCCCTTGCTGCCCTGATTGTGCTCGTTTTTTCCTTTCTGTGCCCCCTTGCTGCCCTGATTGTGCTCATTTTTTTTCCTTTCTGTGCCTCCTTGCTGCCCTGATTGTGCTCGTTTTTCCTTTCTGTGCCCCCTTGCTGCCCTGATTGTGCTCATTTTTTCCTTTCTGTGCCCCCTTGCTGCCCTGATTGTGCTAGTTTTTTTCCTTTCTGTGCCTGTTTCCCGCCGCTGCGCCCCTGCGGCCCCGCCCCCTCACTGCCCATTCGCTGCCCCATTCCCTGCTCCTCCCTCCCACATCCCCATTTATGGCGGCCGCTGGGCAGCCGCACAGCGGACGTGCGCAGCGGGCGCGCCGCTGGCGTGCCGAAGGCGCGCCTAAGGCAAGCCCGTCTGCGCCCGTCCGCGCCGGGACCGCGCCCAGCGCCAGAACCCCATGTCCGGGCATCGCCCGCGCCCGCCACATCAACAGACGCCGATACGACGCCAGCACCCTCCACGCACTCAACCCCGGAAAAGATCACGCCTGCTACCTGGCCACCCCGAAGCGCACCCAAGGGCCCTTCACCTGCCGGAACTGCAGCTTCGCCAGCACCCGCCCCGCCAAACCACCGCCCAGGAAAGAACCCAACTACCTCAGATGCATCCTCCTCAACACCCGCTCCGCCCGCAAACACGCCATCGAACTCTGGGACCTTCTCGACTCAACCTCCCCAGACGTCGCATTCCTGACGGAGACCTGGCTGAATCCCGCTTCAGCCCCCGACATCGCCATTGCCATCCCGGACGGCTACAAGTTCACCCGCCGGGACCGCACCAACGGAGTCGGAGGAGGCATCGCCATCGTCCACAGGAACACCCTCAGAGTCTCAACCAACACCGACGACACCCTCAGCACCGCCGAACACATGCACTTCCAGATCCACACCGATCCCAACACCACCCTCAGAGGAACCCTCATCTACAGACCACCCGGACCCCGACCACAGTTCAGCGATTCTATCGCTGACTTCGTCAGCACACACGCCATCGCCTCCACGGACTACATCCTCCTCGGGGACCTGAACTTCCACCTCGAGAACAACAAGGACACCAACTCCACCACCCTGATCGACAACCTCGCCACCCTCGGACTCAGACAGCTCGTGACTACACCCACCCACGCCACCGGCCACACGCTAGACTCCATCTTTTCCGCATGCCCACACGTCTCCTTCAACCACACCTCCGAACCCCACTGGACTGACCACCACTGCATCCACTTCACCTACAGGAAGCCCACCACGCACCACCGCACCGAACAAATGCCTCGCCGCTGCTGGAGCAGAGTCACCGAAGACCAGCTAACCACAACCCTCGCCCTGAGCCCACCCGCCGAACCCTCCGACCCTGACACCGCCACCCGCAACCTCAGACAGTGGATCGACGACTGCACCAACACCCTCGCCCCGCTCAAGAGTCCGCCCAACAGCCACACCAGCAAGAAAGCCACCTGGTTCACCGAAGACCTCCAGGCCTCCAAACGAACATGCCGAAAACTGGAGAAGATCTGGCTCCATGAACGGACAGCGGACAGCTACGCCGCCCACAAGAGCGCCACCCGCAGTCACCATCACCTCATCAGATCCGCCAAAAGGGCCTCACTCAAAGACCGCCTAGACAACAACGCACACAACAGCAAAGAGCTCTTCAACATCGTGAAGGAACTCTCCAACCCCAGCTCCAACACCAACGACATCCCGCCGTCGCGAGACCTGTGCGACTCACTGGCCACCTTCTTCCACCGCAAAATCGCCGACATCCACGACAGCTTCAACACCACGACCGCCCCGGCAACCACCGAGACCACTGCCCCCACAACCACCAACCGCCTGCTCTCCTGGACCAACATCAACGACGAGGACACCAGCGAGATCATGAACACCATCCACTCCGGCTCACCGCTAGACCCGTGCCCTCACCACGTCTTCAACAAAGCCAGTACAGCCATCGCGCCCCATCTCCGGAAAATAATCAACATCTCCTTCGAGACAGCAACCTTCTCGGAAAGCTGGAAGCACGCCGAGATCACCGCCTTACTCAAGAAACCCAAGGCAGACCCCAAGGACCTCAAGAACTTCCGACCCATCTCTCTGCTCCCGTTCCCCGCGAAGGTCACCGAGAAAATCGTCAACAAACAACTGACCCGCTACCTCGAGGAGAACAACATCCTGGACCCTTCCCAGTCCGGCTTCCGCAGCAACCACAGCACCGAAACCGCCCTCATCGCCGCCACCGATGACATCAGGACCCTGCTAGACAACGGAGAAACAGCAGCCCTCATCCTCCTGGACCTATCAGCCGCCTTCGACACGGTCTGCCACCACACACTACGAACACGCCTTCACGACGCCGGGATCCAAGAGAAGGCCCTGGACTGGACCACATCCTTCCTCTCCGGCAGAACACAAAGCGTCCGCCTCGCCCCTTACGATCCAAAGCCACCAAGATCATCTGCGGCGTACCCCAAGGCTCTTCCCTCAGCCCAACGCTGTTCAACATCTACATGGCACCCCTCGCCCACGTCGCCCGACAGCACAACCTCAACATCATCTCCTACGCCGACGACACCCAGCTGATCCTCTCCCTCACCAAAGACCCTCACACCGCCAAAGCCCACCTCCACGAAGGAATGAAGGCCGTCGCCGAATGGATGAGTACCAGCCGCCTGAAGCTGAACTCGGACAAGACGGAGGTCCTCATCCTTGGTTCCAACCCTTCAGCATGGGACGACTCCTGGTGGCCAACATCACTGGGAACAGCCCCGACACCCACCGACCACGCACGCAACCTAGGGGTCATCCTCGACCCCACCCTCTCCATGACTAAGCAGGTCAACGCCGTTTCCTCATCCTGCTTCAACACCCTCCGAATGCTCCGCAGGATCTTCAAGTGGATCCCCACCGAAACAAGAAAAACAGTCACCCAGGCCCTCGTCACCAGCAGGCTGGACTACGGAAACGCCCTCTACGCAGGAACGACGGCTAAGCTCCTGAGACGGCTGCAACGCATCCAGAACGCCTCTGCACGTCTTATCCTCGACATCCCCTGACGCAGCCACATCACACCCCACCTGAGAGACCTGCACTGGCTCCCTGTCAACAAGAGGATAACCTTCAAGCTCCTCACCCACGCACACAAAGCACTCCACAACTCCGGACCAGCCTACCTCAACAGACGACTCAGCTTCTACACCCCCACCCGCCAGCTCCGCTCCACCAGCCTCGCCCTCGCCACAGTCCCCCACATCCGGAAAACGACCGCCGGCGGCAGATCCTTCTCCCACCTCGCCGCCAAGACCTGGAACACCCTCCCCACCAACCTTCGGCAGACCCAAGACCTACTGGCCTTCAGAAGACTCCTCAAGACCTGGCTCTTCGATCAGTAGCAGCACCACCCCCCTCTTCCCCCAGCGCCTTGAGACCCTCGCGGGTATGTAGTGCGCTTTATAAGTGACATGATTGATTGATTGATTGAAAGGAACGCCTGGCCTAGACATTTTATTAGTGCACCTAGGAGAAAATTACTTAGTCAAGATGAAAGGTTTGGCATTAGTAAAAGTGATAAAACAGGACTTATTGGAGTTTAAGAAAGCATGGTCAGGCACGATGGTGGTGTTCAACAGAGCAAGGCCAAAAGGAAACAGAGAAATTCTGAAATTTTGTAAGGTGGAAGGGTTTTTCTTTTTGGAACACAGTGACATCGCGTATGAGGCAGTTGAGTTTTTCAGAGATGATGGGCTTCATTTATCAGTTTACGAAGTGGAGTTGTATTTGATGCAAATAAAAAAAATTCTAGCCGAGATGCTGCATTTGCAGGTGGGAATGTAGATGGTTGTTTGTTTTTCCTAGGGGCGGGGGGGACAGAAAAACCCTGGGTTTTTCAGGTGGTGGTTTCCTACACGAGTTTAAAAGGTTTATAAAATAAAGCAGTTTTCAATGTTCAGACCTAGTTGAATTTTGGGGGGGAGGGGAAGTGGAGTTATGGAATGAGAGGACAACAGTGGGGGATGCATGATGGATGGAAGTGGGGATTTATGAGTGATAAGGGTGTGATTGGATTTTGATTGGTTTGGTTTGGAAGTGTTGCTTTTGGGAGAGGGAGGGGGTTTGTGGCTAGGTAATAAAATGTATAGTGAGGCCAATGTTATAATTAGCATGTATGGCGTAGAGCCAGGTTTCTTGGGGTTTATTGCCGTGCCGTTCACCTTTTTCATTAAAGCGGCCTTTTCCACACTAGAATGTAGTCTGTAGTTATTGGCGACACCATGCCGCCCGATTATGGTTTTGAGAGGGTGGGCAAAAGGCCCTACACTCCCGGAATTTTCAGGCAGGTGGTAGGGTCCAAGGGTGAAGGGCATAGTGATTGGTCCGTGGAGTGCGGGTGGAGTTGTCGTAGTGTGTTTTTGTCCATCAGTTACCAGGGTTAGGTTCCATTTTGTTGAGTACGTCCCGGTTTGGCAGGGTCAGAATTACCATTACCCACCCACCTATCCCTATAGTAGTCTTTGATGAGGCTGGTGCACAAGATGTGCCAGTAGTTTTGTGTTTTTGGTCGCCTTATGAGCAGGTGTGTGGCAGTTCCTACATGAATTTAAAAGGTTTATACAATAAAGCATTGTTCAATGTTCAGACCCAGTTGAATTTAGGGGGGAGGGGAAGTGGAAGTGGAGTTATGGAATGAGAGGACAACAGTGGGGGATCCATGATGGATGGATGCGTGGATTTATGAGTGGTGAGGGTGATTGGAAATTGATTGGTTTGGTTTGGAATGGCTGCTTAGGGGAGTGTGAAGGAGGTTTGTGGTTAGGTAATAAAATGTATAGTGAGGCCAATGTTATGATTAGCATGTATGGCGTTTAGCCAGGTTTGTTGGGGTTTATTGCCGTGTTGTGCACCTGTTTTATTAAAGGAGCTTTTCCCACATGAGAATGTAGTCTGTATTTATTGGAGACATCATCCCTCTCCATACTTCTAATCACCTCAGTCACAATCAAAAGGACTGTTTTGGTACTCAGAAATCTTCGGATTCATGATTATGATTTTTATAGTATCTGATTTGATTCAACAAAGTCAGTGAGTTGATTGTTCACTATTTTTTCTGTCTATTGCGCAAATGAAGAAAGGAGCAAGATGGGACGATAGTTGGAGAAAATGTTGAGATCTGCCAGGATTTCATTAATGAAGATCTAACAATAGCAGATTTACAATTCTCAACATTGTAAGATAGGAGTTACACGAAGTTGCCATTGCCAGGACAATAATCACTGAGACTATTTTAAACTGGTGGATTGGACAGACATTCAATGGTGGAAGACATGGTCATCCCATTAAAAATCTTCATCTTGTCTGTAGTCATTGGGGTAAAAGAAGAACATTGATTTCCCTAGGCTGATCCGAATTTATCTACTATGTCCTGGTGGTGAACAAATCTTACAGTGAAATTGTCAATCTTATCATGTAAATACTCCGACATTTTGTCTCTAGTTCTTGTGATGAACTAATTGAGATTTCTTCTCCTGAAGTCGAGGCCATGTCTTTAAACAACCTAAAAACATATTTTATTGGATTACTGAATTCAAAAATTCTCTTTCAGCCATATTCTCCTTTTACTAATTTAATTTCTCTGTGATTTGCCTGGAGCTCGTCCATATAGATCTATTTGTCTCCTGCCTGATAGTCTGTCATCTACTGAAGCAATCATGTAAAAATAAAAAGCTACGTTAAATATAAGGCAGTAAAATATTCACAGTCATGAGCCTGAGTGAAAATTATATCAATCATATGCGTTATGTGGAGATATGTGGAGAAAAAATGTACACAAGCCCATGAAAAGAGATCATTGCACTTCAATGAATACATGCTACACTTAATGATGAGTAAAGTTACAAGAAAAAACTCAACTGAAGTGTATTTGGAGCACCGATGAAACTGGAAAATGAGTCATGTTACCCTGACACTTTCTCTTTTACATGCATACCTCTCCCAATACATGCATTCTACTATGAGGGAGCCACTGTAGCGAATTTACCAAGAGTAGCTGAAGAGGCCACTATGGTGACTTTACCAAGCGCTCTTTCCATCCAGTGCCATCATGGGCAGTGCTAAGCACTGTCTCGCTTTCACACTGGGAACTAGTCAAGGGTCTTAATGCACCTCCAGGTCATATACTCTCTTAACTTGTAACTCAACTAGATTGTATGCATGTATGTGGTATGTCTATAGCATGAACCTAGCCAAAAGGCAGCTGAGTGCTGTACGGGGAAAAAGACAACCAAAAATTCAAAATATGATAGGAAGGTAACTGGTTTGTGGATAGCTAATGCATTGTGATTAGTGAATAAATGTGACAGATCCAGTTTTCCCTGTAACCTGGGCATAATGGCTAGCAGGGGTTTTATTTTCTAGTGCTTGGCAGCAATTCAAGCTGTGCTATACTGGTTCATTATTTTTAATGTTATATTGTGGAAGTGTTGTTTTCTCAATCCCCACCTGCCCACTAAGCACATTTATATTTTACCTGAATGTACTGAATCTATTTTATACTGAATTTTAATGTTGGGATAGAAGCAGTAGGGGTGCTTTCTTCTCACCAACTGTGCTGGACAGAATAATTAGTACTGCTGAATGTAGTGGATCCAGGAGGCCATTTTTAATCCTGGGTTCTGAGAACCACCATATTTTGATTGCAATGTTCTAGTTGTTTAAGAAGGGGATGACCAGACCTCTTATAAGAAGGGTTGCAGCGCGGATGCGATGCTGATGCGCCGAAGGTATGCCAAAGGAAGCCTGTCTGCCCCCATCCTCATTCAGCCAGTGTTCAGCCCCAGTCATGCTTGCCATTTAGAAACGTCCTCTAAGTTTAGGATTAAGTACTCCGCACAAGAATTATACAATCTGTGGACTAAGATCAGCTGTGAGGGTGAGTCCCTGGCGGAGTCTTACTCTCTGTCATCAGTTTGCGATAAGTGTGCTGTATATCTTCCCTGGTCGATAACTGTGGGGGCAGTTCATCGAACCTCAGTTAACAATCGAAGCAGGGGGTGCATCTTTTGTAAATGCATGCCACTCCATTGAATGTGTGCTCACTACACAAAAATACTCTGCACATTTTCAAACTTCATATTGGTGATCTTCACAGGCAGCAGAGTCTCGGCATAAAGGTGCCCGTTCGTAGTTGTAAAAAGTGACAGGATTTCAGCTTTCTTCTCAGGAGTATCTCAACTGATGCCAAGCCAGGGTCCGGGACCTGGGGTGTCGCCTCTTGGGGATCAGGAACTTACTCCAGCAGAAGACAGCAGAGTTCATGATGTTCCAGTTGCAGGTCCAATTAGGTCCAATGCAGTAGGTCTTCTGGGCAGCTGCAGGATGGCCTTTGGAAATTTTTGTGTACCGGTAGCTCAGACAGGTCAGCCTACTGGCCCTTTGAGTCACTCAGGTTAGCCGGAGATTAAAAGAGCAGATTCACCTTCCTTTTCAGAGAGCAAGTCAGTCCTCAAGCAGAAGGGCAGTCCTTTGGGGGGCAAAGCTTCTTCTGTAATATCCACAAGCCCAGGAGTGTACTGAAGAATGGCTCTGGAGTTCCAATATTTATATAGGTGTTAGCCTTTGAAGTCAGAGGATTCCCACATCTGGTTCTGGAAAGGTCTTCCCTTTCCCTGTCAAGGATCCAAGACGTCTGGGGTGACAAAACACTAGTGTCAGGTTTCTTTGTATGTGCTGGAGGCAAGCCTTTTAAAGTGTAGGTGGGGCAAGTCAGAGCTCTTCCCCCAGCCATCCTGACAAGATGGCCCTTACCTGCTCCCCTTTGTGTCACTGTCTGGAAGGAATAGACAAACCAAACACCAGACCCATCCACAGTCATATAACTCAGGACTCTGGCAGAAGACACAAATGGTTAGGACAAAAAAATGCCAACTTTCTAAAAGGATTTTTGTTTAAATTGTGACTTTATCATTAAAGAGAATTTTAAATTACAATTAATTTGAGTGCAAACACCATATATCTATCTGCAACCAATCAAACATTATCACTTATTAAATGTAATAAGGTAACCCAGTGTTAGTCAAGAGACAGGCTGTAGTGTAGTTCCTATTTCCCTAATAGGCTCTGCGCATTGGAATAATATACCCTATAGGTTTGACATAGGACTGAGGTCAGTATGTCCCTATCGAGTATATTAAACTTAATTACTTTGTGCCAGCTAACTCAGAGGCCACTAGAAACTCCTTGTAAACAAGAAGGGAGTAGTTTCTGGCAACCGCATAAACATGACAACTTTGTTTCCCTTTAGAATCGGAACACTCTCAGAATCGTGGAAACAATAGATAACAGTTTCACTCAGCTAATCGTGCATGCTTAGTTTCTTCAGAGTTACACAGAAAGAATAGATGGGCGTTTCAATAAAAAGGATTTATTGAACAGTCTTGTTTCTCGTGTAAGAGATATGAGCTGTTATGATCACAAGACTGTATGCGAGATATATAATGTACAGCGTAAGCAGTAGAAAGAAATAATACTGCGCTAGCAATATCTTTTAGCTATGACACATATATTCATATACATAAATAACATAAGCTAAAAATGCGAGTACTCATACAATGCTTCTCTAAACTAGTTCTACCCCAGTGTACCTAACCTAGCCTAGGTGTAGGGCAAGGTAAGAAGTAGGTGAAATATTCTATAGTATGGTATACTAAGAGTCTGGTATGCCAAGAGTCCCTCTAGGTTCTAGTAAGCTCCATACCTTGAGAATGAGAGAGGTGGGAATCTCTTTCCGGGTCTCGAATTCTAACACCCCGCGAAGGGAGTCAGAACACTGGAAGGTGGATTCTCTGCGAGCAGGGATGACAGCGTCTCTTCTCAGTGCGTCAGGCCGGGATACGGGCTCCTCTGAAGTTGAGGTCTCCTCTAACTTGCTTGGGCAAGGGAAGGTATATTTATACCTGGTAGGTGCCTTGGAATGTTAGCATTGACGTGAAGTCGGACAGAGGAAGACGTCAGGAATGAACCCTTAAGGAATAGCGGTTCATGCATAATAGATGAGTTCTTGGAGAAATCAATAATCCTGTGCTGGGCTTAGGGTTTGGTTTCTAAGAACTCGTTTTGACGTTGGGGTGGACGGATGTCGGTGACCATGCCTGTATTTGGAGTGCATGGCTAATGCCTAAATAAGGACTGGGATCTTATGCCTATATAAGGGCAATGCGAATTGTGCCTATATAAGGACATGTTTCAGGAAAACCTATATACGGACACCTAAAGCGGAATACAACACCCACTCCACTTTCGAATGAACGATAATACTAAATGCTAAACATTAAACTTGAGTACCACATATTGCTAAAAACATTTCTAAAAGCATATTAAAAGAAGTTTTTAAAAGAAACTGTTGATAAAACATGTAACGCAAATAGGTACTGTACATTTTAAAGCATTTTTTAATTCTAGGCATATATCATAAATAAAATGCAACCTGAATGAATAAACAGAAATATATACATATGACGAAATGGTTGACAAGTATTTCAAAAATCAAAGCCACTTCATAACATGGTACTAAAATGAAATTATAGTAAAATAAGGTGACATTGTGTCCCTGGAAGTATTCAAAGAAGTCCGTTTTATATGAATAGTTCTACTGTAAGCAGATTGAGTTGCCATGTATTTTCAAAAAATAAAGAAAAAGAAAAAGTTCAATTTTAGGAAGAGTTCCAAGTTTTGAAAATATGAAGGCCAAATTCTTTGCGTCCCTGGTACACTGTGAGCCGAATCAAAGTCAGTGTAGGGGTCTGGTGTAAACATGAAATCATCTATTTCTGTAGACAAAATATCGTCTACCGATGTTGGTGACATTTGGAACACCTCATTCAGAAGGTTATCTGCACAGAGATGAGAAGCATCGCCTTCAGCATAAGATGCCACAGCAATGTTCGCGTCCGTTGTTACCTGTGTGTCTGTTGATCCATCTCGTACCTCAGCAGCAGCAGGAAGCGTCTGTGAGATCTCAATGAATGCCGTCATCAGGATTGGTAGTCTCTGGGGACAACACAGAGCATGGGCCGTTATCAGATCCAGCAGAGTATCGATATCCGTTGGCATGACTGATGGGAGTGTTAGACAGGTGTCTAGCACGCATTCTTCACTGCAAAGCAGGCAGCGTAGAACAGGTAAGATGCAATCTTGCCAGATTGGTCTAAATGACAGGAACCATATTGTATTAAGTTCCCGTAGACGAGGCATGCCCAAAAGTTGCACTATGCGCTCACGGCACTTGCGTTCTAGGAGAGCTTTCTCCACATCGCTCGGAGTGACGCCGGTGGATAGGCTTGCCATAGCGTAGTAGTAGGAATAGGAACAGGATTCCTGCAACAAGTGCTAGAATTAATGGCACACCACCAAACACCGAATGTGCGAAGTTTGGGATGATTCCGAGGACTGCCTGGAAGGGTGCTAACAGTCCTGAACAGATGGTCTTAAATACATGTACAATCCCGCTCGTATCAGACATGTTTAAGATACGTCCCATCATTTCTATGAAATGTATAGGGCAGTTTGTACGAATTAAGGCCTGTATCGCAGCCGAAGTCCTTGCAATTTGTAAATCATATGTTTCTTTGGCCGAGGTCAAAGGCACGGTCTGTTGCAAAAGCATGGCTTTCATTCTGCTTAAAGTATCAAAACGTATAAAAGAAACATTCAATGAAGGCCATAGAGGCGACTCCCTGACTGTCACTATTTGGGGGAACAATACTTGCATACAACAAGTAACCCTGGAGTCGACCGTCACCAGATATGGGATTCCTGGCAACATGCCACAGCAACTCTGATCATTCAACATGAGGTAACTCCTGTTAGAAAGTTGGCCAAACGTTGGATTAATCACAGTAGCTGGTGTACCTTGCAGGTGACAGGACAAGTTTGCCACAGAACCATTACAAGCCCCGTGTAAAGAAATGTCCTGACATATGAGAGAACCGCTTAATGCCTTTTCACAGTTTGTACCACTTAGAAACACTTCACGATCCCCACTCCAACATCTGTATTCGTAAGGTAAATCCCAGGATGTCTTAATGTATTCTTTACCCAACCTTTCATATTTGCCTGCTTGCATTTGTTTGAGGCAATACTGAAAATGAAAAGTAGTGACAGGCAGAGTTATTTTGCCATGGATGAGCCATTCTGTAGCTGGTTTTTCTGCTACTGTAAATGGTAATTTTTCCAGTTTTTCAATGCTCAGCACTGTATACTTTGCTCCCCTTTGTGCCAGTTTGATCTGTTTATCCGTTAGATTGTATTCCAAAAACAGAGAAGACGTGTTGATAAAACGCCAAGGCACATAGCCCGCACGCAAAGATTGCAGCGTCCAGCCTAATAACATAATAGAACGTAACTGAGATTGGCCTTGTTGTAACATGGCTAAATCTTGTTCCAGTATGTCAATAGCAGAGGATACAATGTTGTCAAATGAATAAATTCTGGATGACAAAGTTGTTAACCCATTGTCGACCACAGTGAGAGATTTCTCTAAGTTAATACGATCAAGTTCATGTATTCTTTCTGCGGCCTCTGCCTGTGAAACCTTCCATACTTCATTATAAGCAGCATAAATGCCGGCATATATGAAACGTTTTTGACGCGGTTTTCTTGGTCCTAGCAAGAATTCCCTAAGGTCTGCGTCTTCTTTAAGTAAAGATAAGTGTTGTTTCACATCCTCAAGTGTAGATTTTTGTGGCCAGTCGAGGCACAGTTTTCCTACACTGTATGTTGTTACTACCCCCGGATGTTGTCTTTGAACATAACGTGGGTCTGGCCTATGGATAGTAAAGCTCTGTATTCTATTCAGGAATCTTTCTTGACAGATGTTTGTGTCTGTGGGCCAGAGCAACCATTTTCTCCAATCAGGATCTGTTCTGTTGGTTTGTAGTATTGTGTCTACTGTGACCGCTCCCTGTGTAGTGTTATTACTTGCAGGTGTTGGTACAGAAGGTGTGTTCTTGGCTAAACCAAGGCAAAACATTATTTGATGTGGGATGATACAGGCTCTAAACAAAGCTTCTATCCCCTGCACTTACCAATCTTTAGAACCCCGGACAGATTTTGTGTCAATTGTGTCTTTCCAAAAGTCAAATCCTTGTCTAGACAATTGGGTAATAAAGGCTGCAGAATAAATCTGTTTTGTATTAGTTAACATAATTTTCTGACCTGTTTTGTTTACATTTTTATAGTAAAATGTTTGTGGTTCAGATGTATTGTACCCTGAAAAATATGGAAACGTATTGGCAAACGTTTTTGAACTACCCTTTGGTGGTGTAGGACAATGTTCCCATTGGTTAAACATAAACACATTTCTAGGTGTTACAGATTTATGCAAGAAATGATGACCAGAGTGGTTGTAACAATATAGCTGTTCGTAGTCTGATGAGCCCTCTAAGTATTCATTGTTAGAGAACGCAGCAGACCTTTCTAGATCAGACATCATACCATTTAAGGTCTCAAAGTCCCAATCATCAGAATAGGTACTGGAGGTAATAAAGTCACTTAATGAAATTTTAAATAAATGTGGAATCTTCAAAAGTTCTGTCGGGCCGAATATATCGAAATCGGTTTTGTCCCAAACTATACCATCCTGTATAGGAACGGCTGTGATGTTCACTGCTGACAAGTCTCTTGCTTCACGATGGGATGATTTGTGTGTTTTTAAAAGTAAGTTCACATTTTTACTTTCAGTGTCCAAACGAATGTATCTGCCATTTATAAGCATGCTAAGAGTCATAACCAAAGCTAGCCAAAACAGAAAGAAAAATATTCCAGAAATAATCCATATTTCAATCCATGGTGAAACCAGATTAAGTCTTTTTCAAGAAATGAAAAAGGTCTTGTACTTGCTGTTTGAAAGTTTTTGATGCTGGCGTCATTTCAGGCTCACTCGGATCCTCAGAAAACGTATCAAAGTTAATGAAATAGCCAGAAGCAGTTCGGTCAATTGTTGAAATTGCATCAGGATTCGTAGAAATCGCTGGAACCAGTTGATCACTTGTTATGTTGGTGTAGACAGGTGTATCTGGACGAACTGTTACTTGAGTTTCAAGAGGGATGAGTTCCATAGCATTGTTGCTTAGTCCTTCATCTGTTACTGCTGAATTCTCGATAGTTATGAGTCTTTCAGTCTGAACCTCTTGGATAGTAGCGAGAGGAGTGCGTCTGCTACTAGGTTGGAGTTCACGAGGCCTACTATTTAGTATTGGCCACATACTGTGGTTTGATGAGGTCGATTGACACAAATCTTTTCTCCTTTTTTCCAGCAAGGGGCGGCAGAAGTACTGTTCTTGTTCCGTGGACGGCTAGGACAGGTACTGGTTGTCTGAAAAAAGGTCCAAATTCCTTCTTGTCCGCAATCTTTTCTCTGACTAGATCCCCAACTTTTGGGATCCAAACAGGCCTTGCTGGGATTGCCGGTGTTTCCCCAGTGGTGGTTGGCTTCAGGAACACGTTGCTTTGTTTCGATCTTAGTTCATTTAGATCCTGTGAAACAGCCAAACGATCTTTGATATCAAAGGGTTTATTTTCCACCACTGTGCCTTTACATTCGAGATCAGGAACCCACATTCTTGTCCCAAATAGGACCTCATATGGAGTGACCCCCCCTAGAGAACTTCTTGGCAAATTATTTAATGAGCGTTGGACCCCATAAAGATGTTTGACCCACCCATCACCCGAACCTAATACTCTAGCTGTTATAGGCTGCTTTATGTCCCGATTTTTCCTTTCCACAACAGAATTTCCCTCAGGATGAAACAGAGAGGAGTACCGCAATGCTACGCCCAAACTGGCCATGGCTTCTTTGTAAGCCCGAGAGCTAAACGCAGGGCCCTGGTCAGAATGTAGTGTGCCAATTGCGTATATGCCGATAAGGACTCGCAAATCTTTTATAACAGTTCAAGCGTCAGCCGAGCGCTGAGGCCATATCCATAGGAACCTTGACTTAGTATTTGTGGGATTGCATTTGTCCAAAAGGACGCCTGCGCGTAGATAGTCTAATGCTGTCTAACAATGGTGTCTGTACTGGGCAGGCTACTTCGTAGTCTGGTGTCTGATGGCGTTCTGCACCACGCTGTATATTGCAGTCTATGCAGTCATCGATGAAGATGTGAATCTGTGTATTCATTCCAGGCCACCAGTACATCTCTTTTAATGTTAATATTGTCTTAGAGATCCCTTGATGTGACAGACCCTCCCCCAGATGTGCTTCATTAATCAAAGCTGCTCTACGTTCCATGTTTGGAATTACCCTATCCCCCACTCCAGGGATTCGAGCAAAAGGAACGTTGTTCGCATCAATTACATAAGAGTACTTGAGTGGAAATTTCTTTGGTAACGCTGCACCACTGCCTTTGCTTGAAGCATTGACAGCCAACAATATCTCACTGTCTATTCTTGTTTTTGAACGAGTGATCGCAGCCACGGAAGCCGTCTGAACAGCCCCCTTTGCGGCTTCATCAGCCAATGAATTCCCTGCAACGTGAACGCCATCACGTTGATGACTCAGCGTGTGTATCACGTGAGATTTTGGTAGTTCGTTTTTTAACTGAACTATTTGTTCCCAAAGCGTTTTATGCTTTATTGTGCCACCTTTTGCATCTTTGAACCCGTTTTCAAGCCAATTCTGTATATATTCATTATACGACTGAACACAGTAAAAGGAATCGCACACTATGAGTGTGGGGAATTCGCGATCTGTATTTTCAAGTGCCAGTTTGAAAGCTTGTAGTTCAGCTCGCTGAGCTGTACAATCTCCTAGAGATTGAGTTTTAGTGACCATTGGTCTGAAGTTACCATCTTGCATGCGACCTTTAACGATCGCGCATGCTGCACTGTAAGCTTGCTTACTCCCTGTAGCGGGTTGTGCTGATCCGTCAGTGTAAATTATAAATTCGTACTGATCGAGAGGCAGAATTTCAGTGGGCAGAGGACATTCATGTTCATATTGCAGGAACGCTTGTGTTTTTAAATCAGGATCAAAAACATATTCAACATCTGTTGCAGCAAGAGAATTAACCCATTGTATCCATCTAGGATGTAAAGCTTTTGCATTTGGGATGCTCGCTTTTGTGACCGCCTCTAAGGCTGGTACTGGGGTTACAATAATAATGCGTTTTCCTTGAGCTAGAGCTCTTTCTTTTGCTACAGCGGTTTGAACTGCTGTCAGTATTTTTTCTGTTGAAGTGAAGCGCATTTCTGCTTTTGTATACAAATGTGATTTGTATGCTATTGGTACTTTTTCACCCTCATTAAATGTTAAATAGGTGAATCTGCATTGTCCCGAAATTATTCGGATCACTAAATTGCGTTGATTTACGCGTGTTTGTAAGTGATTTGTTGCTAACATGTTAGCTTGGAGTGAACGGAAGATTTCTGTGTGTTCTTGTGTCCAATGTTTGATTGAAAAATCAGGTTTGATTAATTCGTAGAGAGGTTTAACCCTTACTGCGTAATTTAGAATGTAAGTTCTTCCAAAATTTAGGAAACCCAAGATGGATTGTAAATCTTTCAGCGTTTTTGGAGGTTGGAACAGCACGCACTTTTCTAAAAAGTTAGCTGCCAGGCTCTTGCCTTCACTTGAAAGCTCATATCCTAGGAAAAGGACATTGAGATGGGCAATTCTAGATTTTTTAAAGTTGAATTTATAGCCCTCAGAGGCGAAGCCCAATATAATGGTACTCACCCTGTTCAAGTGCCTATCTAGGTCATCGTCTGTCAGATAGATGTCATCCACATATGACAATGCCTCATTATCATAAATTTGTAGTAACTCTGTTACCCTTGCTGAGAATAATCCCGGGCTGTTTTTGAACCCTTGTGGGAGTCTACAAAATTGACGCTGGGTCCCCATTATTGAGAAAGCTGTTAAGTACCTGCTTTCAGGTGCTATGTTTTGACAAAAGAAACCATTTGAAATGTCCAATGTGGTTTTATATTTTTTACGCACAATGTTATTCATTAATGCTGTACTATGTGCATTTTGCACTGCAAATGTTTTGGAACAAGTATTCAAGTATCTGTAATCCAAAACTAGACGATATGTATTGTCTGGTTTGGATACAGGAAGCAAAGGATTGTTCATTGAGGAGGTGCATGTTTCAATCACCCCTTGGTATTCAAGTTGATCTAAGATCTCCCTGACCTGTTTTTTAGCTTCTTTCTTTATTGGGTACTGCCTTTGTGCAGTAGGTTCATTTTTTAACTGTATTTTATGGTGAGGTGAGTCCTCATCCCATCCTACATGATTTTTGTTTAATGCTGGGGCATGGGCAACTGCCCATTACCTGGCATAAGTATATTTTAGGTGAATTGGAATATGGTTGGAGAAGGCTGGCATAATGATGTCCTCACCATGTGGGCACTCCCTGACAAAGTTTGGTGGCCAGTCTTTTTCTGCTAGAAGTATATCATAACCCCTTGAAAGTTTCTCCCAAAAGAGTATTTTCACTTTTCTTGGTATGTCTCCCTCCATTCGGAGTGTTATTTCATATAACTTTTGTGGAGTACTAACCCTGGTGTCTACAGTCTCTACTGTGAGGTACTCATTCAAGTCTACTATCTCCAGAAGTTCCTTCAGGTTCTGGCGAGCTATTGTTACTTCTGCTGCACTGTCCAGCATTGTCTGAGCCCATTCTCCGTTCTTGAGCTGTGTTCTCAGTATTCTCGGCATGTCTGATCTTCAGACCTGCTACCTTCTTTTTGTGAATTGAGGTTTTGATTTGTTTTTCTGAACGTATTTGTCGTCTTTGGATTTCACGCGTTCTTCTCTGTGTTCTGACCGTCCTCTTCTTTCTGATGTCTGTGACGATATCTGAAAGGTACGAGAGGAACGTGTATCAGTATCTTGATACCTGTCAGGTTTTCTTAAATTATCCCTATTCCTGAGGTTATACTTCCTTTCAGAGGGCTCCTTTTGAGGAGACCTACCTCTGGATTGAGAACGTGTCTCTCTTGAATTTTGTTTATTAGTTTCCCACTTCTTTTTAGAAGATGTAGGACTTTGTTTAATAGAGTCCTTCTCAGGACTTTCAGATAGTTTTGGCTTTAAAGGTTTTCCACCCAAACTATCTCTGCCTAATTCTGCATAAGATTGTTCTATTATTCTGGGTAGTTCATGTTGATGTTCTGTAACATCAAATTCCCTTAAGCGTTGGTGGATCGCCACTGATGCTGCCTCTCCTTTAATATTAGATAATATTATTGTTGAGACCTGGTCGAAGTTTTTCAGTAATTTCATACCTAAATTCAGAGCAGGTTCTGCCCCGTATTCGTTTTTTTATTTGTTTCAGGACATCTGGTATTACTGCAATTGATGGAACACCATGAGTTTTAGTATAGATGGCAGCAAAGACTGCGCCCCAAGTGGTGCAGTCTTCCAGTTGTGGTGTGATCCCCATTGGTAAACAGATTGTTAGGATTCTGTGTTTCTCATAAGGGCTAGTATTTGGAAATACTGCTTCGATTTGAGTAATTTTTTGAGCTATCCAGAATGGAATTTGTTCACGTTTTGTGGGCATTTTACCCATGACTGCGTGTAAAGTCTGTGGCGTAATTTTTAGTGTATTCCCCTGTTGAGGGGTTTGATTTGGAATGGTCATTGGTGGTTGGACTGTGAAAGTCTGCATGACATATTGGACTAATTGTCTGTAAATTTTGATTAACTCTTGTAGTTGAGTAAGTAATTCCTCGTCTGACATTACATCGATGTCAGGATGAGGTTTGTAGCCGGCTAGAATCGGCCATGTTGCTCCTGGTCTACCTAGTGGACCGAGCCTGGTAATGTTTTTGTGATGTTTTAGGGCGCCTTTAAACCAGAGATGATGCACCTGGTATGTGAGTGGAATTTCAATTTCCTCGAAAGGAATATATTCCTCTGGTGGTTCATCTTCTTTAAAGAAGTGAAACAGTTTTGTTATTGGATTTGATTCTGGGAATACTATCCATGAATAGAATACCTCTGTCTGAAAGGATTCGTGTGCCTCTATCACGAAAACTGCTCTACCTCCTCTTGGTGGTAGGCCGTGTTTTATAAGTTTTAGAGTGATGGCTCTCCTTAAGTTTGGAGGGATGTCTATAACACCCTCCTCGGTTTCATTTAAACCTGTAAAGTTAAAAGCTGTTACGACTGGGTCAGCCGCAGCTACACCGTTCTCGGTGCCATTATCCCCGTGTATGGACATTTGTTTTTTGAAAAATGTAGAACAAGTTTCAAGGAAACAAAAGATAAGGTGCACAATATTTTGGAACACTGTATCCTTCAACGTTGAACAAACCAAATAGCTAATCTATAGTTTTTTTTTCCTATTTAGCTTTGTCTGATATTTAACCCTACCCACTCCAGACGTCTAATGGAGTATGTGAGTAGGGGTCTCTGAGAGAAAAGCACGACTGAGTTACTCAGTATCTAGCGTTAAATTAGTGCCTTACCAAACCGTTGGGCGCCATGTAGGGTAGTTCCTATTTCCCTAATAGGCTCTGTGCATTGGAATATTATACCCTATAGGTTTGACATGGGACTGAGGTCAGTATGTCCCTATCGAGTATATTAAACTTAATTACTTTGTGCCAGCTAACTCAGAGGCCACTAGAAACTCCTTGTAAACAAGAAGGGAGTAGTTTCTGGCAACTGCATAAACATGACAACTTTGTTTCCCTTTAGAATCGGAACACTCTCAGAATCGTGGAAACAATAGATAACAGTTTCACTCAGCTAATCGTGCATGCTTAGTTTCTTCAGAGTTACACAGAAAGAATAGACGGGCGTTTCAATAAAAAGGATTTATTGAACAGTCTTGTTTCTCGTGTAAGAGATATGAGCTGTTCTGATCACAAGACAGTATGCGAGATATATAATGTACAGCGTAAGCAGTAGAAAGAAATAATCTTGCGCTAGCATTATCTTTTAGCTATGACACATATATTCATATACATAAATTACATAAGCTAAAAATGCGAGTACTCATACGATGCTTCTCTAAACTAGTTCTACCCCAGTGTACCTAACCTAGCCTAGGTGTAGGGCAAGGTAAGAAGTAGGTGAAATATTCTATAGTATGGTATACTAAGAGTCTGGTATGCCAAGAGTCCCTCTAGGTTCTAGTCAGCTCCATACCTTGAGAATGAGAGAGGTGGGAATCTCTTTCCGGGTCTCGAATTCTAACTCCCCGCGAAGGGAGTCAGAATACTGGAAGCTGGATTCTCTGCGAGCAGGGATGACAGCGTCTCTTCTCAGTGCGTCAGGCCGGGATACGGGCTCCTCTGAAGTCGAGGTCTCCTCTAACTTGCTTGGGCAAGGGAAGGTATATTTATACCTGGTAGGTGCCTTGGAATGTTAGCATTGACGTGAAGTCGGACAGAGGAAGACGTCAGGAATGAACCCTTAAGGAATAGCGGTTCATGTATAATAGATGAGTTCTTGGAGAAATCAATAATCCTGTGCTGGGCTTAGGGTTTGGTTTCTAAGAACTCGTTGTGACGTTGGGGTGGACGGATGTCGGTGACCATGCCTGTATTTGGAGTGCATGGCTAATGCCTAAATAAGGACTGGGATCTTATGCCTATATAAGGGCAATGCGAATTGTGCCTATATAAGGACATGTTTCAGGAAAACCTATATACGGACACCTAAAGCGGAATACAACAAGGCCTTATGGTAGTAAAAAACAACTTTAGGAGTTTTAGATGTTTTACACTGCCAGGACATGTAAAACTTAAACCCACATGTCCTACTTTTTAAACACAATGCGTCCTGCCATATAGGCCTTTAGGTCCTGCCATAGGAACGACTTAGATATAATAAAATGGAATGTATATGCCTGGAAAATGGTTTATTTATTTAAAACTGCACTACAGGCTGCAGTGGCAAGCCTGAGTCATGTATTAAAAGTCTACTTTACTGGGTGTCACAATGAGTGACACTAGTAGCATTTAATTTCCAGGCCCTCAGTATGTGTAGTACCATATAATAGAGACGTACAACTAAATAAAATGTACCAATCAGATCGATGCTATTTGTAGCATGTTCTATGAAGAGAGCACAGGCATTTTAACACTTTAGCAGGGAAAAAGTTCACAGAGTCCTAATGCCAACAAAAACGAGTTCAGCAACAGAAGGCAAAAATCTGGGAGAGACCATGCCAAAGGGCTGGTCCAACAGATGGTTTCATAAATAACAATAACTATTTCAATTTGAAATTTTCCCAGACAGGGGGGGAGCTTTTCTACATCATCTTCTTTGCCAACGTTCACCCATTTAAATTTTGACACCACGCATCAATAGATAAGGGTCACAGAGCTTCACTATCTCTGAGCTACGACTCTTCATGCTGCCACTAGAAAAAGATTAGCATATATCTTGTGATATCTCAAAATACCACCAATTTCCGGTCCAGGGAAGACATGGCTTGGCAGTTCGGGCTGGACTGTTCCCATGAGGCACAGGGTCAGACTGATTTGCATATGGCCATGTCTGAACTGGGGTGGTGGAGTGAGCTAAAGAATGATGATGGATTAAACCCAGATCAGTTGACTGGGGGTGAGTGTTTGATTGGCTCAAACGTTCCGTCCATCATCCCCTTTTGTATCGCTTTGTTCGCCCTAAGTTGGCGGGGGTATGCCCAGACGTGGGTCCCTTGCTCACTTTGCCACTGGATTCAAGCAAGCCTGGCTGATGACGGCTGGAATGCCAGAAACCGGTCCTAGGATGCTTGTTTCCGGTCCAGGGAAGACATGGCTTGGCAGTTCGGGCTGGACTGTTCCCATGAGGCACAGGGTCAGACTGATTTGCATATGGCCATGTCTGAACTGGGGTGGTGGAGTGAGCTAAAGAATGATGATGGATTAAACCCAGATCAGTTGACTGGGGGTGAGTGTTTGATTGGCTCAAACGTTCCGTCCATCATCCCCTTTTGTATCGCTTTGTTCGCCCTAAGTTGGCGGGGGTATGCCCAGACGTAGGTCCCTTGCTCACTTTGCCACTGGATTCAAGCAAGCCTGGCTGATGACGGCTGGAATGCCAGAAACCGGTCCTAGGATGCTTGTTTCCGGTCCAGGGAAGACATGGCTTGGCAGTTCGGGCTGGACTGTTCCCATGAGGCACAGGGTCAGACTGATTTGCATATGGCCATGTCTGAACTGGGGTGGTGGAGTGAGCTAAAGAATGATGATGGATTAAACCCAGATCAGTTGACTGGGGGTGAGTGTTTGATTGGCTCAAACGTTCCGTCCATCATCCCCTTTTGTATCGCTTTGTTCGCCCTAAGTTGGCGGGGGTATGCCCAGACGTGGGTCCCTTGCTCACTTTGCCACTGGATTCAAGCAAGCCTGGCTGATGACGGCTGGAATGCCAGAAACCGGTCCTAGGATGCTTGTTTCCGGTCCAGGGAAGACATGGCTTGGCAGTTCGGGCTGGACTGTTCCCATGAGGCACAGGGTCAGACTGATTTGCATATGGCCATGTCTGAACTGGGGTGGTGGAGTGAGCTAAAGAATGATGATGGATTAAACCCAGATCAGTTGACTGGGGGTGAGTGTTTGATTGGCTCAAACGTTCCGTCCATCATCCCCTTTTGTATCGCTTTGTTCGCCCTAAGTTGGCGGGGGTATGCCCAGACGTGGGTCCCTTGCTCACTTTGCCACTGGATTCAAGCAAGCCTGGCTGATGACGGCTGGAATGCCAGAAACCGGTCCTAGGATGCTTGTTTCCGGTCCAGGGAAGACATGGCTTGGCAGTTCGGGCTGGACTGTTCCCATGAGGCACAGGGTCAGACTGATTTGCATATGGCCATGTCTGAACTGGGGTGGTGGAGTGAGCTAAAGAATGATGATGGATTAAACCCAGATCAGTTGACTGGGGGTGGGTGTTTGATTGGCTCAAACGTTCCGTCCATCATCCCCTTTTGTATCGCTTTGTTCGCCCTAAGTTGGCGGGGGTATGCCCAGACGTGGGTCCCTTGCTCACTTTGCCACTGAATTCAAGCAAGCCTGGCTGATGACGGCTGGAATGCCAGAAACCGGTCCTAGGATGCTTGTTTCCGGTCCAGGGAAGACATGGCTTGGCAGTTCGGGCTGGACTGTTCCCATGAGGCACAGGGTCAGACTGATTTGCATATGGCCATGTCTGAACTGGGGTGGTGGAGTGAGCTAAAGAATGATGATGGATTAAACCCAGATCAGTTGACTGGGGGTGGGTGTTTGATTGGCTCAAACGTTCCGTCCATCATCCCCTTTTGTATCGCTTTAAATATTCTTGGGCAGTGCCCAAAATCTCATTTATCCTTTCCACAACCTCTCACAAAATTGTTTAACTTTGGTAATTGCCACATAACATGGTATCTTTCTCATATAGTCCCTCAGACAGGAAGCAGTAGCTAGTCAAATACTCTCATTTGGGTTCTGAACACTCTATTTCGGACATTTATTTGAGGAAGCTCTCCCTGATTGCCACCTTTCTTAAATACAAAAACATGCCTCTGTCAAGTTACCCTGTTCCAGCACACCCACATCTCTTTTCCCATTTTATGTTAATTTTATTAGTGCCTGCTATGAAGTATTTATCACCATTTTTTAAGTCGGCAACATTAATTTGGAAACAAAATTTTCAGTACATAGGTCACTCTCAAGAGGCATACAATCCAGCTTTGCCTCTCGTGGCTTCACACCATAGCACTGTGCCTAAAGCAACTGAAGATATTTAGGGGGTCTCTTTTGACTCATGAGGGTCTTGGACGCCATGCTTAAAACAGAGATGTCTTAAGTTCTGTAATTGATCAAGGTTTCTTGTTAGTTTGGTACCAAAGATAGGAAGTAAACCTGTAGCGGGCCTTGTTCAGATCTATACCAGGAAGTGTGTGCTGATCCTCATTCATTGCTCTGGAAAATAGGGTTTGTAAATTTATCCTTGGAGTGCCATTAGGGCCTCCAACCTATGCCATTCATGAGAAATTGGGCCTGCTGCATGTAGTTATCTCATTAAATTGGCCACTTAGATGCTATGGTGTTCCATCTGGTGCAACCTGGAGGCCTTGCTGAATAGGGATATTATCTTGGATTGACTTACTTGTAATATGGGACTCTGTTTCCCATGGCTTAGGTATGTGAAGGATATGTGTAAAAAACTGGGCAGACCTGATATTTTTTACTCGCTCGGTGACATTACAACGAAGGACAAAAGTTGGTTTAAAACTCTTTTAGTGAGCTCATGATTAGGAAAGGGAGGAGTCTGAGCTGAGGAAGCACTCTAACAGAGAGTATTTGTTAGTACTAACTGCCCCTGGTCTTGAGCCTAATTTGGCTATGGTTCCAAAAGGTAGGGATAGGGTTCTCCTCAAAAGGTTTAGGCTGGGACTGATCAGGTGTCAACTCTCCTTCCCATTGGCCACTTTGACCGGAAGGGGATTTTGGTCGGCCATTGTGATGAGTGATCACTGCAAACTTTGGCGCATTTTGTGTTCTTTTGTAGGTTTTCTAACAGCTATACCAGGAAGTTTTTAATTCCACTGTTGAGGTGTACTCCACATTCTCGACAGATCCCTGCTCTTTTGCATTTACAGTCATCCCCACTCCAGAGGTTTGTTATGGTGTGCCCACTTTTCTTAAATATGCACTACAGCACGTTCTTTACTGTTTTAATTGGCTGTGCACGTTTTTTATAGTGTGTTTGCCATCAGGTCATGCACGCAGATCACTTAGGATGCGCTGGATATGTTTATCCTCACATTTTATATTTATGCTTCTATGTCTGTTTTGTTTGCCATCAGGTAATGCACACAGATTACTTATGACAAGTTGTGTATGTTCACTTTTGCACTTTATATTTATTGATGTTTTTATGTCTGTTTTGTTGAACCATTGGGCAGCGTAAATTTCAATTCTGGTGCTTGCTACGCCGCCCCGGTTCAACATCCTGTACCTTTTATAGCTGGCTTCCAAGGTTATTGTATTGATTAAACTTTCAAATCCCTATGTTTTTATCTATTGTATTTTAATTATGTATTTTATAGTTCTTTGTGACTGTGCTTTTACGGTTTATTCTATGAACCACAATAAAGCTGATGGTGATGATATTTGAAAAATTCAGTATTGGGCATGTCAAATTCCTGACTTACTTGGTCAAATAATTGCATAGGCAACCCTAACTTGTCATTTTTTTGATGTACCTATTTGGACATATTCTTTAAATCCATGCAGTTCACTAACCCCCTTCATTATAGTGGTCACCTGCTGATATCTTAACCTTCCAACCCATTTCACCAACATTTACTTTCCATACATTAAGTACAAGCCTGGTTGGAAAGGACAGATCAACCAGCCATTGTCCTCCACATACAAAATGGAGGCCAACAGCTGGCTTGGCTGAAAAATGCATCATGTATTTGATGTTTAAGTCTCTTAATTTCCTTTTGACTCTCTCAAAGTGCTTTCTCTGTACTGCCTGAGTGAACTTTACAGTGGTAGTTTCATATGATATAGAGCTTTGCCTCCTTTCTTCTTGTAGAATGGTGCTTTGAAAGTTGAGTAAGCATGCTATGGGAGACCTGGGGAAGAGAGGCATGGGGGGAAAACAGTTGCTCTGTCTGTGTTCTCCACTGAGAAGAGGCCCCTAGTCTTCATCGCAGTTTTTATCCAGTGGTCAATGAATAGCTCCACTATGGCCTTTCTTTCTTTCAGAAATTCGAATAAAGTGCACATTGTAAAGTATGTAACTACCTTCTACATCTTCCACATGTTGCTGTAGTTCTAGCAACTTGGCCACCAGTTGTTAAACACAATGTGTAAGCTGCTTGACATCGGTAGTGCCTTTCTGTAGATCATTCTAAATGTTTCTGCCCTCTTCCACCATTGTTTTGAAATCTGCATGCCTGGGTTTTTATTTCTAGTTTGACAGTGTCAATTTCCCACCAGTACTTTTCTTGAACACATCCCTCTATGAGGTTTCAGAGCTTAGGGAACCTGCTGTTGACCCTGCACGCTCACTCATTTTACTGGTGGTTTCTTCAAAATACATATATCTCCAGTTTATTTCCACTTGTTGTCTTGTTGATCTGTCAGAGCCCATGATGAGCCAGTCCACATTCCAGGTAACTGCCTCTCAGGACTAAGAAGGAATTTCTCCTCCAGCAGTAACCCAAAGTGCCTCATTTGCTCAGAGCAGGAGCACGTGCTGAGTGGAAAGAAATATCACAAACTTGAACAATACCCAGAGGCAAAAAGCAGTGTCACCACAATTCCCATTTGAAGTCAACAGGACTCCATGTATGCTTGTCATCTCCTTTTTCCATCATGAGCCACATTAGAATATTGTATCCATTCTCATTATACAAAATGCCTCCCAGGTATTTGGGAGTCTGTAGTAATCTACCTGCAATGGGGAGACCAATCATAATGATCACCAATAAGAGGGGGTAGTGTTCCAGGTACCCCTCATATTCGCAGCCTCAGAACACTTCACTGAGCTGCACTTCACTCCCCTGCAGGCAAGCCTAAGGCCCCACCTCACCATCTAATCTCACTTGTGCCACTTAAAAAATCTATGGCAGGCCACAGTGGTTTGCCTTTGTTTTTTGGTGGTCACATACGGCCTTTCAAGGCCTGGAAAGCCTTTGGCACCACACTCCAGGCAGTGAGCTACACCTGTCCTACACTGCCATCACTCCATTCACCACAGAAAGGCGAGTTGCCCCATATGCATGGCTTCACTCCACAGTGAGCTCCATAAACAATGCTGTGCTCCTTCATAGTACCAAGCTGTGGATGATCTGGACATCATAAACACTGTTACCGACATTGCTCATTCCACCAGCACAGAAGGAGAGGGAGGGAGGGGCCACATTTCAGACATGTTTCTTCACCTGAATCTTGGAAACCTTTACTATCAGTTCTTCTTGTTGATCTTCAAACACTTTACAGCCCACAGGGGACATTTTTTGTGGTGTCCATCACTTAATTTTTTTAAGGGTTCTACTGGCGTACAGAATACACATTGTGGACATCTTGTTCCTGCTATGAACCACATAGCACTTCCCAACCATTACTGTTGACATTGAAGTTTGAGGGTAGGCAGTATTCTTCTTCCATTATTACTAGAACAGAGTTAAAGGGCATGTTCCAACATGGACTGCCACGTTGCATAGACAGAGGAGGCCACTCTGCATGTTGACTTCAAAATAATGTGATGCCTCACGGCCCCACTAATTTATTTCTACCTCAAATCATTCAATCCTACTGAGTAATAATTTTCACAGTACAGAAGCAAGCCCCCTGCTTGGCTACCTGAGCGATGTGAACTGAATTCACTGCATTGGGAATCATGGACATGAACACTCAAGCTCTCACTTGGATCGTAAATAGCATTCTATGCACCTCAACCATCTCCATTAGGTGGACTTTTTGGATCATGGCAAACCTATTTTCCTAGGGGCACATCATGGCCATTTACAATAGTTGACTTTCTCATCTTACTTGCCCTTCTTTTGCAGTGGCACTGATATTGCACTCTTCTGGGGATGGAAAATTAGGGACAACATAAGCAAAAAGGAAAAAAAGAATGGGCCATTGAAGTGGGTCACCATCAGGAAACGAGTTTCATTTTGTTGTTGGATAAACTACCTGGACCCCATGACCTCATACAAGTACCACCTCATAAACAGTGCAACAATAAGTATTATTACATGGACAACTGTAAGTGGCTTGCTACTTCCATAAATTATCTATAAAAATAGCCCCATACTTTCTTCATACGCTTGCTCTTCATTGATGATAAACAAACTTTGATTTGCCATGCATCACCCTTTCTTTTGGACACAAGTTTCAAAACATTCTATAGTTGCCCTGTTCTTCCGTAAAATTATATGTCAAGATCTCACCTGCTCAGACTGTATCCTTGTAGCTCAAACTCAATCAACAACATCGTCCCACTGCTCATTGTACATGTCTCAGGAAAGTGTCTTCCTCATGAGAAGCCCACAGACAATGGAGTGATTAGACTGCATGGTACGCATGGTTACCAAAGACTATCTCTGACTGTTCAGAAATTGGCTTTGAGCACTGTTAGATTTGGGGGTCTCTAGTTGGCAGAGGTAGGTACCTTTGTCCAAATAGGGACCCTTGAGTCTAGTCAGGGAAAGTAGGTACACTCCTGAAATAACCCCTGCTCACACTCTTGGTAGCTTGGCACGAGCAGACAGGCTTAGTTCAGAGGCAGTGTGTAAAGCATTTGTGAATACATACAGTAATCAAGTGACAACACTACAAATGGACACCACACAGGTTATATATTTATAAAAATAGGTATACTTTATATAGATTTATCACAAGACCATAAACGACAAAAATAATCCACAATACTGTCAAGAGTGCTTAGTTCTGATCAAAAAGGCTTAATTCAAGGTTCTGTGCGAGTCGGTAGCCTCCTCCGGCTACGGCGATGTCGAGAACAAACAGAGTCTAACAAATCCAGCTGACCGCGTCGAGACGGGCCAACACAGCGTAGACAGACTCGGTCACAGTACCTTTTACTTGAAGCGGCAGGTACGGGCGTGCGAGCCGGAGGGCTGTACGTCGCGATCACGATGCAAGATGGAAGCGTTGCAGGACGCGTTGTCCCTCGATGCGGTGCAGGCAGCGGCTCGTTGACGTCGTCAGGACGGAGTCGGTGAGACCAAGGCCGTGCGTTGCAGGGCGAGACGGTGCTTCGAGGAGGTGCTGGCAGGTTGCGGTGCGGCGACGGAGCCGGATTCAGGAGCTGGCGTCGATCAGTCCGGACAGCGGTGCGAGTCGGGCGGTGCGTCGCAAAGCGTGCGAGCGGTGCCCAACTCCGGTGCGGTCACAGGACTCGAACTCAGCAGCAGTGACCGTGTTGGTCGGACCAGTTCGATTTGGCATAGCGAAGCGTTGCAGGACGCGTTGTCCCTCGATGCGGTGCAGGCAGCGGCTCGTTGACGGAGTCGGTGAGACCAGGGCCGTGCGTTGCAGGGCGAGACGGTGCTTCGATGCGGTGCTTACAGGACACCGAGTCGGTCGTGAGAGTCGGTCACAGCTCCCTACCTCTGTAGCCACTGAAACAGAGTTTCCAGCAGCAATTCACAAAGGGGGTGAAGTCCAATGGTCCTGGGACTCCGGTCAGGGGGCAAGCTCTCTTCCAAGCCCTTGGAGATCCTTCACAAGTTGATGAAAGTCCCAGCAAAGCAAAAGTTCCTTTCTCCTTTCTTTGGCAGTCAGGCAAACCACTGCAGGCCAATCCCCCAAGCAGCACTTCAGGCTTAGGGATAGTCTCTCCTCAGTTTCTTCTTGGTTCCGCTCCTCAGCAAAGGTTTCTTCTTGTTCCCAAAAGTGATCTAATTTTCCTGGGGTCTGGGTGCCCCTCTTATGCCCTGATTCTCTTTGTTCTCTGGAGGCAGAGAGGCCTCTGCCTAGTCCAAAACCAGTTCTGGTCAGTCCTGGAGCACTTTGTTTTTCTGACTCCTTCTTTCCTTTCAGAATGTGGGGCAGAGTGCTCAGCCGCCCGGCAGGAGGTGGAGCCAGCATTGTGGAAGGCAGGCACAGCCCTATTCAGACCCAGGTGCAACTCCTCCCTCCGCTCTGGATGCAGATCTTTCTATTCAGCCCTGTGCTGACTCACCCTGTCTCCTGTAGCCACCCCCAGCCCCTGTCACTCAATCTCCAGACAAGGAATACACAACCTAGCAGAGGCAGGCTTGGATAGTTAGGCAAGAAAATACCCACTTTCTAAAAGTGGTATTTTCAAACACAGAATGTTAAAACCAACTTCACTAAAAGATGTATTTTATCATCCTGAGTTCAGGCATACTAAATTCGTTTTTCTACCATGTTCCCTGGGTCAGTTCTGACTATAAGGTGTAATAGTCAGTCTGCCCATTCTGGCCTATGGGGAGCAGGTAGCCTTGCAATAGTGAAAAACGAAAATGGCTGTAATTCACTATTAGGACATGCCACACACACCAGGGCATATCCTACCTTATACTTACAATGCACCCTGCCCTAGGGCCTACTTTAGGGGTGACCAACATGCAATAAAGGGAAGGTTTAGGGACTGGTAAGTGGGTGCACTCACCAAGTCGACATGGCAGCCCTAGGCTGCACCCAGGCTCTGCAATGCCAGGCCTGAGACACACTTTACAAGCTGCTTCTGTGGGTGGCACAACCCGTGCTGCAAGCCCACCAGCAGCATTGGATTTACAAGCCCTGGGCACACTCAGTGCACGGTACTAGGGACTGACAAGTAAACCAATCATCCAATCATGGAGTCACTAATACATACATCAATTCACGATAGGGAGCACTTGCACTTTGGCACTGATTAGCAGCGGCAAAGTGCACATGAGCATCTAGTCCAGCAAAAACATATCGGCAACAGTGGAGGCATTACGAGAAAATGGAAGGGAGACCCCCGCCAAGGATGCCAGCTGAAATGTGGGGAGAACTATCCTACCCCTATCCTACCCCTAGGGAGTTCTCATCGCTAAGGCGGAAAAATGTGGACAGTCCATCAGCATTGGCGTGTTCTGTACCAGGGCGGTGTTCCACCGTAAAGTCCATCCCCTGTAGGGAAATGGACCACCTCAACAGCTTTGGATTCTCACCCCTCATCTGCATCAACCATCTGAGGGGCCTGTGGTCTGTCTGAACCCGGAAGTGAGTCCCAAACAGGTATGGTCTCAGCTTCTTCAGTGCCCAGACCACAGCAAATGCCTCCCGCTCAATAGCACTCCATCTCTGTTCCCGGGAAGTAACCTCCTACTGAGGAAGGCTACCGGTTGGTCTAGGCCCTCCTCATTGATCTGTGATAGAACAGCCCCTACACCATGCTCTGAAGCGTCCGTCTGAACAATGAACTCATTGGAGAAGTTGGGTGCCTGGAGCACAGGCGCCGTGCACATGGCAGTCTTCAAGGTGTCAAAAGCTTTCTGACAGGCGTCAGTCCAAATCACTTTCCTGGGCTGCTTCTTGGAAGTCAGCTCTGTCAAGGGGCAAAAATGCTGCCATACCCCTTGACGAATCTCTGGTAATACCCGGTGAGTCCTAGGAAGGCTCTCACCTCTGTCTGGGTCTTGGGGGCTCCCAAGCCAGAATGGTATCAATTTTCGGTTGGAGGGGCGCCACCTGGCCGCTCCCAACCTGGTGTCCCAAGTACACCACAGAACCCTGCCCAATCTGGCACTTACTCGCCTTGATTGTGAGGCCTGCCCTCCGCAGCGCCATCAACACTTCCCAGAGGTGGCGCAGATGTTCTTCCCAACTGGCGCTGAACACTGCGATGTCGTCCAGGTAGGCGGCACTGAAATCCTCCAGTCCAACCAACACCTGGTTGACCAACCTCTGAAAGGTGGCAGGGGCATTCTTCATCCCAAAGGGCATCACCCGGAACTGGTAGTGCCCATCTGGGGTGGAGAATGCTGACCTCTCTTTTGCCCCATCAGTCAAGGTGATCTGCCAGTACCCAGACGTTAAGTCAAACGTGCTGAGGTACCGCGCAGCCCCTAACCAATCTATGAGCTCATCAGCTCTGGGGATGGGGTGGGCGTCAGTCCTGGTGACGGAATTGAGTCCCCTGTAGTCCACACAGAACCGGAGTTCTGGTGTGGCACCAGGCGCGGCAGCCTTTGGAACCAAGACCACTGGGCTGGCCAAAGGGCTGTTAGAGGACTCAATCACCCCTAGCGCAAACATCTTGGAGACCTCCTCCTTGATGCAGGCTCTGACCCTGTCAGTCACCCTGTAAGCCTTGTGCTTCACAGGAAGACTGTCCCCAGTGTCCACATCATGGTCGCACCAATGAGTGACACTGGGAACCAGGGAAAACAGGTCAGGGAACTGTCCCAACAGTTGGCGACAGTCCCCCTGCTGCTCAGGTGTCAGGGAGGTAGAGAGGTTTACTCCCTCCACTGATCCATCTTGCTCTCGGGCTGACAGGAGGTCAGGAAGAGGCTCGGTCTCCTCCTCCATTCCATCATCTGTAGCTAAGAGCATGCCCACTTGGGACCTCTCCAAGTGGGGCTTCAGGCGGTTCACATGCAGGACCCGCAAGGGGTTCCTGGGAGACTGCAAGTCCACCAAATAGGTAACTGGACTCTTGCGCTCCACCACCGTAAAAGGGCCGGTCCACCTGTCCTGGAGCGCACAAGGCTCCACAGGGGCCATGACCCACACTTTCTGACCAGGCTGAAGCTCTACCAGAGTGGCATTCTGGTCGTACCACCGCTTCATCTCCTCCTGGCTGGCTTCCAGATTTGCCTCAGCAAGTTCTCTGAAACGCCTAGTCTGGTTCCTGAAGGCCAGCATGTAACTGTATACATCCTGGGGAGGTTTCCTGGGAGATTGCTCCCAGCCTTCCTTGACCAAACTCAGAGGTCCTCGCACCGGGTGTCCATAGAGGAGCTCAAAGGGACTGAACCCTAGAGACTTCTGTGGCACCTTCCGGTATGCAAGCAGGCATGGTAAGAGGACGTCCCATTTACGCCTCATGGGTTCTTCTAGACCCATAATCATGCCCTTGAGGGTCCGGTTGAATCTCTCAACCAGCCCATTTCCTTGAGGGTGGTAAGGAGTGGTGAACTTGTAAGTTACACCGTACTCCTGCCACAGGGACTTCATGTACTTGGACACGAAGTTGGTACCTCTGTCAGACACCACCTCTTGAGGGAATCCCACACGTGAGAAAATTCCCATCAGTGCCCGTCCCACCACGGGGGCCGTCACTGTCCTCAGAGGGATGGCTTCAGGGTACCGGGTGGCATGGTCCACCAAGACCAGGATAAACCTGTTGCCCATGGCTGTCTTGGGGTCCAGTGGCCCCACAATGTCAATACCCACCCGTTCAAAGGGGGTGCTGACCACAGGGAATGGCTGGAGAGGAGCCTTGTGCTTCCTCCCACTCTTTCCACTTGCCTGGCAAGTCTGGCATGTCCTGCAGTGAGTGGAGGCACTCCTGCGCATCTGGGGCCAATAGAAATGGGTAACAAGCCTGTCAAAGGTCTTGTCCTGCCCCAGATGTCCTGCTAACGGTACATCATGAGCCAACCCCAGTAGGAAGGCTCTGAAGCGCTGGGGTACCACCAGCACACGGGCTGACCCAGGCTCAGCAACCTTAGGCTCTGAATACAGGAGACCATTCTCCCAGTAAATCCAATGTGATCCAGACTGATCACCTGCTGCCTGGTCTGTGGCCTGTTGCCTCAGACCCACGAGGAGGGGCATGCGTTCTGCTCCTCACAGAACTCTTCCCTGGAGGGTCCTCCTTCTTGCTGCCAATGGGTCAGCTCAGGTAGGTCCCCCAGTTCAGCTACCTGTTCCCCTGTAGGCTCCAGGGCATCCCCCTCAGGGTCTGCCTCCTCCTGGACCGTGGGAACTTCGGGGGCCGGTTTCCCGCGCCCCCTGCCTCCTCTCTCTCCGGCAGGCACCTGGGCCTCCCTCTCAGGCTCCAGGTCCTCTTGAACACCTTTAGCTGCCATTGACCGGGTGGTCACACATGCCCAATCAGGCAAGCCCAACATTTCTAAATGCGCACTCCGCTCCACCTTAGCCCAAGGTGAGCTCTCCAAATCGTTCCCTAACAAACAGTCAACAGGCATGACTGGCCTCACAGCTACTTGAAGAGTACCCGAGACCCCCCACTCAAAGGGAACCTGAGCCACCTTGCAGTGACTCTCTGTGTTGTCAGCGGCAACAACCGGATAGAATGCAACAGGGATAACCTGCTCTTTAGACACCAGGTGACACTTGACAGCTGTCACACTGGCTCCTGTGTCTCTCAGAGCCTCCACCCTATGGCCATTGATGGTCACCCACTGCCTGTATTTCTTAGTGTTGTCAGGCAGCTGGGTCCTAGGGACCATCTCAGAGTCTCCTAAGGAGACAAGGGAAAACACTGTGGGATCCCCCCACCTTGGGCACCCCACTGCTCCCCCAGGGCTACACTAGCCAACTGCCGGGGACTGCACCAGTGGGTGCTGGTTTTCCATGCAAAGGGCAACGAGGATCGTTTGCCTTGTGGCCAGGGGCACCACACTTGTAACACACCAGTGGTCCCTGGTGAACAGGGGGCCTGTCAGGGCCACTGGCTTCTTCTCAGGGGGAGGCTGGGAACCTTTCCCTTGGTTCCCTTGGGGTCTACTTTGGGGCCCTTTCTGGAACTCCCTCTGTTTACCCTTGTCCCCCCACTCTTCTGCTGGGGACCCTGCCCACCCATGGCGGAGTCTCCCACGTGACCCTTGTGGACCCGGGTACTCACCCAGCGGTCCGCCTCCTCAGCAAGCTGCCTAGGGTTAGTCAGCTTACTATCAATCAGGTGCTGGCGTAGCTCAGGAAAGCAATTACTGGACAAGTGCTCCCATGAAATCAAATCAAAGAGCGCCTGAAAATCAGTCGCTTTGCTACCCTTTACCCAACCATCCAAGGCTCTGCAAAAGAAGGTCACATATTCAACCCAGGTACTGCTTTCAATCTTACTACAGTTCCTGAACCTTTGCCTATAAAGCTCAGGGGTCAAACCATACCTAGTCATTAAGGCATCCTTCATGTGGCTGTACGAATTATAGACTTCAGAGGGCAAATCCAACAAGGTATCCCGCCCTTCACTGAGGAACCGTCCCCACAACCCCGCTCCCCAATCCTTCTCAGGGACCCGGTGGGAAGACATGGCTACCTCATAGGCTTTGAACCACTGCCCTATGTCATCATTTAAAAAAAATTCCTTAGCCACATCTTTTGGAATGTACACCCTAGCTTCAACAGGCACAGGCGGTACACTGCCACCAGAGGGAGTAATCTCTAAGCTTTTGGCCTTCAATTCCAACTCCCTCAAAACTTTCTCATGTTCAAACTGCATTTTCTTTTCCTCTAGGGCTAATTTCCTAGTTTGCATTTCGAATTCTAACTGCCCATTCAGCTTGAGCTTGGTCAGCTCCATTTCGTGCATCCTACTCTCTTTCCTGTCCTCCAACTCCTCTGGAGACAGTCCTCTGGCAGAAACACTGCTACCTACTGAGGAAGGTGGTCTTCCAGCCCCTAGACCCAATAGCCCCTCCAGCTGCCCTTCTGGATTCTCAGCCCCCTCCACAGGGGCACTCCTTGATTCGACCCAGGCCCTCAGCGCCTTTTGGAGGTCCTCCTTCCTGGAGAGCCCGGTCATGGACACTTTAAACTTTTTGCAGAATTGCCTGAGCTGCTTGAGGGTGTAGCATTCTAGCCTCTCTTCTTCCCAATCACACTCAACAGAGGCTACTGATGCTGGTTTCTCCATAGTGATTAAACTTGGCAGTTGCAAAAATAGGAAATCCCAGAAAAAATGCTATAAAAGTATGTGGTTGCGTTTTTGGTCTGCACTCACTAAGTAGTGTTCACCAATCACTGTACATGAGTCACAAATGCAAGTCCAGAATCCTCACCGCTGACCACCAATGTTAGATTTGGGGGTCTCTAGTTGGCAGAGGTAGGTACCTTTGTCCAAATAGGGACCCTTGAGTCTAGTCAGGGAAAGTAGGTACACTCCTGAAATAACCCCTGCTCACCCTCTTGGTAGCTTGGCACGAGCAGACAGGCTTAGTTCAGAGGCAGTGTGTAAAGCATTTGTGAACACATACAGTAATCAAGTGACAACACTACAAATGGACACCACACAGGTTATATATTTATAAAAATAGGTATACTTTATATAGATTTATCACAAGACCATAAACGACAAAAATAATCCACAATACTGTCAAGAGTGCTTAGTTCTGATCAAAAGGCTTAATTCAAGGTTCTGTGCGAGTCGGTAGCCTCCTCCGGCTACGGCGATGTCGAGAACAAACAGAGTCTAACAAATCCAGCTGACCGCGTCGAGACGGGCCAACACAGCGTAGACAGACTCGGTCACAGTACCTTTTACTTGAAGCGGCAGGTACGGGCGTGCGAGCCGGAGGGCTGTACGTCGCGATCGCGATGCAAGATGGAAGCGTTGCAGGACGCGTTGTCCCTCGATGCGGTGCAGGCAGCGGCTCGTTGACGTCATCAGGACGGAGTTGGTGAGACCAAGGCCGTGCGTTGCAGGGCGAGACGGTGCTTCGAGGCGGTGCTGGCAGGTTGCGGTGCGGCGATGGAGCCGGATTCAGGAGCTGGCGTCGATCAGTCCGGACAGCGGTGCGAGTCGGGCGGTGCGTCGCAAAGCGTGCGAGCGGTGCCCAACTCCGGTGCGGTCACAGGACTCGAACTCAGCAGCAGTGACCGTGTTGGTCGGACCAGTTCGATTTGGCGTAGCGAAGCGTTGCAGGACGCGTTGTCCCTCGATGCGGTGCAGGCAGCGGCTCGTTGACGGAGTCGGTGAGACCAGGGCCGTGCGTTGCAGGGCGAGACGGTGCTTCGATGCAGTGCTTACAGGACACCGAGTCGGTCGTGAGAGTCGGTCACAGCTCCCTACCTCTGTAGCCACTGAAACAGAGTTTCCAGCAGCAATTCAAAAAGGGGGTGAAGTCCAATGGTCCTGGGACTCCGGTCAGGGGGCAAGCTCTCTTCCAAGCCCTTGGAGATCCTTCACAAGTTGATGAAAGCCCCAGCAAAGCAAAAGTTCCTTTCTCCTTTCTTTGGCAGTCAGGCAAACCACTGCAGGCCAATCCCCCAAGCAGCACTTCAGGCTTAGGGATAGTCTCTCCTCAGTTTCTTCTTGGTTCCGCTCCTCAGCAAAGGTTTCTTCTTGTTCCCAAAAGTGATCTAATTTTCCTGGGGTCTGGGTGCCCCTCTTATACCCTGATTCTCTTTGTTCTCTGGAGGTAGAGAGGCCTCTGCCTAGTCCAAAACCAGTTCTGGTCAGTCCTGGAGCACTTTGTTTTTCTGACTCCTTCTTTCCTTTCAGAATGTGGGGCAGAGTGCTCAGCCGCCCGGCAGGAGGTGGAGCCAGCATTGTGGAAGGCAGGCACAGCCCTATTCAGACCCAGGTGCAACTCCTCCCTCCGCTCTGGATGCAGATCTTTCTATTCAGCCCTGTGCTGACTCACCCTGTCTCCTGTAGCCACCCCCAGCCCCTGTCACTCAATCTCCAGACAAGGAATGCACAACCTAGCAGAGGCAGGCTTGGATAGTTAGGCAAGAAAATACCCACTTTCTAAAAGTGGTATTTTCAAACACAGAATGTTAAAACCAACTTCACTAAAAGATGTATTTTATCATCCTGAGTTCAGGCATACTAAATTCGTTTTTCTACCATGTTCCCTGGGTCAGTTCTGACTATAAGGTGTAATAGTCAGTCTGCCCATTCTGGCCTATGGGGAGCAGGTAGCCTTGCAATAGTGAAAACGAAAATGGCTGTAATTCACTATTAGGACATGCCACACACACCAGGGCATGTCCTACCTTATACTTACAATGCACCCTGCCCTAGGGCCTACTTTAGGGGTGACCAACATGCAGTAAAGGGAAGGTTTAGGGACTGGTAAGTGGGTGCACTCACCAAGTCGACATGGCAGCCCTAGGCTGCACCCAGGCTCTGCAATGCCAGGCCTGAGACACACTTTACAAGCTGCTTCTGTGGGTGGCACAACCTGTGCTGCAAGCCCACCAGCAGCATTGGATTTACAAGCCCTGGGCACACTCAGTGCACGGTACTAGGGACTGACAAGTAAACCAATCATCCAATCATGGAGTCACTAATACATACATCAATTCACGATAGGGAGCACTTGCACTTCGGCACTGATTAGCAGCGGCAAAGTGCCCATGAGCATCTAGTCCAGCAAAAACATATCGGCAACAGTGGAGGCATTACGAAAAAATGGAAGGGAGACCCCCGCCAAGGATGCCAGGTCTAACAAGCACAATAATTGCGCTCAAAGCTTTGGATCGTTACAAACTTTCTGTATGCAGTGAAGAGTTGGCCCAGTACAAGTATATGGTTTGTAATTGACTGTTCTATGTCTTGGGATGTCATGTTCAACTCCTCTCCCATCTATTCTAAATTCCAAGATTTTCATCATTATGCTTCATACACTCATCAACTTTCCATTCCCATATGCATTTTGTACTAAAGTTGCCATTAAACATAATTCATTCCCGTGGGCTGTACTCATAACACAGACCACATATCCCTCAAACGTCCTCAATGAATGTTTCTCATGCTGAAACTCATAATGAAAAATAGCAATTTGAAAAACCAAGGTCCGGCATTGAGCTATTACTTGAACTTACAGAGAATGCGATTACAATGATAAGATCAATTGTCAATCAAAAACAGAATCAATTTACATCTCTGCTGTTACATATAATATAGTACATTGCCTAAATCTCATGACTCCAACTTTTTGTATACTACATTTTTCAAACTAACAATGGTCTTGACACTGTAGGACTAATCTCTAAACAGGAGGGAGATTCAAAAGCAGGTGTTAAGGCTGAGGTTTGAGGGCAGATTATTTGACATTTGCAATTTCTATTACTTCTGGCATCACTATAAATGTCTCATAACTCTCGGATGTTCTGTTTACATTCTGCTCTGGATAGATTGTCAATGTTTTTGGAATAGCAATGTAGCTTTACATTTGTATACATGGTCTGGGAAACACAGTTAAACATTCTAACTGATTACCACTGGTTATATTAACCCTGACAGGGATAAAGGCACAAATAAATTATTAGTCAATGAGCAAATAATATATGATCTATTGAATGACTGTCCGGAAAAAAAGAAAATATGGACGAGACAGCAGAAAAAGAATTGTTTCATGGAATAGCTAAAGCTAGGGTAATATAGAAAAGGGAATGAGTAAACAAAAAAATAAGGCATTTATTTTAAATGGAGCAAAGGAAGACTCTTGCTTATTAATATGATAGCATTAGTTTAATTATTGAATCTTTTGTTTTTCCTTCAAGTAAACTGAGAAAAAATGTGTTTAGTCAATATCTTTTTTCTCGTTTTTTCCTTAAATCTCATGTGTTTAGAAAAAAAATCAAGAATATATATGTGTGTGTGTGTGTGTGTGTGCGTGTTGAGTGTGTGTGTGTGTATATATATATATATATATATATATATATGTCTGTGTGTGTGTATATATATATATATATCCAAATAAACTCCTTCTCGCTTGGCCAATCTCCTAAGGCACCAGGAAAGAGCGCGGACCACCGTGGTTCGTCAACTGCAATTTTAATCAAACTCCCCAAGAAGTGCAGCAGCCATGACGCGTTTCGTCCCTCACAGGGGACTTGATCACATGATGCGCTATCGGCCATGACAGTCCAATTAAATACTTTTTCCTCTTTTTAGTGATTAACATCTTAAAGTGACAGTGCGATTTGAACAAAGTGGCAGGTAAATTGATTAATATTTGATTTGCTGACAATTGTTTAGAGCATAGTTGTCTACATTTACTGTCATTCAATTGCATGTATAATGTAAACTTTTGTCGACATGAATTATTTCTGCATGAATGCAAGTTTTATAAAAACTGAAAGTTGTTTAAGAAACATATTTAAACACACAATTAATACATCAATATAAATATATATAAAAATATATATAATAAAAACATATAAAAATATATACGCCCATAAATATCCGCTGCATTTGCAGAAATAAACAGATAAATCTGTTTTTTGATGTAATTTAATCCTAGTTTTAATACCTGACAACTACCTAAAAACTCTGTCTGTAAGCTAGATCTGAAAATAGTTATAAATGCCCCTGATTGATTTCATCCGGTTACAATATTCTTCCTATTTACACTGTTATTTGCCTGTACCATCTTGTTCCACCCAAAAGAAAATTTTTATGTGTTAAAAGTGATAAATGTTAACTGTGCTTAAAAAACGAATAAAACATTTTTTTACATATAAGAAAACATTCCTATATAGAGTCTTTGTGAGCGGTTTGGCTACATATTAGTGTATTAATTGAAAAACTGTTTAAATATAATTCTATTTTTTATTTTTTATTTATTATTATTATTAATTTGTTTTTTTAAATTTGTTTTTTTAAATTGTTTTATTGAAAGGAGAAGAAAAAGGAGCCAATTAAATACATCATTGAAGCTCTGTAACCATATAAATATATACAAATATATACCTAAAATGTAATAAATATATAAATATATAAATATATAGATATAAATCTGGTTGGCATTTCCATAAAAAAGTTATATGATTACACAGTATCAAAATGTTGTGATATCCATTGATGGTGCAAAATTTAAAATCATTAGATCGCTCAGGTTACAACGTTAGTAAAGGCCAGACCCCACGTGTTTAAATATAAAGACTGGCATGCAATTCCTCAGTGGCGTTCAACCCTCTGGGGTGTTTTGTATCGAGATTTAGAATATAATACATCTCCAATTTCCGGAGTGCTTTCTCACGATCCCCACCCCTTTTGTTCATGGGAATGGAATCTATTAGATAATATTGTAGTTCCTTGGGGTTGCCGTCATGTTTCTCATTGAAGTGGCGAGCCACTGGATATGCCAGATCATTATTCCTGATTGCTCGTATGTGCTGGAGTACCCTTTTGTGTCCTTGCAGAATAGTACTGCCAACATATTTCAATTTACAAGGGCACTCCAGCACATACACTACAAATTCAGTTTTACAATTTAACACCTTGTCTATAGGTATTTCTTTTTCACCGAATGGGGTCTTATATTTAGTCATGGATATGCCATGTTGGCAGGCTTTGCATGTTTTGCACCTATGGAAGCCCAACCGTTGTGATAGCCAAGTGCTTTTAATTGGAGGGCCGCATGGGTCGTTTTTGACCAGGATGTCTTTCATTGATTTACCCCTGCGGTATGTTATTGCGGGTTGTTTAGGGACCGTAGAGCCAATGACTGGGTCCTGTCTGACCAAGTGCCAGTTTTTCCTAATTATTTTTCGCACAGCACCCTCTTGTTGGTTAAATTTCAAGATGAATCTAAATTCATCTAATGTATCGGTTCTCTTTTTGCTTTTGAATTTGGTTTTTAAGAGAGCTGCTCTTGTTCCCTGGTTACTATTGGTGAGTGCATTATCCAAACATTTCTTGCTGTATCCCCTCCCGGAATCTCTTTATGCATTCACCCTGAGCCTTGAGTAGGTCCTGCTCATTGCTACAAATTCGCTTTAGCCGCAATAGCTCACCATAAGGTATACTTTGTATAAGATGCCCTGGATGGGCACTGCTGGCATGCAGGATGGCATTACCCACTGTGGGTTTTCTATGAAGTCGTGTTTCCATTTTATTATTGTCAATGTAAACTTCTATGTCCAAAAAATTAACTGATTTATCACTTATACAGGCACTGAAGTTTAGATTGAGTTGGTTTTTATTAATTTGCGCAATAAAACTTTCTGCTTCAGTTCGTGGGCCATGCCAGACTAGAAAGAGGTCATCAATGAACCTCCACCAGGTTTTTACCTTATTTGTCATGGTCTCTATATGTTCTTTCATGAGAACCAGCTCCTCCCACCAGCCCATATGCAAACATGCATAGCTGGGGGAGAAGCTGGCTCCCATGGCGACTCCTCTTGCCTGCTGAAAATAAGTATTTTGGAACAAAAAGATATTGCTAGTTAGGCAGCTCTCTATCATGTTGATTAACATGTTGGTATGTTCCATGTACTCAGTACCCCTACGTGCAAGATAATATTGCACAGCTCTAAGACCATCTTTGTGTTTGATCGATGTATATAAGGAGGTCACATCCAGAGTAATGAGTAAGTATTCATCTTCCCATTGGAAATCAAGCATTTTTATCAAAAAGTCTCCAGTATCCCTGATATAAGAAGCCAATGATTGGACATATTCCTGGAGAAAAAAGTCAATATATATTGAAGTTTTTTCAAAAATACTGTTCCTGGCCGAAATAATCGGTCTGCCTGGTGGCTTACAAGTATCCTTGTGGATCTTGGGAATAAAATACAGTATCGGTGTTGCAGGATTGTTATTTCTCAGGTATTTGTATTCATCCATAGAGATGAGCCCTGTATTTCTCCATGCCGCCAATTTCAGATTGTAAGCTCCATGTATTGTATTTAAAGCCTGTTTACTACTGCGGCAGTAGCAGGAGATATCATTCAATTTATTCATGGCTTCGCTGATGTAATCTTCCCGTTTCCATAGAACCACATTTCCGCCCTTGTCGGCGCTCCTGATAACTACTTCACTGTTATTTTTTAGTTTCGTCATAAGATCATGATATTGAAGTTCCTTAATGTTTTTGTTTTGTATTTTTTTATTGGTATTACTGCCAGAACCAATACTTAGAATTTTTCGATTAAGGTTTTTTAGATCATGCACTACTTGTTCTTGAAAAATGTCTATCGTGTCTTTCAACATCACAGGATAAAATGTAGATGGTGGCTTGAATGGGGTTTGGCCAGCTTGTTGCCTACTGACCGGTGACTTTGATATTACAGGATCTGTACTCATGGTTTCACCCTCATTCAATAAATCCTGTAGTACTTTAACCAGTTGGCTGTCAGGCCCACTGTTGCCCATACAAGTTTCATCTTCTTGTCTTTGATTATTTGGGTCTTCGTTGCCATTATTTGCGGCCCCAGGTCTTGACAGTTTCGCTTGTCTGAAGTATTTTTGTAATTTCAGTTTACGGACACTTTTGTAGATGTCAACTCTCGTAGCAGCATAGTTGAAGGAGCTCTCTGGGCAATAAGAGAGTCCCAACGACAGGAGTTGTTCCTCTGCTTTGTTTAGTATGATATCTGTTAGGTTGATAACCGTTTTGGATTCTGTATGTGAAGCCTCAGTTAATACTTCCGGCAATATTTCTTCTGTTGGCGTTTCGGCTGTCTTTTGATGTTTTCGGTATCTGCTTGCCTTACGCCTCTCCCTACGTTTCCTGTTTCTGTTGATTCTTGATGGACCTGTTGTTTCCGCGGGCGCAGGGACTGCAGCCGTTTCTGGCATAAAAAATCAACTTCCTCTGTTAAATAGAATTTCCTATCCCCTTGATGCCTGTTTTTTCTGCGCGCCTCCAACTCCGGTTCACTTTCAGCTGCAGAGCTGGCATCTGATGCTGATGTCAAGTCTGATTGCATGTTGGTAATAGTAGTTTCTAATGTATTTTTTGGTTGTTGTCTTGTGCCTGTTTTGTCTGCCTTTAGGGAATCATACTTGCGTGCAAACGTAAACACCCTGCCACATTCGTAGTCACAGCGATCTCGGTGAAATTTGAACGCTTTGCGTTCTCTTATAATGTCTTCTTCCTTTTTTAATCTTTTTTTTATTTCAGTTTTTATTTTCTCCAGTTCATCCATTTGGCCCATTTCTTCAAGCTCCTTGTTCAATTTTTCAATTTCTCCAGATAACCTTGTACAGTCTTTTTCACCATATTTAACTAGAATACATAAAAGCTTGCGTGATAAGTCCAGATTAGTCTCTGCCCATTTGCGCACATATCCCGATCGGGTGCCTCATAGCTGGGTGCCAGTAAGATTCTCAGGCCTCTTGGTATGCGACCGACGTCGATACAGCGCTGCAGAGATTTTGCTTCCCACCATTTTTTCTGCTCTGCTTGCATCGCCTTTTCTAACTGTTTGCATTTGTCTTTCATCCCGGTATTTCTAGAACTGATTGGTGGATTATGGGTAATTGAGTCTGTACTACGGACAGTTTCATCACTAAACATAGCCGCCACTGCCTGCTCTCGTTCATTCAGCGCGTCGGCTGCCATTCCTTCCTTTGGGAGTTCCGTGTGAATAAATATACTTTGATCAGCTGAGGAATTGTGCGATTAAAGCCAGTGCCCGCCGATTCCCTTGCTGTAAGGCACCACAACTCTGTTCCCAACTCGGAGTTTATTTTCTGCGCTCCCCTGTCCACCCTTTACTGCCGGTTCAGCATGCAGCGCCTCCTCCGACCCGCACCCGCCTACCTGAACAGCTGAGGTGTTGCAGGTTCCTGCTTCAGTGTTCTCCGTCTCGGTCTCCGTTGGGGGGCTGCTTGCCGTTAATCCTCCCGGATTGCACACAAGGCTTGTTGCCAAACCGATACTTCTTTGTGGCAGGTAAGCCCAAGTTACAGAGGGGTCCGTGTTTTGAAACTGGAGAAGTTGAACCAGTTTCTAAATGTCCAAATAAACTCCTTCTCGCTTGGCCAATCTCCTAAGGCACCAGGAAAGAGCGCGGACCACCGTGGTTCGTCAACTGCAATTTTAATCAAACTCCCCAAGAAGTGCAGCAGCCATGACGCGTTTCGTCCCTCACAGGGGACTTGATCACATGACGCGCTATCGGCCATGACAGTCCAATTAAATACTTTTTCCTCTTTTTAGTGATTAACATCTTAAAGTGACAGTGCGATTTGAACAAAGTGGCAGGTAAATTGATTAATATTTGATTTGCTGACAATTGTTTAGAACATAGTTGTCCACATTTACTGTCATTCAATTGCATGTATAATGTAAACTTTTGTCGACATGAATTATTTCTGCATGAATGCAAGTTTTATAAAAACTGAAAGTTGTTTAAGAAACATATTTAAACACACAATTAATACATCTATATATGTATATATATATATGTATGTATATATATCATTGTTATTAGCATTTAAAGACTGAAAGATATATTCTAGTCTTGTAAAATGACAATCTATTAAATGCTATTGGGTTGGGGGTAAATGATAGAGGATGATGGGTAGTGTGCTACCCTCATCTCTTTTTTTCTGTCAGAGTTTTGTGCTTTGGGTCTTAAGAATGATCTATGTAGCTATTAATTTCTACATTGCATTTTAGGTTCCAAATGCAAGCTCTTTATTTATTTTTTCTTTTCCAGTGCAACACCGTGCTTAATCGATCAAAAAGCTGCTATCAATGATGCAGCAATATTGTTTGCACAAGAAATCTTTTCCAGAAAACCTTGTAACAACTATGTAATTTCAAAGATACTTTTGTAACACATTATAAAGCAGATTTATTTGGCCTTCAAATGGCCAAAGCTGCAATAATTATTCAGGAACAGTTCTGTTGACTTCAATACTGATGATAAAGCTGGAAATTGGCTTTAGGGCAATGCATATGATTTTGTTTTAGAACCTTTTTGTCAGGCTTGTGAACATTAGCACACTAGGTAATCCTAACGCATCATTCAGTTCCATTATATTTGATGTTTAATTGGCAAATATATGTACATAGCTTGATAATGCATATCTTTTAGCAATCAAGTATCACAAATATTACAGATTTGAGTAAATACTCTCTTCGAAGAGTTACAGAAAGTCAATTTGAGGAACACCATTATAACATTTAAAGAGTCATTAAGAGAATGGAGTAAATTTTAGATTTGAGAAATTGATTGACTTAGTCTACTTAAACGGTCACTGTCTCAGGAATGAAAAATCAGTGATGATAAGCTGTGAAAATTATAATAGGATTTTTTTTTCTGAGAAGCTTAACTTGATTTCCTGAAGATTTAACTTGTTCATATTTAAAAATGATTTAATGGTGGGTCTTTTTATTCAAACAACAGTATGTCCTGGTCATATCTTTGTGGATTGAAAGTGGAAGGAATAACTCACACAGATTCTGTTAGAGTTTATATAACAGAAAACAGAAAGTAATATCACATTAATGAAGCAGTTGTATATGTATACCTTCACAACTTTAAAAATAGATGAAACAGGTTGTATGGATAGATCAGGGACAATTGCTTTGCAGTAAATTGAGTTACAAAGTTGACTCAAAGGAAATGTACCATATTTATACATGGCCTATTAAAAAAACAGCATGAAATCTGCACCAGCAGGTTTTTGACTCCTCATGGATGCAAGTTTCTGAACTCACATGAGTGCAGGTTTATTGGCTATTTGGAATTAATAAAATGTTTTCCTGGTTTGGGCAGCAAATAAGCTTTCCAGGCAAAATACTGAAAATGTTTTGCAAAATCCCCTTTTCCATTTTAAAATTACACATCTAGGTTTTTTAATGAGAAAACACACTTTCTTCTTTTTTTTCCTCCACAGAGAAATATTTTCCCCATGGACCCTTTTTCAACACTCCCACAAAATGAAGGGATATTCCAATCACCTTCAAATGCAGGGGAGGGAATTAATTCTAGCCGTGACAGATCTGTTTATACTTCCTCTTTCTCCATGCATTTCTTTTTCTGAACAAAGCAATTTTACAAATCATCGTAATTTTAATATGCATATTGAATTTAAGTGAGATAAATGGTTGAGTATAATATGCTGTTGCTCAGGTTCATCTGAGAATAGGTAATCACAATAATTCAGTGGAGGACTTCTTCTACCATGACACCGTAGTGGTCCATAACAGAACTGAGAGACCTTTGTTAGATGTTTGTTTCCTTCGCATTTCCAACACCTGGAAAATGTAGTAGAGCTTACATGTCGAATGTTATTAATTTGGCACATTGGCTTCTCTGGGTGGCACCATGGACCAATGAGACTGCAGACAAACAATTTGTAGCGTGCTTCAACCCTTGCAATCAATGAACACTCCTTGACTTGCTTATGAGTGTTATGATTTTCCAATTTGGGGTAAAAAGTATGTCCACACTGCACAACAGATTGTTAATGGTTATAAAAACTGTATTTGCACAACATTTGCGGAGTGAAAATCTGTTGCTCAAGATATATCGGTCTTTACATAGCCAATGACATAGTCATATTTAGCCCTGCATTGTGGTATGGGTTACAAGGGTTACTTACTATGGGTCAATGATGTATGTTTCGCTTGAGGTCAAGCCCATATAGTTATAACCCTTGTGTCCAAATGATGGGCAGGCCATTTAATGTGGTATGGGTTACAAGGGTTACTTTCTATGGGTCAATGATGTATGTTTTGCTTGAGGTCAAGCCCATATAGTTATAACCCTTGTGTCCAAATGATGGGCAGGCCATTTAATCTGTGATGCACTTTGCAATTTCTGAACATTTTCTGTGGAGAGAGTGAATTAGGCCATTATTATTTAATGTTATTGGAACAGCATATATTTTGCATTTGATGCAGGGTTCTCGGTGTGTCAAAAGCAATCTACAGTATTTATTTATCATAAGAGGTAAGGAAAAAAGAAAATGTTGATTAACGATTGCTATGCTAGTGGGTGGATTCTTTTTACCTGTACTGCACCTTTGCTGCATAAGTGTATTATAATATTATTGCATTTTTGCCATATTTTATTTTACTCTTCTGTATCGCTATTAAAAAGATTTTTTTTAATCAATCGCTTGAATTGAAGCTAACTTTCTATTTGAAAGATACCAGTACTTAATTTGAGCCAGTGGGGCCACCGGCATTCATTGTTTAGGACAGCACTCATTTTTACCTCATTGTTCATTTCCCAAGAGTAAGATTTAGAAAATTGTTGTAAAGGGAGAAAGCAGGAACGAGCAAGAGTGAGATAAAAGGGCATAGGGTGTCTGGTAATCCATTACAGAGGTATTAGGTGGATTACAGACTAACAGCCTTAGTGGTCACCGCGCCGGTGCCAGCCTCAGTCTTCTGAGCAGATCTTTTGGCACTGACACTTATTCTTTTACAAACTGGGCACTGAAAAATGCTATTGTAATACAAACATTACAAAATTGGTTGAAGACTAGCCACCTCTAGTTGTGTTATGGTTAGAAGAGATAAGGACAACAATATATATTTGAAAAGCCATTTATACAACAAAAAGAAATTTACACATGTGTTACAAATGTGTTACATTCTGTACACGTCTTAATATAGACAATCTGGCCAATGTCCTTTCTGGGTTCATACGCATTAAGGCAATGGAAAATAGATGTCTAATACTTTCTTCAACACAACAGTGGTACTGTTCAGTATAGGCTCATTAGAGCTTTGTCTTCCAGTTGTTCTTTTAGAGTTCACCTACACAAAAATAGTACATTTACTCTTGTAAAGGTTTGGGTAGTTGTTGAGTAGATTAAGGCTTTTTAGAATGCTCAAACAAATCCGAGAGTTGGTTATATGTGCATGTGTTAATGATCAGCAAACGTGCATTTGCTCATGCTGTTTTTTATCTTTTTCCAATCTGGAAACTATTTCCCCTGTTGATACACCAATTAATCCACTAACCACCATTTGAGGAATGCCTTCTTCCCATTTACTCCCTGCAAATAGATTCACAAGAGTAAATCTTTTACTTGATCCAGGGTGGGACTAGGGCAAGAAAATGTTAGAGAATACTCACAAATTTCAAGTTCCTCCAACTTTTCACGGCACTTCTGCCAAGGAATGTCCACTCCCCACTCTTCAGAGCGGATTCACTCTCAGATAATATTGCAGCATGCTGGTGTGCCTTATGAATCAGGTTCTTATAAACTATTTAACTGTTACGATTTGTGTTCACAATACTGCCTATTGTTGACTACTAATTTAGAATTTACAAATAGTGTATTCATTTTGGAGTCACGAGCTTTAGTTACCTCCAGTTTCATAGGTTAACACTGATGTTTGGGCTTTTCATGCTCTGCCTAGCCTGTTACTGCTTTGAACTAGACTTATGGCTCATAGAAGAACGAACTGAACTGAAATGATTTTCAATTTGTATGAGTTATTACACTTTTACAAAAAAAGTGCAGTGCAAACAAAAGTTACTTTTTTCTGCTTTGATTATTTGACACTTGAAAGGCAAAAGTATTGAGTTATATTTTGCATTATCAATATATCATGAAACATTTAATAATGAATATATTTTACATTTGTCTATGTTCAACTCCGAATACTTGCTGATATTTTGGACCTAGAATGGTGAAACTATGGTGTATCTTGAAACATCAAGATGTTAACGGCTCTCAGAAGTCTATTGCTACTTCTAATTTGCACCTTTAGCATTTAGCAGCACATTGTAATAAAACGCTGTAAAATAAGAACTAAGTAGATAATGCCAGTGTCTTAAATAGGAATTTGTTGTATGCTTCCAATATAAATGTGTAAAGTGCATTCTGCATTTAAGTATTTCTAGGTGTATCACACTCTCTGTTTTGAAGACTAAGAAATACAATTTGGACAAAAGGCTAGAGTTATGTACTATATTTCAACAAGATTGAGTAAGTGAAATATATCATATTTCGTATATCATATATACAATAGTGAATTTAAGGTTGCTTTATCAAAGCTTTGGCAGAGCCAAGGCTTTTTTACATTAGCATGGGCATACATGTCCGGTAATCTTGGAAAAAGGAAACCCATTCCAATATGGCTGTCACGAGTCATGATGCTGGCTTACAACTTGCCATGATGTGTGCATGCGCCATGACATGCGAGTCATCACAAGTACACATTTATGTGTAATGCAGTATACAAGTGCATATGTCATGTTGTGTGGGTGCACATGCATCATGATGCAGCAGCCCCTTTTAATTTACTGCGTCAAGATGGAGGACACCAATCTTGGAGCAGTACATTAAGAAAAAGGAATTAAACGTGTGAAAATGCAGCTTGAGGAAGGAGCAGTCTTGCAGCATATTGCAGCTACAAGGTGCTCCAGTAAAGGGAAAAAAAAATACAATAAAAGAGGGACTGTTAGATGAGGAATGGTTGAGTACCTGGAGAGTGAGAGGAAATAAATGCGATGCTAGAGAAAGGAGAGGGCGCAATCGATGAGCTATATTTAAAAAAAATGATAAAAAAATAAAAGCTGGATGGGGCAGAGAACGTAACATATAAGCATGTGGAGAATGGGAGAGGGGAGATGTGAAGGGGTAAGCAGCACATGGGGGAGAGAGCAAAACAACAAATGCACTCCTATGGAGTACTCAAAATGTACTTTATTGAATGTAAGCCACTTCAGCAGTGGAAGGATATTAACCACCAATCAGCATGATGTAAGACTGGAATGCTTCAGGGTGGGACAGGTCAAACACAGGAATAAGGAGGAAAGCCAGTGAATGAAGAGCAGGGGAGTGAGGTAGACAACCCAGCCCTCCAACCATGAGCAGGGTACTGACCAAAAGCCCACGCTATGTATATTGGAAGCAATATGTCTAGCCAACAGACAGAAATGCTGTCTGTAGTCAAGACCTAAAAAGACAAGGAAAGATAAAGGTTATCACACAATGTTATGCTTGTCTATAATGTTTAACTGATTACCTCAGACATATCAGGATTATTGAATCACAAATGACATAATCACTGACATTCCTAGACTGCACAAACAAAAAGAACTTAAAGCTACAAGTGGCTATTGTCTGCAGGTGCCATACCAGTCCAGAAAAAAACACTTGTTTGTCAGTCAGTTCAGTGTAAACAGACCAGTCCCAACAAAGGAGCATGGGACACTGAGAAATGTGGGCAAAAGCTCGAGAAAAGGGACACATTCATTTTTGGTCAACCTCTACAAATCCATTTTCCATTATTTTAAAGGCAACTGACAAACGAATGTTGGTAATGGCCCACCAATGTTCTATGAACTTTTTTTAAAGTACCTTGAGTTGTGCTACTCCTCAATGCATTCCGTTGGGAGGTAAGAGAAACTGAACAGATTTAAATTTATTGACTGACTTTTTGAAGAATTAGAAAAAAGAATAAACAATCCTATAGCTATCTCGTAAGCGTCAGAATATTGGGGAAAATTGTTCAAACAAGACTTTGACTTCTAGAAATTAGTTTCGGGTCTAGTGATCGACCTTCTCATCGCGTGGACACATTCAAGCTGATCAAAGTTGCAGAGTTTAAATTGTTTCTTACTTATGGAACCAATCCTTCAAACCATACCAGTGACTAGGACCATGGCTTCCAAAAGCCCTCACAATGCAGTACATGATAATACAATTTAATTTATAACAACACAGGGGCTACAAGACAAAACGCCAGGTGCTAAACAAAAGAAAAAAAACACAAATAGGTTGTAATCGGTTTGCTTTTGTTTGTGTTTAACTGCATTGCTTATAAATTAAAAAGAAAGCTGTCTGTAATATTTGGAAATATTTTTACTTCCGACGATCTAAAGGCTTACCAACTACTCGGTCTGCTGCGTTGTATGCGTGTTACATGTCCGCCCTACATTTGCCCCACATATGTGTCGGCCTAATAGTGATCTGCCTTTTATTCCCCACATTGCCTGGCATGCATACTTTCCTGTGGAGTTGGGCATGTCCTATGCATTACATGATGATGTTTGGTCGGACGCAACTGCTCTTATGTCTCTCTGGTTTTCATTTTTTAAATGCACACGTTCTTCTGTATGTGATGACTGATACTGATGACGCTCATGAGTGAAGCACCCAAGCTGTTCGCTTCGCAGTGAGCACGGAATAAGTGATCGCACTGATTTCCATATCACTAACAGTGCTTCTCAAGTAGTAGCAGTTCCTATGTATTTTATTTAGCCCCTCAGACATGCTACGGACATATCCTCCTTAAGTTTTAGCATGTTCTTAATATTATCAGCAGTCTGTCTTATATAAAACAAAGACTGACCAACTGAGCATGGTGAAGTTTCTTCTAAATTATTATATGCTGCCCACTTGGGTATGCTTTGAGCGTTTCTGTCAGATATCCCGGGACACCCTACTGCCTTCATATGAACACAGAAAATCTAAACTTCCTCCAACCATACATTGATTGCAAGCATGTGATATCAACAAACATACGCCTTTACACCCACCTCAGTTTATTTACAGCTGGCACAAACCTCATCCTCTTACTTTATCATCAAGATAAAACAATTTCAGCATCATGCCCTCCTCTGCCTCCCCCACAGAAAGAATAATTCTAGACACAAAGAAAGGGTATTTTCTTAAATTAATCTACAAAAGTGTGCAATTTAATGATATCCTTAGGTGGTAATTTACTAAAGACTGTGGAGGCGTCTGCTCATCTACAGAAGTGAATAGTTTAGCAAAATCCTCAGGGAGTATTCACTAAAGATTCTGGAGGATATTGCTCATCTACAGCAGTGAGTAGGGGTATTTACAAAACATTGTGGAGGCACTTGCCCCTCTATAGAACTGAGTAGCTTAATACAATCCTTAGGCGGGTATTTGCTAAAGATTGTGGAGGCGCTTAGGTTGTGCTTCACAAATTTGCGCTGCTCCTGCACCACATATAAAACGGTAGTAAAAAACTTCTTAATACGAATGAAACAAGCTGCCGGCTATCTCTGCACTTCTGCTGGATGACGTGGCCAATATTCAAGTTTCACATTATGTGAAAAAAACAAAAATTCAGAAAAATGACTGCCTGGGGAAATGTAAAAGCTTCGGATGTGTCCATCACAGATACACCACAAATCACTGGTATCCTATTTGTGGGTTTACAATAGAATGGATGCTCAAATGCCAGTGAAAATGACCATACGCTGTTAAAATGTCTACCTTATTATTTCACACCAGTTGCCAACTGTGTTCTCAACATTCATCTCATAGTCGATTTTACAATAAAGTATTGTACAGCGCCGCTTGTAGCTTTCTTAAGAAAGGCACTAGCTTTAAGAGTTCCTTTCTTTTTCACATATGGTGTGTTTAACTAAAACCATCATTTTCAAGATACAACCTTAAGTTGACGAGTAAACATTTCGAAATGAAATCGCGAGACAGCAACATTTTAGCTCGTTTTTCGATCAGGTTTAGTTCGATCGTATCCTGTGTTCAATAACTTTTTAAATTATGTTTTTGTTATTTTATGTCAAGAATCAGAAGACTAGAACAGTGTGAGAAGATCCCAAAAATTACACCCCAAACCCACAATCAGTTGGACAGACAAATAAATACAGATTCACTGACACATACACACTGATACACCCACACACTGTGACACACACACACACACGCACACACACACACACACACTCACATACACGCATATAAACGTGCAAATATGCACTAGCAAGGACACGCGCACACAGAACACGTAAACAAACACACATACATACACACACAAATACATATGAACTTTAAACTATTTCGAAAGAAAATTTGACATTCATAAATGCACCAGAAAGAAAGGCATTACATAGAAAAGCATTTGCCTTGGTGGAAACATAGCTAATAATAATAGTAATCATGATAATTAGATTAATAACTATTAATATAGTGTACAACACAACTGGAATTGCGTCTTGTTATTTGAGACATGGCAAGCGAAATCATTATTTTCATTTCACCCGGTAATTTTTTTTGACTATTTTGTTTGAGAAAAGAGAAATAAGTCAACTTGAAAATCCACCACAGAGATATCACAAAAGAGCACCAGCAGTCCTGCCCTGCTCTCGATGAAGAGCGAACCTCCCCTATCATGGAACTCGCTCTACAACACAGATTTTGCTCGTCCCCGGCATCTGATACATCACACACATCCTTTTTTTCCCCTTCAAATAACTCACCAGTGCCCTGCTTCTCCAGGAAGTCCTTCCCTGCAGCACCTGCTGAGGGTAATGTTGATAAAACTCTGACAGGTAAAAAAATTCCTGTAAAATAAAGCCAGACCAGCTGGCTTTGAAGAGAAACTCCCTGTCCGGGCTGTCTCAGCCTCAGTCTATGAGAAGAGAAGCTTTTTTTCCTCTAGTTGTTGACCCATGGAATTGTGATGCCAGCGCACAAGTGTCTGGCAAGCCCCGGCGCACCTGCTCTTGTCACTCTAGTTTAAATTTAGCTGTAAAAGGTATCACTGACAGCCAGACCTTTGTCAGCGCTGGCGAAAGAACACAGAATTACAGCCCCCAAAAGCATGCTGCAAGTTCAAATGGAAAAAATCAATTCAGGCGACTTCTCCAAAAATCGTGTATCTGAAAATAGAAAATGCTGTTACAAGGCAGCACAACTTCCTCTTTTTAACCTGCGTTTTTTAATGTAGATAGCAATATCCATCTCCTATCGTGATTTGTTGGCGTTTGTAGGAGAACCAAAAACGGGCATTCATAACTGAAATCTTTCCAATAATTTAAAAAAAGCTATCCACAACTTGATTTTCATATTTCTTTTCAATTATCTATACTCAAACATATAGTTATGTTGGTGTTTTTTTTTATCATGCTACAATCATCACGAAGTTTTGAGCTTCTGCCACTGTAGCTGGGTGTGTCTTAGGAGGGGAGCTGGTCATCGCTGTTTGGCCGGCTTGTTTACTTGCTTCTTTTAGTTTGGGAAAATCATGAACCACAGCCCTGATTCAGAAAAATATTTTGAAATGTGTACGTGTTGGGTACAAAGAAGTTAAAAAAGAAGTGAGTAAAATGCATAGCATATTCTTTAAGAACTTTTGTGTATGCTCAGATATTACTTTACACAGCAGGTACGTATTGCTGAGGAGTTTGGCACTAACACAGCTTTGGACTGTGCAGCGTACATTGTGTGTACACAAAGGTTGCGTATACAGCTGTGCTCATGCTGGCCTTTCAGACCTTCATTCTTGGTATTACGGGTACAGGCACAAGGTAGGAAGGGGTCACATGTTTGAAACACCATGTAGATATGGTCATTCCTAGAATAAGTATAGCTGTGCATTGTGTGCTTTTCCACCTGTTTACTAGAGGTGGAAAGAAGTGAACCTCAGGGCATGGGCCTGGCCTCTTCTGAGATGTGCTGCATCACCCATGTTGGTGAAGGGCCAGGGGGGCTGCCGACACCAGCAGGCCACCCAGCCCCTGTCCAATTGGGCGACAGGAGGAAATGAATACTTAGGTAAGTATGGTAGGAGCGTAATGCAGCACTTGCATTCACCATCATGGTCTCGGGTAGCCTGCTGCACTCCTTTGTGAATTTGAAGATCTGCGTTTTGTGTGGCCTGGCTGCACAATGCAATGCCACAAAGTGTACATTGCAATGCATGCTCAAGCCCATCTGTGAACCTCGCCTCATGTGTGTTGAGTTTTGAAATGGAGGGTTGGGTTATGTGTCTCTGGTTTTTATTTTTCGGCGTATTGCACCTTAGGCATAAGTATGCAGAAGTGGAGTGTATCTTTCAAGAAACGGAATGGGCCATTCGATAGGAAGGAACTGTTAATGCATTGCAAAGCCCATGTATACCATACATGTATGTGTGTTACCAAGGAAGTGCTCTCAGTGTAATGTGTGGATGGTGAAGTGTCCATTCAATAGAATGGAGAACACCTTGATGTTCCTGCAGATGGTTTAGACTACCTTGCACTAGTTGCCAGACCAGTGCCTAATAGTTAAAATGTAGGAATCAGTGCCCCGAGTTACAACCAAGAACTTTCTCGCCCTTTTCTCTCCATGATTTAACTTAGTTCAATCTTCTTCTCAATTGGTCTAACTGGGCTACAATTTTCCATATAATCATCCTCTGCCAGACAGTGATTTTAAACCTCTTTCACACAACTATATTCTCCTTGCTTTTTTGAGTCTTTTTTCGACTTCCTTTAGTCGTTCTTCTGTTAGAATACCTGGTAGAAAAAATAGATTGTAATAGATTTGGGTAAGTTTTTAGGTACTATTTTCCAAATGCTGCCCGAATTTTACTTTTTTCTGCTGATGCGAAGTAATTGGGGAGAAGCTTCAATATAGGACTTTTTATAAGGGATTTTTGTTTACCTATACACTTTTTTAGCTTGTATTTTTTGCTTTTATATATATTGCACGTCCATTTAATGGTACTCTCCCTAATTACGTGACGGGGAATACGAGGTATGTACTCGTTGTGTCCCATATTATGGTCAAACTCAGCCTGTTGCGTAGTTGTTTGCTTCTCTCTGTTATGCTTATATAATAAAAGCTGTTGCAATAGCCGAGTTTGCGTTTTCTGTTCAGACCATCGCTCCCTTCAAGAATACTTTGGAGAGATGTGTCAAGGAAACCCCATCTTCCAGAACAATACATGGAGGATTTATGGCTTCTATTTTTACACTAAGAAGAGAATTTTGATTTTTTTAGAACATTTTTCTACCACTCAAGTTTTTTTCCCTCTATATGATATTTATAATTTTAAATTTTCTAATCGAGGCAGTTATTACACTTGGCTTGGACTGTGTTATAGAGGGGAAGATTTGATCGTTTGCCTAACATGTCGTTACAACCATTTTTTTTTACCCTTGTGAATAATTGAAATTGCAATTTTCCCTGCACACAACATGATCAGTTAAAGTGGTGAAAACACAAAACTATTACAATTGATTACTTTAAATCCTGAAACATTTAACCCGGAATTATGACCTTGTTCCTACATCTTGCTTGAGTGTGCATAAATGCATGAAGCTTTGAAGGTCTGATGAAGAGCTGGAGGTGGGGCTTGTGAGGATGGCAGACAATGGCAGCAATGGGGTGTGGCCATCACATCCCCTCAGTTCAGCCAAAGCACCTCTAAACTTGAATCTTTCTTCTCCTGCTTCACACATCCATGAGCACACAGTGCAGATAAATCGTTCAAAAAGCTCTGGTGCACCCCTTTCTAAGGAATTTAACATTCAAATTCAAAACTGTGCTTCGGCGCACAAAGCTCTGAAGTGCTGAGGGACGGCAGGAGATGGCGCTTGTGAGGATGACAGTGATCCAGCATTTTGGGCCAACCCTCTTACCATTTGTCCTCTGATGAACCTTTTATTTTCCGACTGAGAGGTGATGGGAGTTAACATTACACCAATCAATGGCAATTAACAGTTTAACCCATTTGACTACCCAGTAAGGACCAGGAATCAGCAACTATGGTTAAGATTTATTACAAGTTAGCCATCAAGTTAAGGTACACGAATCTCAGCACAATGCTATAAAGGTATAGAATAACAACTGGGGAACCCAACCTCCTAAAGAAGTTTAGGCATACCAATATTAAACAAACAGGAAGTTTAGTCAAAGCAATACAAAAGATCAGCATTAAGATCTGGTGCTCAGAGAAGAGTTTCTGGTCCTCTCTTTTATACATGAGTACAATCTGGAATCATCTAAGTTAAAGTCCAAGCTAAGAGGATGGTTTTGAAACCTAAAGGATCTCACAAATCATGGGTCTGCAGAAAAATAGGGAAATAAGGAAAAGTGTGAGAAGTAAAAGGAAGGTGTCAGTATTGCAGAAGCTTGGTCAAGAGTCTTCTTGGGTCAGGGAAATTTGAGCGTTTAGCCTAAGCCACACTGGGCAACAGTCAAAGGGAATAAGCATAGAGGTCTTAATCTCTCAAAGTCCAAAGGAAAGTTGTCTAACCTTAGACAGTGTGAACATCAGTTATTTCCATCGGGATTACTAAACCAACACCCCTCTGTGTGCATCATCAGGGGTACCATTGTCCTTTTCCATTCTCATGTTGTAAGCTGAAACATTTGCAAAGTATCCCACACTTGACATGAAAAAAACATCATCCTTGCACCCTCAAGCCATGTTGCAAAAGTGCTGAACAGACTCTTCAGTTAATGCTCTGGCTCTCCATGTTCTTCTGTCAAGGTCTTCTTCTCAGACTCTCTCTCTGTTGCTAATACAGTATTGTATCTATTCTCAGCTAAGAATCCCATGTGAATTGCACCTGCAAGGAGAAGTCATGTAAGCAGAAAATGGAAAACAGTATCTCATGCACAATGGAAAACAGACCTAGTTAGAATAACTTTAAAATATTAACTTAATAGTGCACATTTAATATACTTGTGCACATTTAAACACAAGTGAATGTAAATTATCAATACATTAGATTCATATTACATGTGGCATCTGGTAAAATCTTAAATGTATACATATAAGTATGTCTAGGAACTACATTTTAATGCAATATATGGAACATTAGTGCACACATGACATAATTTATTTTCGTTCCTAGAGTGGACACATGCCTAATAAGTAAGGATGATTTATTCAACACGTTTCTAAGGAATATATAATTTAATATGGTTAAGGCACGCAGTAGGAGTAAATTGTCTAGTCTGACAGTGAGTGCACGTTAGTAATGATGTCAAATGCAACACTTACGTAAATGTCATTGGATCACATGAAAAACATGTGCTAAGTGCACGTTTATGTATTGCAATTGTGTCGTGTAAAGGTGTAGCCAAAATTGCATTGCACCAATCTCCCCTCTGATGGTGAATCAAGGCATCACTTTAAGATAAGCATCTCTCTTCCCAGATGGACAAATCACAATCTGGTTGTTTTCATCATCTTTCTTCTGGATTACTACAGAAATGTCATGTCATGATAGTATTTGCTTTGTCTGTCGTCTAGTTGTATGTGTGCTCTTTTTGTCTTCAATCCTTTTTTTTTCTTGTGCACATTTGTATCCTTTATAGATGACAAACAAGAATAAGCCACAAAGGGCAATTATCACTTAGGGTTTCATAATGCTTCAAACAATTCCACTGCCTAAGTTTCCAAACCATCTGCCTATAGCAGAAAATCCATTCCCTATTGCTTCCAAAGCACCTGTTGCTTCTAACCCTTTCATATCTTTAAGTCAGCAATATTCTTAATGTATTTCTTCAAATCCTGACTTTCGTCTGGAATGTAAGTGCAACATTGTTGAACTTTTAACATCCGACAGACTCTGCCCTCTTTTGCAAGAAGGACATCTAATGCAAGTCTATTCTGTAAAACCATTGACCTGATCACAACCATTTCAGTATCTATAACAAAAAATCCTCCAGCCGTACTAGTGGATCACTTATCGACTACTGTAGAAAGCTTTCTAAACTTGTGTGAGTTTAGTATCACTCCTACAGATGGTATTAGAGCACCAACGATGTCTTCTACAATTTCACTGGCACAAGCACCTCTCTTTGTTCTCACATGCTGCTCCCCTGTGGGGTCATCAAGTTGTCCCACATGATATATTTTTGGAAAAACTATCCCCATGTAACATGCTCCATACCAACTCTTGGACAACCTGTAAAAAAGCATTTTTCCCACAAATGTAATATACTCCAGGGAAAACAGGTTCTGCTCCATCCAGGTATAATCCCCAATTTCCTCGAACTTCAAAAGTATGATCACATTCACTATTCCCTACATAATTTGTGTCAGTTGTGGGTTTTCTAATGAATATGCATAATTTCCCTTTATGTTGCCAATCTAAAGCTAATGCTTCCACATTTCCCACTAACCTATCCTCGTTTTCCTCTTTGGCCCACTGGGGTAATTTTGAATGATTTGTTGCATTAGCCAATATGTTTTTTCCTTTGCCTTCTACTGAATCTATGAATTTCTTTTCTACACCTGTTAATGAAAAGAAAAACACACGAAAGGGAGTGCCTCAAGAATCCAACAATTGTATTGTAGAGTTTGTTCTCTTTGTTTCTTCTCTCTTCCTTTCATGTAGTACACATAGCTCAATAGTGTCAATATCAATGTACTCTTCTCCAATATCAAAATAACATGGGAGCCGTGGAATGAAGTCTCAAAACAATTATCTTTATTATTCTTCAATACATCACATTCGTGCACTTCACAATGTAGCCTCTGTTTGACTTGCAATGCTGCACATAACATCTTCAGGACCTCATTATAAAAAAGAATTCCTCGGTCTGACTCCAGAGAAGTCGGGAAACTGAACCTTGGTAGTAACTCCCTCAATTACAGCTTAGCAAGTGTGAGACTATCATTGCTCCTTGTCGGGTAAGTTTAAACCCACCGTGAAAAGATGCACACAATCACTAGGACACATCTCAACCCTTTGCACACAGGCATCTTGATAAAGTCCAGTTGCATCCTGTTGAAGGGGCCTCCTGATCTCCCTATTTGACTCAGTGTTACTGCTGTTCTTCTGCCTACATTCTGTTGTTGCCACACAACATATCTGTGACACAAACCTTCAGCCATCAATTTGAACCTTAAGTTGAACCATGTCTGCCTGAACAAGCGTACCACCATGGCATCTCTCTCCACATGCACAGGTCCATGATAATGAATCGCCATTGGAGATATCAAGCTATCTGGCAACACAGGTCTTCTGTCTCCTGAAACCTAAATGTCATCCTCATCACTTTTTACATAACCAGCTCTAAGCCAGCCTTGCTTTTCTGCTTCTGACACTTCTTCTTGTAAGCTCTTAACTTCCTCCAAAGGATCAACTGCAGTCAACAACAGATTGCAATTTGTATCATCCTTTTTTTCATTATGATACTCCTCATTAAAGGTGCAAACATTCAGAGTACAGTATCTCGGGGTCTCATCGGCATACCTGTTGCCAACTGCCAGGTAATTGGTTCCATTGTAGTGTGCAGCATACTTCACAACCGCAATCTAAGCAGGTGATTGTAAAGCCTTCAAAAGATTATGGACACTTTTGCCATTCCTTATCATGGACCTTTACATAAATCCCTTTTGTGCCCATAACTGTCCAAAGTCATGAACGACACCAAAGCCTTATTGACTATCAGTGAAAATGGTCACTATCAGCTGGTCTGAAACACAGCATGCTTTAGTAAGGGCAATTAATTCGGCCACTTGTGCTGAAAATACTCCTTGAAACTAGGTGGCTTCGGCTGCACCTCAGACAGTACAGACTGCGTAGGCAGCTCTCAGGTTTCCGTCATGGTCTCGTAAATAGGAGCCATCAACAAACATCACATAATCTGATTCAGGTGGTGGCACATCTAGTATGTCAGGTCTCGACTTGGTGCATTGTTCAGTAACATCAAGACAGTCATGCTCAACTTCACCTTCAACAGCATTGTTTCCAGGTATAGGCAAAAGTGTGGCAGGGTTAAGGGTAGTACATCTGTTCAGTGTGACATTTTCCGGACCAAGAATGATTTGCTCTTACTTAGTGAAATGACTGTTGGTGAGGTATTGGGTTTTAGTACGAGTTAACAGGGCCTCGACAGAGTGGGGTACAAAAACAGTCAATGGAAGACCGATGACGGTGCTCTCGAACTGCTCAATGCTGACACCAGGGGATTCACGGCTTTCAGACAGCCGGGCAAAGCGGCAGCTACTGGATCAAGTGTGGCAGAAAAATATGCAATGGGTCTGCAAGCATTCCTGTGCATCTGGGTTAGCACAGAGAGCACACAGCCCTCTCTCTCACTGCACAACAAAGCAAAACATTGATTATAATCAGACATTCCCAGTGCTGGGGAACGACAGAGACATTCTCTCAGCTCTGAGAAGGCACGCATGCAGCTGTCATCCCATGGTACTGGATCTGACATGTCTTTATGTATAAGCCTTTGTAAAGGCTTGGCCATTAGGTAAAAGTTAGGAATCCACTGTCGACAGTAGCCCACCATTCCCAAGAACATCCTGACTAATTTCTGAGTTGTTGGCAGATTCATTTTCAGAATCGCCGGCGTTCTCTCTTGTGGCACCTTCCTCTCTCCTTTCGCAATGTGATGTCCTAGGTACAGAATATGTTTCTTACAGTACTGCAATTTGGTCGGGGACACTTTATTTCCATTCTCAGCTAAGTGGTTCAATAAAGCAATTGTGTCTTATTTGCTAGTCTCTTGCGTATTTGACGCCACCAATAGGTCATCAATGTACTATACCAGTACTGAGTGATAGGCCATCACCAGAGACTCCAAATTCTTTTTGAGTATCTGGTTAAAAATTGAAATTGACGGGCTCTCTGTAACCCTTGTGGGACTATGCACCATGCCAAAACATGGCTGCCAAACCGGAAAGTGAAAAGGAATTGGCTATCCTCATGCAACGGTATAGAGAAGAAGGCTTGGCGCAAATCAATGACAGAAAACCACTTGGCCTCACATGGAATCTAACAGCTGGATATGGCACCACAGGACAACAAGGAACAACCATGGAGTTAACCTTCCTGAAATCTTGCACTATGCGGTACTTGCCATTGGGTTTCTACAAACCCAAATGAGTGAGCTACATGGACTCCCCATAATTTCTTTCAGAATGCCTTGCTCACTCATTGAGTCAATCACAGGAGTAATCCCAGCAATGGTTTCAGGGGCCAGATTGTATTGTGGGATTCTCCGGTACTCAGCATTAGGCTTCAATGTGATGCAGACTGGTTCAACACCTTTGATGAGACTTATGTCTTTCCCTGAAAAGTCCCAGACTTCAGGTAACACTGTCTCTCAGCTCTGGGAGCAAATCGTCTTTTGTCAACTTGGGATAAAATCTGATCTCTGACTGACAAGTTTAAAGTCAATGTCTTCATCATGAGTCCGAAAGCTTTCCCATATGTTCAGTAAATGAAACAATTCAGCTTGCACAAGAGATCTTGTCCAAGCAGGTTTACAGGGCTCGAATCACAAACCACAAATCAGTGATTCTTCTCAAAGGACCCTATTTTGACAGGTAGCACTTCTGAAACTGTGCTAGTCATTTGTTTATTCGCAACTACTACAACTTGGATTCTTTGTCCAGAGTGGGGTAGGGTTAGGAACCTCTACTGTTCTCACAGTAGAGAGGGTAGCACCAGTATCAATGAGGAATGATATGGGATAACCATTTACCTCACCGACAACGAATGGACCACTCTGGTCTACCTCTAAGGTTGCGCCAAGTACACAAATCTCCTCCCCTCTCGGGCCCCCTCAATGTGCTAGGTCTGAGCTGTAATCATCATCTGCTTGTATCATAGAGTACTGCTGAGACATACCCTGATTCACGAAAGGATTGGTGTATACATTGAAACCTGATTCATATTATATCTTTGCACATTTGCATTTTGTTGTGACATTGGGGCTTGGGAAACCTGCATTACTTGAGTTTGGTGTACGTTGGGATTGTGAACCCTCTGTCTCTGTACTTGCTGAACAATATTTCCTTGTGATTGCTCAAACACCATTCTGAACTTGATTCCCATTAGCCATGTTACCAGCATTAAATCAACATTTGTGCTCCAATGCCCCAACCTGCCGCAGTCATGACAGGGGTTGGACTTTTTCAGTGTTGCTTTATCAATCCCTGTACTCGGATCAATCTAGACACCACATCCTCTACCTTGCTGTTGAAATCCATTACTCCTTTACATCATAGGAATTCCCTGCTGATACACTCCTGCATGGGACCAGCATTCCCAACAAATTGCTGATTCTGGCCTTGCAGTGCAGCCTTCATTTGTGCTGCCATCAGCTTTTCCTTCAATTTCTTGTGTTTAATTTCCAATTCATCACTCCAATATTGTGCATATCTCAATATTTCATAAATGGGCTTACTCTGCCAGCAAATCAAATACTTCTGAATCATGGAACTAACCTCAGGCTTCATTCCATACACAAATCTGTAAACAAAATGTCCCATTTCTTTTGCCTCAATAGTTTCTGTCCCATTGAACTGTTTAAATGCCTGCAACAATCTCTGATAATAAGCATGTACTGATTCTTTGGACACTTGGGTAGTTCTGTCAGTCTTGACCCAATCAATCTCTTTGGGAGATATTTTTGATTTAAAAAATGTAATCACCTTATTATAATTTTTTGTTACCAATGGGGATCAAGCATGTGATATAGGAATGTCTTGTCGGCTCATGCTCGTGCCAATCCACAACAACTTTGCAATGAATCCACAGGTCACCTGGAACCACAATTTCAAATAAGGCATTCAAATCATTCCACAGAACCATTGATATTTTTACTAACCGATCAACCTATCTGTACCATTCCACCGGGTTCTCTCTTAATTTCTGAAAATCATTTGTGAATGATGCAAGTTAACTCCTGCTCCAAGGTATGTAGACATAACCTCCTCCCGGCACTTCTCTCAGGAGAAGCATATATATATATTCTCCTCCTCCTCTGTTCCGGATGGAGGCAGTTTTAGCCTGACCTTCTTTGATTTCTTTTTCTTAGCCCATCTACATTCCCATCTTTCTTACTCACTCCACTTTAGAACATAGGCAATGAATTCCTTTATCTGTAATTTAATTCATGACGGTCTCATGTTTGCGAGATCCCTGTCATCAAAGCTTTAGCTGTAACTTCTATGCAAAGCTTTAGATTTCTGCAAGTCAATTCCATATATGTGAGTCAATTCAGATAATCTTTCATGAACCTGCCCTGCACGTCTAGTAATATCTTTACACAGAAACAATAGTTCATGATCTCAGGAAGCATTTATTTCAGACAAGTCAAGAGTTCCAATTATCATTTCTTCTAATTTTGCTTTCAGTTTCGTCACATCTCTTGTCCTCTCTCTCTCTGGGACCTGAGTATTCCTTCCACTCGTTCCAGGATTTCCACTACCAGTTGGAGTATCTATACCTCTGAGCCAATATTCGAGTTCTTGTGATTAAGACCAAGTTGTTTTGCTGGGGTATTAAGAATTATCTCTCCACTAAAGGAACCACTATTTGCTTTAGGTGGTGAGTTCAAAAGGGACATGTCAGAAGTTGGCATTCCCATAGGTGTCTCTGTCCTAGGAGTACTGTAGTTCACATTTGGAAGCTCATTCATTCTAGGCATGAAAGAGGGTGGTGATCTCTGGGAAAATCTCCTAGTTGGGTCAAACCCTGTCTGATTTAATGTAGGGTCTGAACCCGTGGCACATGAGGCATTCCCTTGTGTTGGAACCGTAGGAGTCTGTGGAATGGGTCTCATTATCGAGCCCGCAGAATCACTAGCTGAAGTACTCATTCCAGTAGGAACAGCCAAAGTATGTGTAATATATTATGCTAATCCAGGTTTATACAAAGGAACTACAGGACCAATTGTGACAGGAACGGTCAATGCATCTGGAGCAATTAGAACAAGTGAATTTGAAGGGGCTGTCATTCCTAAATCTCTTCTATCGAATATTTATATTTATTGGTGCTGTAGGCACATCAAAAGTCTTGCCAATAGATATATTACTCACTCCTCCAGTCTGGTTTACACTGTATGGGGGTGGACGGATCAACAATAATTTGTTTATAAGATCCTCATTTCAATCACTATCGGTGTCCTCAGCTATGTTCTCTGTCTCACCTGCCCCTTTCTTCGTTTTCTTGTCCTTGCGTTTACCTTTCCTGTCTTCCTCACTTGCTAATGCAGGCTATAATCTAGCTCCCTCAATCATGTTACATCTCCATATTTTCTGTTCTGCATCCCATCTAGGATCCGCATAAGTGTGCATGGCTTTCTTGACCGTTCCTTGAAATCTCTCTCTCTCTCTCTCTACCTAAGATGAGCTGTATGGGCCCAGACATTAAGGGCTTTGTATTGTGTGGGTCTAGGAGGCGGTTTCATGTCATACAGCGTTCTCCTTAAATGCTCAATAATTCTCAAATTAAATGTGCCATGAAGAGGAAATGTCATAGGACCATCTTTCTCAGTGATCTTACGCCATTGTGAGAGCCAAATACATGTGTGAACACACACGTCTATTGCCATAGTATGACCTCGCATACCTTTGGATGGTGCCTCTTCCCCCTTTCTAACAGGCACAGTCACATCTCCCTTCACTAGATTTTGGAATGCTTTAAAGAATTTCATTTTCCATTAAAAATATAAAATATTCACAAATTACTTTTCGATTAAAACAGGAAATGATTTCTCACCCACAATTCTCTGTTCGGCAATCAATACCAATCTATGACGTATCCAACCAATACCAGCACGGCTCTACACCAACTGGCATATGCCAGCACAGCACATTGTGACATCAATCTCACTCCATGCAGCAGCTCACCCTCCTTTACAATTTTCACGAACGCGTTCTCTCAGAAATTTACGTACAAACAAATGCAAGCAACTTCAACAACTAACTCTGTCTGCTCCTCTAATGAAACTAAAGATTATTATAACACACAAGAGAGAGTCCAGAGCAACACTTTCTTCCCTATCCAGACATTCACTTCAAATGAAACCTTGACCAGACTCGGATTAATACAGTTCTTGCCTGTGCACTGAGATCAACTATACCAACTACTCCTCATATTCACACAATGATAAAGTCCCTATCTCAGTAATGCCGTTGACGACGTCTCACGACCAACACCACAACACAGCAGACAACTACACCCACTGTCTTCTACACTGACAACTTGACTTTTAGGGGCATATTTTCAAGCCCCTATCACCATGGGAACGTCACTTTTTACGACGTTTCTGTGGCGATAGGGTCTTTGCCTTATTTACAAGGAAGCGTTAAGCCACTTAAGGTGGCTTAACGCTACCATAAGGCCCCCTTTCACTCCATGCTTAGCGTGAAAGGGAGGGCAATGGGTGTTGTTGTGGGCGTTCCACCGGAACACCCATTGATTCTGATGCTGGCCCCTATTTACAAGGGAGGCATAAATAGGAGGCAGCGCCAGAATTAAGACCAGGGAAAACCTGGTCTTACCCTTGCGCAACGAGGAGAAATGTTTCATTTCTCTCAGTTTTTGCTGTTTTCATGTGTGCTGTGTTGTGCAGCACACATGAAAACAGCAAAAGGAAAATTATTGTTTATGTACAGGAAGCTCCCCTTCCTGCACATAAACAACCATTTTAAAAAAAATGCCGTTTTGCAACTTCTATGTGTGCTGCATTAAGCAGCACACATAGAAGTTACAAACGGCATTTAAAGATTGCTTATGTGCAGGAAGGGGGACCTTCCTGTACATAAACAATCTTCCCCTGCACGCAGACACCCTTGCACTATCGTGCAAGGGTGCCTGCGTTGGCGCTAGGCTGCTAAGTGTAGTGCCAGCGCAGGGGGAAACGCAGGGCTGCACCATATTCTTGTAGATATGGTGCACCCTGCGTTTCTGAAGTAACGGAGTGAGGCATTAAGCCACGAAGGCTAACGCCTCACTCTGCAACTTCCCTTGTAAATATACCCCTTAATCTTTCTATCCCGGGTTCTTAGGCCATGACAAACCCGATACCCACTTCAACTTCTCTACATTAAGTACCACATTCACACAACAACTTAAATCATCTCCGCAGAACACCACACAGCCACTGCAGAATACTGCAATCTAAGCATAAGCAATTGCAACACGCAACCCTATTGGTATTCACACCAAGCTTCTATAAATCATTTCCGAACTGCTGGAATTCCATCAATCCTCCAAGCGAACCATGGACTTTTAGGGGTTTGGACTGGTCTTGGGCAATTTCTGTATAGGACGCCCTAACTCCCTCATGTGAGTGGAAAACCATCCAACATGCTACCAAGTTGATCCAGCATTTTGGGCCAACCCTCTTACCATTCGTCTTCTGATAGACCTTTTATTTTCCGACTGAGAGGTGATGGGAGTTAACATTACATCGATCAGTTACAATAAACAGTGTAACCTATTTGGCTACACAATAAGGATCTGGAATAAGTAACTATGGTTAAGGAGATTTATTACAAGTTAGCCATCAAGTTTAAGGGACACGAATCTCAGGACCATGCTATAAAGGTACAGGATAACAACTGGGAAACCCAACCTCCTAAAGAAGTTTAGGTGTACCGGTATTAAACAAACAAGAAGTTCAGTCAGATCAATACAAAAGATCAGCATGAAGATCTGGTGCTCAGAGTAGAGTTTTTGGTCCTCTCTTATATGCATGAGTGAAATCGAGAATCATCTAAGTTAAAATCTAAGCTAAGAGGATGGGTTTGAAAAATAAAGGATCTCAAAAATCAGACCACTGCAGAAAAATAGGGAAATAAGGAAATGTTTGAGTAGTAAAGCGAAGGTGTCAGCATTGCAGAAGCTCGGTCAAGAGTCATCTTGGGTCAGGGGAATTTGAGTGTTTAGCTTAAGCCACACCCAGCAAGAGTCAACAGGAATAAGCGTAGAGGTCTAAATCTCTCAAAGTCCAAAGGAAAGTAGTCTAACCATAGACATTGTGAACATCAGTTATTTCCATCAGGATTTCAAAAGCAACACCACACTGCATTCATCTTCAGGAGTACCATTGTCCTTTTCCATTCTTACTTTGTAAGCTGGAACATTTGCAAAGTATACCACACTGGACATGGGAAGGACATCGTCCTTGCTCACTCAAGCCATGGTGCAAAATTGCTGAATAGACTCTTCAGTTAATGCTCTGGCTCTCTATGTTCTTCCATCAAGGTCTTCTTCTCAGGCTCTCTCTCTATCGCTAATACAGTATTGTATCTAATCTCCCCCTAAGCATCCCATATGAATTGCACCTGCAAGGAAAAGTCATGTAAGCTGAAAATGAAAAACAGTATCTCATGCACACTAGAAATCAGACCTAGTAAGAATGACTTTAAAATATTAACTCAATAGTGCAATTAATTAAAAAATGCATTAAATTAACAGCACATTAGATTCATATTGCATGTGGCATATAGTAAAATCTTAACTGTATACGTGTAAGAGTGTCAAGGAACTAGATTTTAATGATATATGAAACATTAGTGCAGACATGACATAATTCATTTTTGTTTCTAGAGTTGTAACATGTCTAATAAGAAAGGATGTTTAATGATCAAGGCTTTAAAGAATATATATTTTAATATGGTTAAGGCACACAGTAGTAAATTGTCCAATCCTACAGTGAGTGCACTTTAATAATGATGTCCAGTTCAACACTTACATTAATATTGTTAGACCACACAAAAAATATGTGCTAAGTGCGCATTTATGTAATGTAATTGTGACGTGTAATGGTGTAGCCAAATCTATGCTGCACCTACAGTCACTGGTAGCAAAGGGGTGTGGCATTTATATGATTTGGTTAATGGCACTATACCTTTTGTCCATAAATAACATAGTTAAAATTGGCTGCTTTATACATAGGAGGCTAAGTGTCAGCCTTTTTGATCAAGGTACAAATTTAATTTGTGGTGTGATGCTTCACACATGTAGAATACGAGTTTATTAAAGGCTGAATTTGTCGTAAGCAGATCATTTATTGAATGGTGCTGTCCTGAAGAAACCTGTGGATTGGTTCCTTTAAGGGTCAAAACGTCGATATCATCATGGGGTTTCCTTGTGGACATTGCCTTTTACATGGATTTATCCATAATTGATCTAATACACAATGTTCATACCCTATGTGACCAGGATATACATATATATATATATAGCAAGACAGCGCCGTCTGTCCAAATGCATTACCGTGTGTGATTAAACTTCCACTTTGGCACTACCCGAGAGCGCGGACATTCTCTTCTTTTTTTGTGTGGCATTTAACTGTCGGCTTGCTCCGCCGACATCACGCGCCACCTGCCTCGGGCCAAGGATCCTGGCAGGAGCAACTGTTGTGTGTGATATATATATATATGTATATATATATATATGTATATATATATATATATATATAACAAAAAAGGTTGCTGAGACCCCAAGTGGGAGAGTTAACAATGTAACACCAAGTAATAACACCAACACCGTTAAAGACAAATTTAAAAAACTGGAAAAACTCATGAGGCAGGAACAAAGCAAATGGTGGGAGTCAAGATCCCTGCAATGGTATATTGACGTAGGTAGAATACCTAGAGGGCTTAGGATACTAATTGCACCGAGTTACGAGAATCCCAACCCGAGTATGATGAAGGAATGGGCCGAATGCCATCTGGACTCGTCAAAAAGATTGGTGCAAATTCTAATTAAATATGCTGACACAGATTGAGCAGAGTTATTGGACCAGATTGATAAAATCAATGAAAAATTAGAAGGCATGGGACAGTCAGATGAGATAACCAAATTGCGCAATGAGATGACAACAAGATTGAGGAAAGAGAAAGATAAAATAAAAGAAAGAAAAAGCGACAAGTTCCAAAGGGACAAGACAGACTATGAATTAGGGCAAATATTTAAATTTTCTAGGAAATACAATTCACTCAGAATATCAAAGTTTAAACCGAGTGATGAACAGGTAGCAAGTACATCAACCAACAGAGAACGCTTTACCAATACATCTAATTCAGATCTAAGTTCAGCGTTGGAAAGCGAGTCTGAATCCGACCTAAGAAACCCTTGAGATGGTCCACTACCTCAGAAGACCTCGCTTGAGGAAGAATTGAATTTTTTATGCCAAGATAGGAGGCAAACCCTCCGTCCAAGAGCACAGAGAACGAAAGTAGATCCAGCAGGAACTTCAAACGCAGGCAGAGGAGGAAAGCAAATAGGAAACGCAACCAACCCAAAAAAACAAACAACGGGCAGATGGAAACGGAAGTAGAAAACAACGTAATGACAAATAAAACTATTATCAACTTAGCCAACATTTATCTATCCAAAGCTGAGGAACAACTTCTTAGTCTGGGCTTATCATACTGCCCTGAGAGCAATTTTGACTATGCGACGACCCGGATGGACATCTATCGCTGTGTCAGAAAACTAAAACTAAAAAAATACCACACATTGTTAAATAAAGACCAAACGACACTCAGAGCAGAGGAATTTAATACGCAACAACCACAAATGAATTTATCTATGTCAGATATGCCTCTCCTTAGGGACATGCAAGAACTGTGGGGAGAGGGTGGCACATCGTGTTCACAAGATACAGAATTGAACGAATTTGTTGGCATGAATCCAAACGCTATGCCTGCAACGTTAACAAGTACGAGCATGATCCAACTCACGCCTTTTAAACTTAAGTCGACGTTCAATCCTATTACCCCAAGAGACTCTATAGATATCTTTAACGAACAAGTGACATCTCAAAGTAAACAACTCAATCGAAAAGTACAGAACACCAAGATTAAATACAACAGGCGCAATCACCAATATCATGAATTAATGAAAAAATTACAGAACAACAATTGGATTGTAATTCGAAACTCCGATAAAGGAGGAAACATTGTGATTTTTTCTAAGGAGGAATATACAAATGAAGCGTTATCTCAATTGAAAGATAGGACATGCTACATCAAGAGCAATGTATCGAATCTAAGAGCTTTGTACAATGACTTTGACACTAAATTATTGGCCTGGAAGACCAAGGGTCTAATCAGCATGCAGGAGTATAAATTCCTGAAAAAGGAAAGCCCTACTATACCTTCTATCTATTTTTATCCCAAAGGTGCACAAAGATCTGATGAAGCCACCGGGGAGACCGATTATCTCGGCTAGAGATAGCCTACTGTAACATACCTCGCAGTACGTGGACTACTTTTTGCAGGAATTTGTGCAATTTCTTCCATCCTACATAAGGGATACAAGAGATTTTTTAATCAAGCTGAGCAACTTTGAGTGGAAAAGCGATTACCTCCTCACAGCTCTAGACGTAACATCATTATACACTAGTATAAATCACAAAGACGGAGTGAAGGCATTAGAACATTATTTGAGCAAAAGACCGGGACAATTACTGCAGCATAGTAAAATGTTGGTGGAGATGGTTGATTTTTGTCTTAATAATAATGTTTTTATGTTCAACAATGTTTTTCATCAACAAACAAGAGGGGTAGCCATGGGAGCCAGCTTCTCCCCCAGCTATGCGTGTCTTCACATGGGCTGGTGGGAGGAGCTGGTTCTAGGTACCATGCACAGGCAGTATTTACATAACAATGTTAGGCTTTGGCTCTGTTTTATTGATGATTTATTTATAATTTGGGAGGGTACACAACAACTAGCAACTGAATTTGTGACAGTGATCAACAACAATGATATTAATTTGCATTTTACTGCCACTATCAGTGACACTTCCGTGAACTTTCTGGATACTCAAGTGTATATGCTAAATGATAGAATTGAGACAAGGGTTTATCGCAAAGAGACGGCTGGCAACTCAATTCTGCATGCCAGCAGCTCCCACCCCAGACATTTGGTGAACAGCATCCCCTGTGAGGAAATTCTGAGACTGAGAAGAGTCAGTAGCAATATTGAGGACCTCAAGGTTGCCCAAACAGCTAGCAAAACCAGATTTTTAGAACGTGGCTATTCTCACAAAATAATAAACAGTGCAATTTCTAAATCTATGACACAAGAGAGGGCAGAGTTACTCAGGGACAACCGTAGTGACTATACAAGTTACCCAGATCAACTTAAAAATAAAAAGAAGCAAGAGGTCAAAGAATTCAGGATTATTCTGGGGTTCAGTAAACAGGAACGGAGTCTGAGGTCAATAATCAAACGTAATTGGCCCTTAGTACTAAGTGACCCAGTGATAGGACCCTTGTTACCGCAGAAAGTGTTGATTACTCATAGTAGGGGACCCTCCATGAGAGACAATTTAGTGAAAACAAGTCCTGAAATGATTGAGGGGACAAGCTGGCTGATGTCACATAAAGGCTTTTATAAATGCAAAACCTGCAAAGCTTGCCAGCAGGGTCTAAATAGAACTACGTACCAGACCCCGTTTAGTACAAGAGAACACAAAATCACAAAACGTTTAACTTGCAAAACAGACCACGTTATATATGTGTTATAGTGCCCATGTGGCCTACAATATATAGGGAGTACCAAACTTCAAGCACATAAAAGGATACTCCAACACATGCGAGCAATAGTAAATCAAGATAACACATATCCAGTAACACGTCATTTTAAAGAGCACCACAACTCCAACAGTCAAGATGTCAGGTATTACCTCATTGATGCAGTACCCCCAGTAGAAGAAGGGGTAACAGAGAGACTAAACTAAGAAGATTGGAGACACGGTATATCTTAGAGATGGACCCCAAACACCCAGGGGGACTTAATACATTGGAAGATTTGTACACATGCCTTTAATATTTAATATTCAATATTTAATATTTAATATCTAATATTAGTTTGTTTATTTTAAAGGAGGGCAAAAAGAGAGAGAAAATTCCAGTTCTTTTATCTGGGGGTATTGCAATATTTACAGATATAAGAGAATGAAGGAATGCCCATGTAGAACAGCAACGAGCGAGTGAAGGGAGAGTGAGAAACAAAATAGACCCCTTCACTCACGAGAAACACATTTAACAATAAGGCGGTATAGTGTAATGCAGCAACACACTGTAGGAGATGGGTCAATAGGTATTTAAACCTAACATTTGGTATGGTGAACGGAATCAATAGCTGCAGAATTAGAATTGTAAATAGATTAAATAAATTAATAAAAAGCAATCCACAGAACAGTGACTATAAAAGGAACAGTATCAGTCATTATTGTTGAATTATCAGCAACAATAGAAAAAGAAACACATTGTTTTTAATCAACACAGAGGCACTAAGGCACTTTAAACACCCTAAGACTAGATTAAGCACATTAGCACTTTAAGGCGGTCGTTTTGCACACATAAATAAACCGATAAAACAATACCCAAAGATTTTGTGAATTTGAAGAACGTGGTATTAATACACCGTGGGTAAGAATGTATTTTACAGTTATATTTACATACAGTGTTTTAAGGATGTCTTTACCTACGAACTGATTTCCATAAATCAAATTGTGAACAATTATGAGTTACATACAATTCTAACAAAATGTTCCTGGTTTTAAAATATTTATTCGAAATATTTATTAACGATGTTCAAATTTGTTAAATGTGTTTATAGTGTATTGTTTCTGTAATGTAGTCTGGTTTCCTTTATGTCTAAGACTGCATACTGTTTGCACGTTGCACGGAGCACTTGTCACTTTAAAAAGAAAAGGCTGAAGCCGTGGCGTTTGTCATGTAATCAAGGCTCATTCTGAGCCGAAACGCGTAATGGCTGCATCGCAATAAAATAATTTATGCACTTATCTGGTGGTCCGTGCCCGTGTGTAGGAAGAATCCGGGGAAGACAATGGAATCTATGATATATATATATATATATATATAACAAAAAAGGTTGCTGAGACCAATTCACGGAGCTTTAGCAGCGTTTATTTCAATGCAAAATGTGGCTGCAGGTACACAAACCTGACGCGTTTCAGCAGAATGCCTTAATCATAGGTAAAGAGGTAACCAGACACAGGTGCTTTTATGTCCATGTCCCCACGTGACATAGCTTAGTGCATGCAAGTCCCACAATGCATTATTACTGCCTCGAGAAACTTGCTGTGTTGTGGCATCCATTCCAGTATTGCTTAATAGCGTTATTTTAGAACCACAAAGTCTTTCAATTTGTTTTCCTTGCTTCAATACAAAAAATAAAGTGTCACGTGCAATTTAAAATTAATTATTGACAGCGTTTATTCACCGACCTCATTTTCTGTCCAGCTGCCACATTAAAAATCTTTTCATGCAAACGTGCATTAGTCCGGAATTGCCAGGAAGAGGTGGAACCTCTCCCTTCTCCCTTTCTGGCCTCGAAAATCACACACTTTTAGGTTCAATCCTCTTTCAGCGTGTAGAAGCAAGCAGGTAATGCCCCCCCCCAAATTACATCTCCAAACAGTCTTCTGTCGATGGGGGCCCCTGACCCTGAGGGGCGGCCTCAGCTGACGGGGACAGAAACTCCTGGTAATCAATTGCACAACAAAAAAGTTTGCTGAGGCCAATTCACGGAGCTTTAGCAGCGTTTATTTCAATGCAAAATGTGGCTGCAGGTAGACAAACCTGAAGCGTTTCGGCGGAATGCCTTAATCATAGATAAAGAGGTAACCAGACACAGGTGCTTTTATGTCCATGTCCCCACGTGACATAGCTTAGTGCCGTGGTGTGTGAGTGTCTGTATGGGTGTATAAATGCATATGATAGTGGCTGTATTGATGAGTGACTGCATACATGAGTGACTGTATAGATGAGTGAGTGGATGTGTGTGTAGACCTAGGAATCAGTGAGTGGGTATGTAGTAACTGGTATTGGTGTGTCTATGGTTTCAAGAATGGCAGTCTGTATTTTAGAGTGGGTGTATCAAAGGTTATATTAGGCTGTGAGGAGGTGCATCAGATTTTCACATGGATGATGTCATCAGTGATGTCATCAGTTATGTCATTTAAGATGTCATCAGTGATGTCACTGACAATGTCATGAGTGATGTAATATGTGATGTCATCAGCAGTGCATTGCGGGGGAGCGAGTTATAGTTAGCTGAACTAACTATAACGGCCGAATTTCTCTGGTTTTGTACGAGTGAAATGTCCAACTAACTATAACGTCCCTGAAACCTGTGGTTTTTTCAGTGAATTTCTAAGGTTTTTTAAATGCTAATTTGTAACTATAACGTCCCTGAAACCTATGGTTTTTTCAGTGAATTTCAAAGGTTTTTGAAATGCTAATTACTAACTAATGTCCCTGAAACCTATGGTTTTTTTCAGTGAATTTCAAAGGTTTTTTAAATGCTAATTTCTAACTATGCCTACATAGGTAGGACATGTGCAGAAAGAGGAAGAAAGGCGCAGAAAGAAGCAAGAGAAGTGCAGAAAGAAGCAACAGAAATGCAGAAAGAGGCAAGAGAGGCGCAGAAAGAAGCAAAAGTGCCTTGCACACCATTAGTACCAATTTAACACCCACATTTAGCAATAAATAAGAGGTGACCATTCTAGGTTTGCAAAGGGCCTTCCACCACGCTGTAACACTTGTCGCTGCATTTTTGGTAACGTTTAAGACGTTTGAGCTAGAAACAAGATTTTTTTGTTCAAATCTGCAGATTATGCAGCAGATGATGGATTATGTGGCAAATGCGGAAAATGTATAATAGTGCGAAAGTCGGTGCAGCCAAACAGTCGCATAATTCCAGTGGCCCTGCTCATACCTCTGACTGGGTCCAGAAGTGCTCCTCAGTGGTTCCTTCTTTTTTTGTCTCATTGAGTTTATAGTTTTGCTTCTATAGAAACGAGGAAGACTAAACCTGAGCTTACCACTCCACAACACATACCACATAATTACTCTCCATAAAACATAATCCCACATAAATCCTATACACTAAATACCACATACTTTCTATCCACATAATTTCACTACACAACATACCACATAATTTCACTACACACAACATACATCCACTCCACTCCAAAAAACATTTGTAGAAGACTTTTACATTTACAACGCCAATAGCTCTAACTCTCGCAAATGCGAGACCTATTACATTGCAAATGCTTCTTTAACTAGTGGTCACATTTGCAGAGTGGTGGAGAAAGGGGGCTGGGCCTCCGACCAGTGCTTAAGATTTCCTCTGCGTAGGACTTACAGGAGGTACCAGGAGGGCTTCTTGGCCCCCAAAGTCTCTCACGAGTAAAGTGGACTTCCTCCCCCAACCCGTAGTGTGCCAGGACGGGCATTTGCAGAGTGTTGGAGAAAGGGGGGCGTGGCCTCCGAAGACCTCTTAGCAATCCCACTGTGTGAGACTTACTGGAGGTAACAAGAGGGGTAGTTGCCCCCCAAGGACATTGTTGGGGGCCAACTACCCCTCCTATTACCTCCAGTAACTCCCACAAAGCAGGATTGCTAAGTTCTCATAGCAGGCCATGCCCCCTTTGCCCACCACTCTGCAAACGCGCTCCCTGGCACGCTCTTGGTTGGGGAGTGAAGTCCCCTTCGCTGCTGAGGTCCTTAGGGGTCAACTAGCCTACCTGTTACCTCCAGTAAGCCCCACACAGTGGGATTGCTGAGGGGTGGACACAGGCCATCTAGGGCCCCCTCCCAACTGTTTAAAGCCCCAGGGAGGTGGTGGTCCCCGGGGCTGGGGGTCCGCAACGGACCCCCGCATTTTAATCAAGAGTGCCCTGGGGAGGTGGTGGTCCCCTGGGCAGTCTGGGGGGGCTCAAGCCCCTCCACACTTTGTTTTTCAAAGTAGCCCCGGGGAGGTGGCTGTCCCTGGGGCTGCGGGGGGCCATGATGCCCTCCCATGTTTAAATCATATAGCCCCGGGGAGGTGGTGGTTCCTGGGGCTTGGGGGGGCCAAGTTCCCCCCGACCTAAATAAATTATAGCCCCGGGTAGGTGGGGGACCCCGGGGCTGCGGGGGCCCCCGCAGGCCCCCACTACATAATCAGGTATTGCCCCCGGGTCCTGGCCCACCTGCGGGTTTATAGAAAACAAATCGCTTCAGTTTTTTTATTTTTCGGCAGGATTCGCGCACCCAGTGCGAATTCTGCCGATTTTCTTTTCTTTTTAAAATGATTTTTTTGGCCCTGGGGGTCCTTGTGGGACCCCCATGAGCAGGCCTCGGGAGTCAGGGTCTCTCTACCCTGCCCCCTTTTCTTGATTTTTTTTTTTTTTTTACTGTTTTCTTGTGACTCGGTTTTACCGAGTCACAAGATGGCTGCCAACACTTTTTGGTTTGGAGTGTTGGCAGCCAATCAGAATGAAGCTCATGCTCGGGAGGGTTCGTGAATCCTCCACGGCCCTCAGATATCAATATTTTTATTTTTGGAATTTCACAGGAACTACTGAACGGATTTACACCATTTAAAAAAAGCACGCTTTCTGGACCAAGACCTACCTTTTTTGCCAAATTTGGTGTAATTCCGTTCTGTAGTTCGGGCTGTAGCTTTGTCTAAAGTTCCTATGGAAAATAACATGGAGAAAACGCGTTTGGGGACCCCTGTTTTTCTCGCCCCCGCTTGACGAATCACCCTGAAACTTTCTAGACAGGAGCTGACCTGAGTATACCATTAGTTTGGAAAATTTCGCGACGATTCGTCAAACGGCGCCAAAGATATTGGCAAAAGAAAAACGCTTTTTGAATAGAAACAAGGTCCTATCTATAACTACCTACTGGCGACCACCAGTAGGTAATATATATATAGAGGAAGGCTGCCGTGTCAGCTGAAACGCGTCTCTATGTTGGGTCGGAGGAGGCTTATCTAATAAAAAGGCCTTAACCCAAATAGCCCTCGTGTGCATGCTCTTTTTCCTGATGGGAAGCAGAGGTTTTCTTGTTCTATATGGAGAATGACATTACAGATGCCTTCAACCTCCATATCATTATAGCACCATGTATGCAGTCATTGGTCAGCACTTAGATTACAGTAATATGACACTGCAGTAAAGCAATGACACTGCAGTAAAAGTGCCACATCATGTTGTAAAGTGCTTATCTGAACGAATACCACTGTAGAAAGACTACTGCTTACTCACCATGTATATATAGATCACCTTCACTTGCAGTGCACTTTGTGAACAAGGCCGCATGTCTGGCGGCCGAAACGCGTCTTTGGACAATGATGGTTAATTAATAAACACCTTGCCACTTCAATTGCTGTGGAGTCTGTGTCCTTGTGTGGTGCCGGTGTGACTGGACACTCTTGGATTTTCATGTGGATATATACATATATATATATATATATATATATATATATATATATCTATATATATATATATATATATATATAGATATATATATATATATATATATATATATATTGTCTTTATTTCATGGATTTGACATTCTGTCCTATCTACTGTGGAATTATGATAGATTTTGTTTAGAGTGTTACCCACGGGACCAGTTTGTTCGGTATAATTGACCCAGGTTCCATTCTGAGTATAAGCATCTGTCCTTGTTTTTTGATATTTTGTTCTATACTAGGCTCTCATGTGCACATGAAACCATGAATGGACATGAATAATGCATGCACAACTCCTAGACAGGTACAGATACATATATAACTGGATTTTAAGCTTATATTTATAATGGTAACAGGGAAACTCCAAGTTCCAGACTCCAATGTTCCATCACTCAGAATTAAAGACTTACGAATGTGTGACCCATGGTGTGAGACATTAGATGCTATGCACATGAATTTATCCCACATCTTACTTAACAAGTTCACTTTTTTGTGCTTTAGCCTACTCTTCTCAAACGATTTCATATACAGTGTTTAGAGAACTAGGCAGAAACAAAGTATCCCATGAACAAAATAATTGCATTGTGATGTGTGAAAGATAAGAGAATAGTGAAACCTTGTATAGCAATAGTACTGACTGATTTGACTGATATCTGTGTAGACTGGAGTACTTTCCTTTCTCTAGCCACACCAGCAACAAACAACAAAAGCCATATTATGAATATGGTGCACTTTCCTTCCTTGCGCCATGGCTCACCTTTCAAAAGGTGTGCCGTGGGCAAACATGGAAAGTACGCTGTATTACAAAGAAATGCAAAACACACAAGATGAAGGACGGAATGTTGCACATTGGCAAACATTCACCCCCAGTCACAGATCTGGGTTTAATCCATCGTTATTTTGCTTCACCACGCCACCCCAGTTCAGACATAGCCATATGCAAATCAGTCTTGACCCTGTGCCTCATGGGAACAGTCCAGACTGAACTGCCAAGCCATGTCTTCCCTGGACCGGAATCAAGCATCCTAGGACCGGTTTCGGGCTTTCAGCCCTCATCAGCCAGGATAGCTTGACTCCAGTGGCGTAGTGAGCACGGGACCCACGTCTGGGCATACCCTTCCCACTTAGGGCGAAATGCAAAACACACAAGATGATGGACGGAATGTTGCACATTGGCAAACATTCACCCCCAGTCACAGATCTGGGTTTAATCCATCGTTATTTTGCTTCACCACGCCACCCCAGTTCAGACATAGCCATATGCAAATCAGTCTTGACCCTGTGCTTCATGGGAACAGTCCAGACCGAACTGCCAAGCCATGTCTTCCCTGGACCGGAATTAAGCATCCTAGGACCGGTTTCGGGCTTTCAGCCCTCATCAGCCAGGATAGCTGGACTCCAGTGGCGTAGTGAGCACAGGACCCACGTCTGGGCATACCCTTCCCACTTAGGGCGAAATGCAAAACACACAAGATGATGGACGGAATGTTGCACATTGGCAAACATTCACCCCCAGTCACAGATCTGGGTTTAATCCATCGTTATTTTGCTTCACCACGCCACCCCAGTTCAGACATAGCCATATGCAAATCAGTCTTGACACTGTGCCTCATGGGAACAGTCCAGACCGAACTGCCAAGCCATGTCTTCCCTGGACCGGAATCAAGCATCCTAGGACCGGTTTCGGGCTTTCAGCCTTCATCAGCCAGGATAGCTTGACTCCAGTGGCGTAGTGAGCACGGGACCTACGTCTGGGCATTCCCTTCCCACTTAGGGCGAAATGCAAAACACACAAGATGATGGACGGAATGTTGCACATTGGCAAACATTCACCCCCAGTCACAGATCTGGGTTTAATCCATCGTTATTTTGCTTCACCACGCCACCCCAGTACAGACATAGCCATATGCAAATCAGTCTTGACCCTGTGCCTCATGGGAACAGTCCACACCGAACTGCCAAGCCATGTCTTCCCTGGACCGGAATCAAGCATCCTAGGACCGGTTTCGGGCTTTCAGCCCTCATCAGCCAGATTAGTTGACTCCAGTGGAGTAGTGAGCACGGGACCCACGTCTGGGCATACCCTTCCCACTTAGGGCGAAATGCAAAACACACAAGATGATGGACGGAATGTTGCACATTGGCAAAAATTCACCCCCAGTCACAGATCTGGGTTTAATCCATTGTTATTTTGCTTCACCACGCCACCCCAGTTCAGACATAGCCATATGCAAATCAGTCTTGACCCTGTGCCTCATGGGAACAGTCCAGACCGAACTGCCAAGCCATGTATTCCCTGGACCGGAATCAAGCATCCTAGGACCGGTTTCGGGCTTTCAGCCCTCATCAGCCAGGATAGCTTGACTCCAGTGGCGTAGTGAGCACGGGACCCACGTCTGGGCATACCCTTCCCACTTAGGGCGAAATGCAAAACACACAAGATGATGGACGGAATGTTGCACATTGGCAAACATTCACCCCCAGTCACAGATCTGGGTTTAATCCATCGTTATTTTGCTTCACCACGCCACCCCAGTTCAGACATAGCCATATGCAAATCAGTCTTGACCCTGTGCCTCATGGGAACAGTCCAGACCGAACTGCCAAGCCATGTCTTCCCTGGACCGGAATCAAGCATCCTAGGACCGGTTTCGGGCTTTCAGCCCTCATCAGCCAGGATAGCTTGACTCCAGTGGCGTAGTGAGCACAGGACCCACGTCTGGGCATACCCTTCCCACTTAGGGCGAAATGCAAAACACACAAGATGATGGACGGAATGTTGCACATTGGCAAACATTCACCCCCAGTCACAGATCTGGGTTTAATCCATCGTTATTTTGCTTCACCACGCCACCCCAGTTCAGACATAGCCATATGCAAATCAGTCTTGACCCTGTGCCTCAAGGGAACAGTCCAGACCGAACTGCCAAGCCATGTCTTCCCTGGACCGGAATCAAGCATCCTAGGACCGGTTTCGGGCTTTCAGCCCTCATCAGCCAGGATAGCTTGACTCCAGTGGCGTAGTGAGCACGGGACCCACGTCTGGGCATACCCTTCCCACTTAGGGCGAAATGCAAAACACACAAGATGATGGACGGAATGTTGCACATTGGCAAACATTCACCCCAGTCACAGATCTGGGTTTAATCCATCGTTATTTTGCTTCACCACGCCACCCCAGTTCAGACATAGCCATATGCAAATCAGTCTTGACCCTGTGCCTCATGGGAACAGTCCAGACCGAACTGCCAAGCCATGTCTTCCCTGGACCGGAATCAAGCATCCTAGAACCGGTTTCGGGCTTTCAGCCAGGATAGCTTGACTCCAGTGGCGTAGTGAGCACGGGACCCACGTCTGGGCATACCGTTCCCACTTAGGGCGAAATGCAAAACACACAAGATGATGGACGGAATGTTGCACATTGGCAAACATTCACCCCCAGTCACAGATCTGGGTTTAATCCATCGTTATTTTGCTTCACCACGCCACCCCAGTTCAGACATAGCCATATGCAAATCAGTCTTGACCCTGTGCCTCATGGGAACAGTCCAGACCGAACTTCCAAGCCATGTCTTCCCTGGACCGGAATCAAGCATCCTAGGACCGGTTTCGGGCTTTCAGCCCTCATCAGCCAGGATAGCTTGACTCCAGTGGCGTAGTGAGCACGGGACCCACGTCTGGGCATACCCTTCCCACTTAGGGCGAAATGCATAACACACAAGATGATGGACGGAATGTTGCACATTGGCAAACATTCACCCCCAATCACACATCTGGGTTTAATCCATCGTTATTTTGCTTCACCACGCCACCCCAGTTCAGACATAGCCATATACAAATCAGTCTTGACCCTGTGCCTCATGGGAACAGTCCAGACCGATCTGCCAAGCCATGTCTTCCCTGGACCGGAATCAAGCATCCTAGGACTGGTTTCGGGCTTTCAGCCCTCATCAGCCAGGATAGCTTGACTCCAGTGGCGTAGTGAGCACGGGACCACGTCTGGGCATACCCTTCCCACTTAGGGCAAAATGCAAAACACACAAGATGATGGACGGAATGTTGCACATTGGCAAACATTCACCCCCAGTCACAGATCTGGGTTTAATCCATCGTTATTTTGCTTCACCACGCCACCCCAGTTCAGACATAGCCATATGCAAATCAGTCTTGACCCTGTGCCTCATGGGAACAGTCCAGACCGAACTGCCAAGCCATGTCTTCCCTGGACCGGAATCAAGCATCCTAGGACCGGTTTCGGGCTTTCAGCCCTCATCAGCCAGGATAGCTTGACTCCAGTGGCGTAGTGAGCACAGGACCCACTTCTGGGCATACCCTTCCCACTTAGGGCGAAATGCAAAACACACAAGATGATGGACGGAATGTTGCACATTGGCAAACATTCACCCCAGTCACAGATCTGGGTTTAATCCATCGTTATTTTGCTTCACCACGCCACCCCAGTTCAGACATAGCCATATGCAAATCAGTCTTGACCCTGTGCCTCATGGGAACAGTCCAGACCGAACTGCCAAGCCATGTCTTCGCTGGACCGGAATCAAGCATCCTAGGACCGGTTTCGGGCTTTCAGCCCTCATCAGCCAGGATAGCTTGACTCCAGTGGCGTAGTGAGCACGGGACCCACGTCTGGGCATACCCTTCCCACTTAGGGCGAAATGCAAAACACACAAGATGATGGACGGAATGTTGCATATTGGCAAACATTCAGCCCCAGTCACAGATCTGGGTTTAATCCATCGTTATTTTGCTTCACCACGCCACCCCAGTTCAGACATAGCCATATGCAAATCAGTCTTGACCCTGTGCCTCATGGGAACAGTCCAGACCGAACTGCCAAGCCATGTCTTCCCTGGACCGGAATCAAGCATCCTAGGACCGGTTTCGGGCTTTCAGCCCTCATCAGCCAGGATAGCTTGACTCCAGTGGCGTAGTGAGCACAGGACCCACGTCTGGGCATACCCTTCCCACTTAGGGCGAAATGCAAAACACACAAGATGATGGACGGAATGTTGCACATTGGCAAACATTCACCCCCAGTCACAGATCTGGGTTTAATCCATCGTTATTTTGCTTCACCACGCCACCCCAGTTCAGACATAGCCATATGCAAATCAGTCTTGACCCTGTGACTCATGGGAACAGTCCAGACCGAACTGCCAAGCCATGTCTTCCCTGGACCGGAATCAAGCATCCTAGGACCGGTTTCGGGCTTTCAGCCCTCATCAGCCAGGATAGCTTGACTGCAGTGGCGTAGTGAGCACAGGACCCACGTCTGGGCATACCCTTCCCACTTAGGGCGAAATGCAAAACACACAAGATGATGGACGGAATGTTGCATATTGGCAAACATTCACCCCCAGTCACAGATCTGGGTTTAATCCATCGTTATTTTGCTTCACCACGCCACCCCAGTTCAGATATAGCCATATGCAAATCAGTCTTGACACTGTGCCTCATGGGAACAGTCCAGACCGAACTGCCAAGCCATGTCTTCCCTGGACCGGAATCAAGCATCCTAGGACCGGTTTCGGGTTTTCAGCCCTCATCAGCCAGGATAGCTTGACTCCAGTGGCGTAGTGAGCACAGGACCCACGTCTGGGCATACCCTTCCCACTTAGGGCGAAATGAAAAACACACAAGATGATGGACGGAATGTTGCACATTGGCAAACATTCACCCCCAGTCACAGATCTGGGTTTAATCCATCGTTATTTTGCTTCACCACGCCACCCCAGTTCAGACATAGCCATATGCAAATCAGTCTTGACCCTGTGCCTCATGGGAACAGTCCAGACCGAACTGCCAAGCCATGTCTTCCCTGGACCGGAATCAAGCATCCTAGGACCGGTTTCGGGCTTTCAGCCCTCATCAGCCAGGATAGCTTGACTCCAGTGGCGTAGTGAGCACGGGACCCACGTCTGGGCATACCCTTCCCACTTAGGGCGAAATGCAAAACACACAAGATGATGGACGGAATGTTGCACATTGGCAAACATTCACCCCAGTCACAGATCTGTGTTTAATCCATCGTTATTTTGCTTCACCACGCCACCCCAGTTCAGACATAGCCATATGCAAATCAGTCTTGACCCTGTGCCTCAAGGGAACAGTCCAGACCGAACTGCCAAGCCATGTCTTCCCTGGACCGGAATCAGGCATCCTAGGTCCGGTTTCTGGCTTTCAGCCCTCATCAGCCAGGATAGCTTGACTCCAGTGGCGTAGTGAGCACGGGACCGACGTCTGGGCATACCCTTCCCACTTAGGGCAAAATGCAAAACACACAAGATGATGGACGGAATGTTGCACATTGGCAAACATTCACCCCCAGTCACAGATCTGGGTTTAATCCATCGTTATTTTGCTTCACCACGCCACCCCAGTTCAGACATAGCCATATGCAAATCAGTCTTGACCCTGTGCCTCATGGGAACAGTCCAGACCGAACTGCCAAGCCATGTCTTCCCTGGACCGGAATCAAGCATCCTAGGACCGGTTTCGGGCTTTCAGCCCTCATCAGCCAGGATAGCTTGACTCCAGTGGCGTAGTGAGCACGGGACCCACGTCTGGGCATACCCTTCCCACTTAGGGCGAAATGCAAAACACACAAGATGATGGACGGAATGTTGCATATTGGCAAACATTCACCCCCAGTCACAGATCTGGGTTTAATCCATCGTTATTTTGCTTCACCACGCCACCCCAGTTCAGACATAGCCATTTGCAAATCAGTCTTGACCCTGTGCCTCATGGGAACAGTCCAGACCGAACTGCCAAGCCATGTCTTCCCTGGACCGGAATCAAGCATCCTAGGACCGGTTTCGGGCTTTCAGCCCTCATCAGCCAGGATAGCTTGACTCCAGTGGTGTAGTGAGCACGGGACCCACGTCTGGGCATACCCTTCCCACTTAGGGCGAAATGCAAAACACACAAGATGATGGACGGAATGTTGCACATTGGCAAACATTCACCCCCAGTCACAGATCTGGGTTTAATCCATCGTTATTTTGCTTCACCACGCCACCCCAGTTCAGACATAGCCATATGCAAATCAGTCTTGACCCTGTGCCTCATGGGAACAGTCCAGACCGAACTGCCAAGCCATGTCTTCCCTGGACCGGAATCAAGCATCCTAGGACAGGTTTCGGGCTTTCAGCCCTCATCAGCCAGGATAGCTTGACTCCAGTGGCGTAGTGAGCACGGGACCCACGTCTGGGCATACCCTTCCCACTTGAGGCGAAATGCAAAACACACAAGATGATGGACGGAATGTTGCACATTGGCAAACATTCACCACCAGTCACAGATCTGGGTTTAATCCATCGTTATTTTGCTTCACCACGCCACCCCAGTTCAGACATAGCCATATGCAAATCAGTCTTGACCCTGTGCCTCATGGGAACAGTCCAGACCGAACTGCCAAGCCATGTCTTCCCTGGACCGGAATCAAGCATCCTAGGACCGGTTTCTGGCTTTCAGCCCTCATCAGCCAGGATAGCTTGACTCCAGTGGCGTAGTGAGCATGGGACCCACGTCTGGGCATACCCTTCCCACTTAGGGCGAAATGCAAAACACACAAGATGATGGACGGAATGTTGCACATTGGCAAACATTCACCCCCAGTCACAGATCTGGGTTTAATCCATCGTTATTTTGCTTCACCACGCCACCCCAGTTCAGACATAGCCATATGCAAATCAGTCTTGACCCTGTGCCTCATGGGAACAGTCCAGACCGAACTGCCAAGCCAAGTCTTCCCTGGACCGGAATCAAGCATTCTAGGACCGGTTTCGGGCTTTCAGCCCTCATCAGCCAGGATAGCTTGACTCCAGTGGCGTAGTGAGCACGGGACCCACGTCTGGGCATACCCTTCCCACTTAGGGCGAAATGCAAAACACACAGGCAGTGTCAAGCTATCCACTGGAGTCAAGCTATCCTGGCTGATGAAGGCTGATAGCCTGAAACCGGTCCTAGGATGCTTGATTCCGGTCCAGGGAAGACATGGCTTGGCAGTTCGGTCTGGACTGTTCCCATGAGGCACAGGGTCAAGACTGATTTGCATATGGCTATGTCTGAACTGGGGTGGCGTGGTGAAGCAAAATAACGATGGATTAAACCCAGATCTGTGACTGGGGGTGAATGTTTGCCAATGTGCAGCATTCCGTCCATCATCTTGTGTGTTTTGCAT